>PVHX01001264.1:0-217841 GCA_004024805.1 Geosciurus inauris | reverse complement strand
TTCAGAGATACGTAAGGAGTATTAAAGATGGAGAAATGAAGAATAAAATTTTTCATTTCTGTTCCACTCTCTGGGAGAGAGGCTGCTCTAATTTTAGACGGGTAGTCTGATTATTTTTAGAGAACTATTGCTAGAGCAGAGGAGGGCATTTTGCCATTATTTGGTAGAACTGTTGCTTAAGAATGCTGGAGTCTCACTCACTCCAGTTCTCTGCAGACCAAGCAGCTTTCTGATCTGCAATTCCGTCTTTAGTGAGGACTTGCCCTGGGCAGATACCTGCTCCTATCATTTTGACAAAAATAGCTTTCGCTGGAAACTTACTTGTGGTTGTTTATGTCATAAAAATCATCATGGTTGAGTTTGGTTAGCACAAGTCAGTTCTGTAGAGTAATCAGCATTTGAGACACTGATAAAAGTAAATTTTTGAATTTTAAAAGCTGTAGATCAGGTAGGTGGTTTTACTTAAAATAACTAACCAGTGTTACCAGTCTTTACAATAAATTCCACAGAATCTGCCAAATGGAAGGATAGAGGTTTTTATTCCTGTAGTCGGTTTGTAATGACAGGATATTTCACAAATAATAATGCCATGAAAATGTGGTCTCCAAAAATTTTACTTGCTTTTTTTCCCCCACCAATGATATTTAAGATATCAAGATACAGTTTCTAGGCTGCTCTGTTGACACTGATGATCCACTTCCAGAGAGCTGAACAGGATGAGGCACAAAACTTGCTCTAGCAATAGTTGGCTTTTTCAAACACAATTTTTAGCCTTTCTGATTTGGATTTATAAGCTGGCCTTAGGGCAACATTTCAATAGTACTGATGTTGTCTGATTTTGATATTTTTGAACGCAAACTGCCTCTGTAAGCCTATAACAAAATTCACTTGACTTTTAAAACAAGTCTTTTAAATAAAACCTAGTAATGCTCTTTTTATAACTAGTAGACTTGAGAGCATTTTTAGGTGTACAGCCAAATGGAGCTGACAGTGCTGACAGCTCTCCCAGGTTCCCACCCCACAGCCTCCTCTGTGGTCACCACAGCCCACCAGAGGGTGTGTCTATTACAGTTAACAATGGATAAAACATGGACGCATTGTTATCCCCAAAGCCCATGGTTTGGGTTTGCTCTTTTTTTTTAAAATATTTTTTTAGTTGTAGATGGACACAATATCTTTATTTATTTTTATGTGGTGCTGAGGATCGAACCCAGTGCCTCATCATGCGAGGCAAGCGCTCTACCACTGAGCTACAGCCCCAGCCCCTGGGTTTGCTCTTGATGGTATACATTCTGTGGATTTGAGCAAGTGTATCTACCATTCTGATATCATCCCAGTAGTTTTACTTCCCTAAAAATCCACCAAGCTCCACCTGTTCATCCTTCTCTCTTCCCAGACTGCTAGCAATCACTGATCTTTTCAATTCTCTTCATGGTTTTGCTTTTTCTAGAATGTCATGTAGTTGGAATCATATAGTATATAATTTTTTCAGATGGGTTTCTTTCACTTAGTAATATGCATTGAGGATTCTTCCACAACTTTTTGTGGCTTAATGGCTTATTTTTAAAAATTTCTTACTGTATGTACCATATTAATATTTTTTGGCTTGATGAATACTTTTTAAAATTATAATTATTAGCACATATTAATTGTGCAAAATAATGAGATTCATTTTGACAATTTCACACATGCATATAGCATTTTATTCTATTTATAAATTTTTATTAGTGCAGTATGATTGTACTTAATAGTGGGATTCATTATGCCATATTTGTACATGTTACATGCACATGACATAATTTGATCAACGTTATTCTCCAGTGCCCTCCCTTCTTCCCTTTTGCTGATCTGCTTGCTCTTCTCTACTGATTTCCCCTTCCATTATATTATTATTATTGTCATTTAATTAATGTGTGTGCTTTACCCCTGGAGTCCACATATGAGAAGAAACATGAAATATCTTTCTGAGTCTGGCTTACTTTGTTTAGCATGATGATCTTCACCTCCAGCCTTTTCTTGCAAATGACATGATTTTGTTATAACAGTTTTACTCCAGTGTGTATATATGCCACATTTTCTTTAACCATTTATTTGCTGATGGGCATCTAGGCTGGTTCTTCAGACTATTGTGAATATTGGTGCAATAATCATGTGTATGCAGGTATCTTTATGTTGATTTTGATTCCTTTGGGTATGTACCCAGGAGTGTTTAGTTGGATCATATGGTAGTTCTATTTTTAGTTTTTTGAGGAGCCTCTGTACCATTTTCGCAGTGGTTGTACTAATTTGCATTGCCACCGTCATATAAGTTCGTTTCCCCTGTATCCTCACTGGCATTTGTTAATTTTCATTTTCTTGATAATGATCATTCTGACGAGGGTGAGATGGAATCTCACTTTTTTAATTTGCTTTTCCCAGATGGTTAAAGGTGTTGAGTATTCATATATTTATTGGTCATTTGAACTTCTTTTGAGAAGTGTCTGGTCAGTTCTTTTACCCATTTATTCATTGAGTTACTTGGTTTTTGTTGTTAAATCTTTTCAGTTCTTTGTATATTCTGGATACAATCCTCTGTGAGAATAGCTGTCAAAAATGTTCTCCCATTCTGTAGGCTGTGGACTCTGTAGGCTCTTCACTATTTCCTTTGCTGTGAACTCTATTTTTATTGCTAATATTCCAATGCTTGGAGGTGCACCACCGTTTATTTACTGAAGGACAAACTGGTTGTTTCCAAGTTTTGACAATTGTGAACGAAGCTCCTCTAAAAACTTCCATGTTTTTGTGTTGATAAAAGTTTGGGCAAATCCAAAGAGTGTGATTGCTGAATCATAAGCGTCGGCATTTACGTCTGTGTGACCAAAATACATGACAAGAACAATTTACAGGAGCTTAAGTTTATTTAGGCTCAGTTTCAGAGTCTCAGTCCATAGACTGCTGAGTCCATTGCTCTGGGCCTGAGGTGGAGCAGCACATCCTGGGGGAAGGGCCCAACAGAGGAAAGCTGCTTAGCTCTGGGTGGGGTCAGGAAACAGTAGGGAAGGGACCATCAGGAAGTTGTACTCTTCCAGGGCGTGCCCCTAGTGACCCACCTCCTCCAGCTGTGCCCCATCTGTGTAAAACTGTTTTCCAAAGTGGCTATACCATTTTATATCCCACTAGTAATGAAAGACTAGTAATGCTTTTGAATTCTAAAGAAATTGGTATGTTAAATGTGTGTGTGTAGGGCAGGGGGCTGTGCCGGGGATTGAACTCAGAGGTACTTGACCACTGAGCCACATCCCCAGCCCTGTTTTGTGTTTTATGTAGAGACAGGGTCTCACTGAGTTGCTTAGTTGCCTCGCTGTTGCTGAGGCTGAACTCGTGATCCTCCAGTGTCAGCCTCCCAAAGTGCTGGGATTACAGGTGTGCGCCACGGCGCCTGGCTTTCAATGTGTTTTTGATTGTTTCCTTATGGGGATATCAATATGGCAAGGGAACATAAAGTTCAAAGTACCAGGGTAAAGTGCATGCCTGTGGTATATGATTATAGTATGTGTATGTATTTGTGCTCATGCACAGGGTGGCAGAGGGGACCTAGTAAAGGGGAATTGAAGGGTAAGCATTTTCTGTTTTCTATTCTGAAAATTACTGCAGCTCCTCCAGAAACTGTCTTATGTTTTAACGTCATTGTTAGAAATGGAATCGCGTCAATGTTGTTATAGCACTGATGTTCTTTGTTTACTCGTATCGATGATGAAAAACCTCTATAATTCTTGGTACATGTCTGGGCCTTTAAAGATGGATTAACTTGGGTTTTTTAGGATCATTGTCACCTGTGTGGCAGCCACATCCCAGTGCTGGGAGTTGGAGTGAAAACGGTGACTCTGGACATAGTTGCCTGTGCAGGCCATTATTTGTGCTGTTGATGATGCAGTGGAAAGGGCTTTCTGGCCCTGGTAACACAGCTTCACGTTAGGCAAGTGGTCGTGTTCCTACTATCAGTGGTACTTTTCCAGCATGCTTGGCCTTCACCATGACTTGTGAGGTGGGAGAACATGAACAGAGTTAAGTCATCCTTTGGATTGGTGCAAGGCAGAGAAAGAAAAAAATCTGATTGGCATGTGCCTGTGTTTGACCTTCAAGGATGGATTCTGCACTGCTGCTCTGTAGAGACGCTCGCTGATGGTGTTAGTGTCAGTGATGATTGAGGTGTCTTGAAAGACGACTTTCCTTTTGTAAAGAAGGAATGAAGTGGGAAGGGATAGAAGCATCTTGAGTAAGGCACCCTTCCTCTGTGTGACTTGGAGCTTCTGTCTGAGACTAGGAAGAGCATTCTTGGGCAAGTGGCCAGCCTGCCACCCAAAGCCTGTGTCCTCTGAGACTGGAGCTTTGTAGTAGGCACTGCTGAGTTAAATGTTGGTTAGTTCTCACATGGAATTCCTGTTAACTTGTATTCGGGGCCTTCACAATATAACCAGTTCCTGTCCTGCCTTATAAAGTATTCTTTGAAAGGCTTATTATTTATAATTTTCAGCACTTTTAATTTTAAAGACATATCACCCGGGAGTAATTCCATAAATGAATTAATTTCTTCACTTCTTAAAAGAAGAAAAAACCAAACCCTTTTCTATGATACATGTAAACTTCCAAAACCTGTATTACTTGAAGTCGAACTAATTTCATTTCACAGTAATCTGTGGTTTAAGATGAAGTAATTAGGAAGTTTTATAAGAACTGAAAGATAAAGTGTAGGAACTCTCTTTTCTGAGAGAATAATTTAAGAGAGAAATTGTTTCATTCTACTCATGTAATACGGTGTTTAGTGCTGGTCTCTGTTCTTCTCTGTACATATATAATTTCTCTGGGGATTTCTTACAATGCTTCCTTTTAAATTCTGGCATTAAGAGTGACAATGCCAGGCATTTTTCTCAATGCAAGTATTCTTTAAAAATTCATATACTAAGACATCAGGAGAAGCACAGTGATGAAGTGCAGCTGAGGGTGTATGTTGTATTGTTCCATTGTGTCAAAACCACCCACTCATACTTCATTACCTACTCAGAAGAAGAAATCTGAATTTGATGGCAATTACTTTCTAAAGGGTTGTGACATCATTCACTTGGGGGCAGCTCACCCCATTGTGCCTTCTTGACCCTCAGCACTCCTGTTCTCAGTCGCCTCCTAGTTGGTGGTTTCCCTGGGCTGCAAACTTTTTTTTTGGTAGGGGTGGTTAACCACTGAGCCACATCCCCAGCCCTTTTTATTTATTTAGTCCATTGTGCCTTGTGGGCTGTGAATTTTTTCTTTTTTAAACTCCTTTTTTTTTTGAGGTTTCTTACTTCAAAAATCTTTTTTTTAATTAATTTATTTAGATGCATTTCAAGTCATAGTACATATATAGAGCTCAATTTTTCCATCTCTCTGGTTGCATAAACTCCTTTATTTTTTACTGTACATGATCTCCTTTGTGCATATAAATCTCAAAAGACATTGTCATAATAATAGAAACAGTGACACGAAGTCATTTGTAATGATGGGGCTGGTGGCCCCATAGACCCAGTCATACAAGCCAAGAACCTGATTCTTTTTTTTTTTTTTTTTTTTTTTTTTTTTTTTTTTTTTTTTTTTTTTTTTTTTTGATCTGTGGGTTGTGAACTTTTTTTTTATGGCAGAGAACACATTTGTCCTTACAATTTCCATTAGTGTAGTCCTTCAGTGCATGCTTGGAAATTAAATTCAGAAGTAAGTACCACTAAAAAAATTATAAATGTGCTTTATGAATTCTAAAGATACAGAAAATTGGTGGTAATCAGTTTACCGTCATACCTATCCAACTGTAAGTGGTGCTCTGCTGCCACTTGGCCCTGTTTACCCTTCTCATATATGCCTTTCATTTCAGTCATGTTTTTCTTTTTAGGTTCTTACTGGGCAGTCAGGAACTTGGAGTGTGTGACTTTTAACATGCATTTGTGCCCACTTGGTCTGGCCTTTTAGAAGAGCCCTAAGAAGGATTGGGGAGAGCACTGAGTATGAGCAGGCAAATAAAAACCAGAGTGCTGCATCTATTTTAAAACATACACAGGCAGGCCTGTTTTATGCTAAATTGCATACCTATATTAAGTGGTTGCCTTAAACTGCACTTCTGTGGAAAGCAGGAGAGTGGGGAGGCGTATATGGAGAAAGCTCCCTTGACCTGTCAGAGTGGAATCACTGCGGTGAAGTCCTGTAGTTCTAATCCACCTACATGCGAAAGTCAATGGGGTCTTTGTTCCAAACTTGTGGAAGGATAAGCGAGCCAAGTAGTCGTGGGAGTTCAGTTTAGTTCCACTGTTTTGTAGATGGGGTGGATTTTCTTTTTACTTTTTCACGCAGTAGAAGCAAGAGCAGAAAATCCATTCTCTCTTGCTTTTGGAGAACTTATTCCAAAGCATTACATGTCACTTGTCCCGCATGGCTAAATATAGATAGAGATGTTTATTTGTTGGGAGGCTGGAGAGTGATCTTTTATGGATATAGAAACAAAGAATTACCTTTTTCTCTTCAAATACAGAAGCAACTGTGGGAGAACCCAGTGCTCAGACACTTAGAAAATTTCAACCTTTAAAACAGAATCTTCTGTTATCCTTTGCAAACTATTCAATACAAGCAGTACAAGCTTGCCTGCAGCTGGGCATGTAGCACTTGACTGAGCAGAGAATACTGGCAAAGTGTTGTAGAGGTTTTTAAGATTATTTAAATCATTATGGAACTGACCTTCATTGTAAACCTGCTAATACGTTCATTGTCTTAAATGTCATTCATCTTTGTCAAATCAATTTCTGTGGCATTTATTTAGGATATTACTATGAGAAAGAAAAACATCGAAAAGAATCTGATGGAGGAGGTATTCTCAGAATTGATCCTGATAGTAAGATTGTAGGAGCAAACATTTTGGAGCTGAATATATTCATTAAAATTCATCTTGTGTAAACAGTTTTACATATGAGAAAGTAGAGGTGTAGTTGCTCCTTACTCCCTGGTATAGTACTTTCATTTGTATTTTCATTATTTGTGTTTTTCTTCGCCTATCAATTGGAATTTCTTTTGGGCAAGGACCCACTTTATTTTATTTATGTATTTTCAAGGCCCAATTTACTGCCTGGCACACAGTAAGCTTCGGGGTACGTTTATAAAATGAACGAGTCTAGCAACAAACCAGATTCAATTTGGTTCACTCTCCCACTGGGTTGCTGCTTGTGTCAGACCCTTTACTTCCTATAATAGGCAACAAAAATATATCTCAGAGGGATAGCAGGAAGACAAGGCAAGAGTTTTGGAATTCCAAAGCTTATAGTTGTGTATGTGTGACATGTACTAAATGCCAAAGATAAATACATCCTAAACCCAAACCAGATATTGATGATAATCCCATGAAAAAAAGTGCCATGAACACAAGACATGGGGAATTGAACTCCACAGTAAATATCAGATCTGTCTTCTCTAGTAGAAATCCAACCCCAAGCACCGGGCATTGGTCCATCTATCCCACAGAGAGGAAATCCTGGCCACTGCCATGAAGGCTTACCACATGCTCGTGGCCGAAGCAGATGTGGGAACTAGAGTTGCTAAAAACAACTTATTTGAAAAGATTAATTAACGCAGGGTTGGCGGCTTCAGCCCCTCTTCGTGACGCTGTGGTAGTGAATGGAATTTTTGCAGTTTAGCTTTAGGAAGAAGGACATTTTCTTTAGCTTTGTTAAAGGCTGTCATATATAAAGGTTCTTTTTTTTTTTTAATTCTTTGCTGTTTTAAAAATCACTGGAAGAAGGTCTCAGAAGGCATGATCATTAAGCTTTATTTTGATATCCAGAAAGCATTTCGTGGTAGAACTCCAACATGTTGCACATGGCATGTAAATGAGCCTTCCACAACACTGACTAAGCACCTGGTGTGTGCTAAAGGCAGTGCCCCAGGCATTGTAGAGCAGCGCTTTTCAAATTGTGGGTTACAACTCCCTAATGTCACCAAATAATTTAGTGGTCTGTGATGAGCAGTTTCTAACACATGAAATGGAGAATAGAATGACTATCACATTGCATCATAGATAGTATTTTTTGTCAAATTTGAGTTTTGTTTTGTTTTTTTAGTTGTAGATGGACACAACACCTTTATTTATTTTTGTGTGGTTTTGAGGATCGAACCCAGCGCCTCACACATGCTAGCTGAGTGTTCCACCCCTGAGCTACAGCCCCAAATTTGAGTTTCTTTTTTTTTTTTGGTACTGGGGATTGAACTCGGGTACTCCACCACTGAGCCACATCCCCAGCCCTATTTTGTGTTTTATGTAGAGACAGGGTCTCACTGAGTTGCTTAGCACCTCTCCATTGCTGAGGCTGGCTTTGAACTCGTGATTCTCCTGTCTCAGCCTCTCAAAGTGCTGGGATTACAGGTGTGTGCCACCGCACCCGGCTCCAAATTTGAGTTTCTATTGTGTGTGTATGTGTGTTCTCAGGACTGCAATACAATGTGTCATCTTTACTATGTGTGATGAACAGTATTGACAAATACTGTTATGGGAGATACCAAAAATTATAGATGGGTTTCTTGCTCTTGGATAAGTTAAAACTTTCATTGAGGCAGAAAAACTTACACAGAGGAGGAAATAACTAAAGTACTGAAATATGTGGGTTGGGTGATAAGTGCTGTGTTGTATTCGACAAAGTGAGATAATGAAATTAGAAGCACCTTGGAGACAGTGGTACTTGAAGTCACCTAGAGAGAGCTTTTGGAAGGAGCAAGCTGGAGATTGGTTTAGAGGTGAGAACTGGTGTGTGATGGTGGAGGTGGCAAGACTGCAGTAGAGGATTCGATTCATGTTGGAGAATTTTAGATTATGGTTTGGAGATGGAAAACCCAAGGCTTATGGAGGCCTTGCAATCACATGCCTGAGAGTTTATACTAGGTTAGGTTAACCCGCAAGGATTCTGACGCCGAGGCGTGATACAATGGAGGGTGAATTTATACAATATTTTCCATCTCCATCCTAACTCCCCTATGGTCATAGAGCTCCTTAAGGGAATTCCTTCTAGGTGGTTTTTGGATACCAGGTCTCTGGCATCTGATCAAAGCAAGCTACAGAGGTCTTTGGCTGTTCTCCAGAATGTAAATAGAAAGGTAGAACAGGTCTCATTGTTGGTGCATGTGCGATACTCCCAGGGAGGGGAGCTGCAGTGCTGTCTGTTTGAAATATCACAAAGGACGATTGGAAGAACATTTCTTCTGATAGCACTGCTGAAGGTTTGCTCTTTATACAGAGGGAAAAGCAGATAAAAAGGGCTCATGTTTTTGAAGTACTGGGAATCCACCTGAAATAGGCTGCGTAAGTTATTTGTCAGGTGATCTCCTTGCCCTCCACACACTCTCACTGAATCTGGTATACATAATTTATAAAGCAGTTTGGGGAGTGATCACAGAAAGTTTTTCCTTGTTGGGAAGGGATATTTAATATATATCTGACAAACTCTTTACTACTTTCCAACTGAAGAGACATTTAATAGTTTTTAAAATGCTAGTGTGCAAAGGTGATTGATTTAACCTGAAAAAAAGATTTTTAAAAGACTGTAGGACCTATAACACTAACTGCATCAATAATTTTGACTAACCTTTAGTTGGAAATCTTGATTCTTGGTTGTAGCAGATTACCAAATGTTCCAAATTGAGCTTATAATAGGAATTATTCAATTTTTAAACTAAGTCACTAGAAAAACAGTAAACAGACGCTTGCACCTAGGAATGTTGGATTCTCTTCCTCTGCCTGTGGAGTTCACATACATCATAGGTATTTGATGGGGGCATAGTTCAATCAGGAATGCAACAGCAAGTCCAAGCACAGCTCACGAGAGACAAAGGGATGTGGGGAGAACAGGCTTTGGTTTCTGAAGGTTTGTGTGTGGTGTGCATTCCCATTCTTCTGCAAGGAACATAGATGAATGAGAAATGAAGAAGCGGGTTATGCGTTTATACTTATCTCATGAAGGCATCTGCTCACAATCAGTCGCTTGTAGAGAGAGTGCCAGCTGGCAGGGTATTTTCGTGATGTAAATCGTCCATCCGCTCAGAAGAGCAGAAGGACAAGGAGGCCTTGTGTGGAGCACTGAATTCCTACCCAGAGGACAAGGGAGGGAGGTTCTCCTAGAGATCTAAATGTGATCTGCTCGCATTTTCCATTTTATTTGCAGTTTTCAGCATGTCATGTTTCCTGCTGTCCCAGCTATGATTGCTGGGTTGATGTGGTGGATGTTTCGCTCCTTTCACTGCTGCTTCTCCAGGGGGCCTGGGAGGGGCATCACTGGAAGATGGTGCCACTTTTTCCAGCAGTATTATTTTCCTCATCATTCCGCTTGACTGGTTTATTTTCATGAGCTGTATAAGAGCTAAAGGATATTATTACAGATTTGATTTTTGCAATGATGCAAATATCGAATGATGCACTGTCCATTTAACTGCTAATCTTTTTGCCTGTTTATACACCAGGAAAAGAGTTGGGCCCCCCCCTTCTGTGAAATAATAAGTAAATCTAGGTATCAAATGTATTTAAATGGTCATTGATCTTGTAAAATTTCTGAATAGACTTCTTTCTTCTGTGTGTATATGTGAGAATAGAGGAAAAATTCAGGTTTTCTTGGGCTAACTTTTAAAACAGGCCCCACAGATGAGAGGAAGAAGAGGTTTGCATAGAAATCTTCGTTCTTATATTCTTTGATTTCCTAGGTCAGGGATCAGCCAGCTTTTTCTGGGAAAGGCTACTTGGTAAGTATTTTAGGCTTCTTGGCCGTGTGTTGCCTCCCACAGTTGCTCAGTCATGCCACTGGAGCCAGAAAGCAGCCCTAGACAGTGTGCAGGAACATGGATGTGTCTCTGTTTGGTACAACTCTACTTACAGAAATAGGAGGCAAGTCCTAGATCCCAGCTACTGAAGGTATATCCCGAGGCCTGAGTTTGGAAGGAGTGGGATCAGTGACACAAAATGTTTCTAAAAGGGCTTGAAGAGAGGATGTTCTGTAGATGAGGTGTGAATGTTGTGAAATAACTTAGAACAAAAACACAAAGTCTGGGCTTCCAGAATTTTCTTAATTCTTCAATCTAGTTTTCTACACTTCTTCCTTCCTTACCCTCTCTGCTTCTCCTCCCCGTCCTTCTCTATTATCTATATGAGCATTGGGTACTTTGCTCTTTAATTTCCCTGTTTACACGCATGTGTGCACACACACAACACATATGTATATACATATAATATTTTTTTTAAATGTCTGCAATTTCTTCTCTAGAACATAAATATTTCTACGCTGGTATTTAACGACAGAGTGTAACTCCCTCTCTGAAAATGCCAACACTACCCGACACAGACTGGGATTAAACAAGTCTAGGCTTCTAGACAAAGAAGAAAAAGTGTTTTCTTATCTTTTTGAGTGTGCTGAAGCAGAAGTTAACTCTTTGCTTCCAGATTTGTCCCTTACCATTGAGAATTGCTTGTGGTCTTTATTATTTTGTTACATATTAGGAATTGGGAGTGGGGAGGACAGGGGCCACAGGGTATGGAGGATTTCGTTTGCAGGAAATCTTGACCAGTATCTGTAGGTAAAGGATACCACCATGAAATCCTGCATAGTTTTCTAAAAGTCCATGTATAGTTTTACTTGCCTGGGAAGTAGGACTTTGAGAATAGAAGTTGAATAAGAGGAAATTGGCATGAAGAAGAACAATGGGGAGTTTGGGTTTAGTCACGCCAAATCCCTGTTGAGTTTGACATCTGCACATGACTTAAGATAGACTGCATCCAGGCATGGTGGTGCACGTCTGTAATCCTAGCTACTCTTGAAAGCTGAGGCAGGAGAGGCACAAGTTTGAAGTCATCCTTGGTAACTTATTGAGACCAAGTCTAAAAATAAAAAGGGCAGGGGTGTAGCTCAGTGATAATATGCTTGCTCAGCATGTGTGAGGCCCTGGGTTCAATACCCATTACTGCCAAAAAGAAAGAAGAAAGAGATGGAAGGATGGATTACTATTGTCTAGTTCACTGCTGGTACCTAAATTGACACTTGCGATGCATTTTACCTTGAAATGCATGATGCAGGAAAGTCACAGTAACCACTCAGGAGAGCCTAATTCATTCTGTGGTGCAGCACCAAGGTCAGAATCCTTTTTCTATCTACATCTTTAAAGAGTGAGACTAAGGATGGAGACGAGTTTACAGTAGCTAAGTATTTCTCATGTGTAACTGTACATTAAAATCACCCACAGGTTTTCAAAAAAATACAGATTTGTGGACCTTGCGTGGAACCTACTATCAAAATGAAACTTCCAGAGATAAGGATCAACAATTTGCATTTTTCAAAAACTTTCTGGGTGATTCTAACAGCCAGTTTGTGCCTTATCATGGGCCCTGTTAAGGGAGCAATTGTAGCAGGAGGGCCTAGACCTGGCTGGCTCTGCTGGGGGCCTTTCCACAGCTCCTGTGGGTTTGGAACTGTTCAGGTACCAGGTGACTCTCTTCAGACTGGATACTTCCAGTGACCCTCGAATGTCTTATCACTCCTTCTGTTTTGAGGGGAAGCTGTCCAGAGAACTTCACTGTGGACCAAGGTGGTTCTCTTGGAACCACTTGAATCCAGCTGTGCTACCAGAGAAAGTCCTCTTCTCACTGTAGATCCAGCTGCTGTGCTGAGTCATTTTGCATCAACCCTGCATAGTCTGTCTTCTCACCTTAAAAGCAGCTGTTTCTTGAACTCCGTCTTTTCCTCTGCAGCTACCACCTCATTTCTTTTCAGCACAGTTACTTGGAAATTGTCTTATTGCCCAGCTCCAGTTCCCAGGTACCCTGCATTCTCTCTGACTTTTAACCCTGTCTTCCATTAAACCACTTGTTGCAGTAACAGTGACCTCCAGGCTGGTCAGTCCAGTAGCCGTGCACAGTCGTTATCTTTTTTGGCCTTTCAGGAATTTTGATACAGTCGATCATTCTCTTCCTGGAGAGCTTTTTGCACAATGGCTTCTGGAATTCCACTCTATTGATACTCTTTTTGCTTCAGTAGCTATTTCTCTTGAGTCTCCTTTGCTGGATTCTCCTTATCTCCCCTCTCTAAAAGTTGGTGTGTCCCAAGACCCACCTGGTCTGCCTCTTGTCTGTTACATCCACTTAGGGTAGTTGTCATCTAACCTCTGACTTTGAATGCTAATTCTGTCTTGATGACTCCCAGATTTCTTACTCCTGCCTGAACCTGTCCCTGAACTCTGGACTTATGTATCTTAATTGCTAACCTAACAGTTCATCTCAGATGTTTCAAACTTTTTATACCCACATCTGAACTCCCCGTTTCCTTGCCCTCCATCCCCATACCAGAAAGTGGCAGCTTTGTCTTTCCAGTTGCAGAAGCCAAAGTGTACAACCCATATCCAGTCTATCAGTAAAACGGATCTGTTCTCAGAGTAGGACTAGAATGTGATCACTGCTCACCACTTCTATTCTGGCCAAGCCACTATTTTCTCTTGCCCAAATTATTGCAACGAAACCACTCTTCTTGCTTTCCTATGGTCCCCTCTGTTGTCTTTTGCCAGTACAACAGCCAGAGCATGTTACTCCTTCATACAAAATTCTTCAATCGATTTTCACCTCATTCAGGGTAGAAACTAGGTCTTACAGTGGCCTGCAAAGCCTCATATGATTGGTAGGGACCCTCCACACACACCCCAAGCTCCTTTTACCTTTTCCCATGATGCTTTTTACCTTCCTCACTCTGAGGCAGCCAGACTGACTTCTTCACTACTTCCAGGGACTTCCCCACATATTCATGCCTCAGGGCATTTGCACTTGTCATTCCCAGAACATGCCCCCTGAGATGGTGCACTGCTCCTCTTCTTCAGGTCTCTGCTCAGCTGTCACCTTATCCATGTCGGGGAGGCCATCTCTGATAACATGGTGCTGAATAACATTGTTCCTCCATCCTTTCTATCCCAACTTGTGATTCACCAGCATCTGACACCTAAAATGCTTATTTTTACTATTTTATTCATCCTTTAATGCAGCCATTCTCCATATTAGACTGGAAGCCTACTAGGTTTGGAATTATTCTCTGCTGTGGCCCCAGTGCCTAGAACAGTGAGAGACTGGCATTGCAGTGCTTAGTAAATATTTGTGGAATGAATGGAAGAATTCAGACTGAGCAATCATCAAGACCAGTCATGGCTGTTAGCCTTGGACCTTATGGGTGGCTGTGCAAGAAATCAACACACAACTGTGAAAACTGAGACAGACATTTGTGTATTTAAGACAGCTTATGGTGTTTGTAGCTATTTCTTCTTTTGAAGAAAGATGGAAATAGTACATGGATCTGGTGGGATGAGGGGCCAAGTTATTAGGAGTTGAAGAAACTAGAGTAGAAAGTATTCCAACAAAAGGAGGGACTGGAATATGTGACGTGGTTCTGTCACAGTGGACTTTCAGGCACATTCTCTTAGCAAATAGTTGTTGTGTGATTAAAAGCACACTATTACAACCAGCTTTTTGTGACTCTGAGTGTGTTAAGAGGATTATTAGAGTGTCTGTTACTTTACCATTATAATTAGGCATTAGAACCTTTTTTCCTCCCCAATCAGGTTATTTTTTTTCTCATCCTTCTTTTACCATTCTTCATCTTCCTGTACGGACTCAAGCCAAACTATGATCCATTCCCAACCTGTGTGAATGTTACAGAATATGAAAGAGCTCCTTATAAACTTGTGGTGTCGTTTTCTTTTGTATTTTAACAATCGTACATTTTTTTAAATGTAGGTGCTACTTACGCAGCTCCCTTGTTGTCGCCTGTGTTTGATTTCCTTGGTGTCACTGTGTTCGCCCTATGTGACTTCGTCAAGTCCGTAGGTTCCCATAGCTAGAGCTGTGTTCTGTGGTGGCGTGTGGGATTTTCTGCTCAGCTAGGGTGAGTGGGAGAGAAGGTGGCCTCACTCCTGCCTCGCTGGAGGATTTCAGGCATCTGTGACCTACTGGCCTGAATTGGGGCCGGTATTGAATCCCGGGAGCGGGAGGTTTGGACTAAAAAGGCATATTCCTCAGTGCCTGGCTTGGAATTTCACTTGGCAGTCTTGTTTCCTTCAGTGAAAATAACACATAAAATGTCAAAAGTATGTCTGTTAGGATAAATTTACCTTATGTCTCGATAATAGAAAATATCTGTAGCTTCTCACTAATTCGCATCTATTTTTAAATGCCCCTCCAGGCACTTTTGTCATTCCAGGTTCAAGTCTCTGTTCATGATCTCTCTGTTCTCACATCTTATAACTCATATTTAGTTAATTCTCGCCCTTTGGTTTGCTGAAGAGTATATGGCATTTTTGGATATTGCATTTGGGTAATCCAGGTGGGAAGGTTGTACTTTTTGAGGACTGCTACACTAGGTTAGTGCCATGGTCTTAATCAGTGATAGCATCAAGTGGTATTTTGGGAACAACAGAGAGGGATTAGAAGTGTGTTCTTTAAACGACTTAAATTTTAAATTTTATGTTTGTGGAAAAATCTAGTTTCCATACGAGATTATGGATTTACCTTCTCCAAATTCATAGTCTGTTTTAAAACATGTTTTTTGTTTTAACCATAGAATTTTGTTAGCCTTAAAAAATTCTAAAGTGCTTATCTTCGCTTTTATCTACCTGCTTTGTTATATTTCATTGAGGCAACATAGAATTGAGACTCTCCACCTTCCAACTCTGCTCATCTTAGCATGTCTTTGTGTCATTAATAGAATTATTTACTGCTTGTACTAAAAATATGGCTGTCGGCCTTTTGTTCATTCTAGAGTGACTCTATCAAATTATAAGTTCCATCACATTTGTTGTAATCACAGCTTCAACAATGAACTAAAATAAGCTATAAAGGCAACTTGTCTTCATTCAGTTGTGTGCTTGTGTACTTCCCATGAGACTCTCCCCTTGCACTATTGGTGTTTGGCTGATTGACAAGGGAGAGACCATGAACAAGAAGCACTGAAGTTCAGGGGAAAGGAACAGGGTGAGTTTTTCAAGCAATCTGTTTTGAGGATGAGTTTAGCAGTAGAAACCAACTCTCCAACAGGCGGTCAGGGTGAGTTTTCCCACAGTTGGAACGGCTGCACGGTACTCAGGTCACCTCGGTGCTTTCCCTGTTTGCCCAGTTGTTCCTCTTGGTGTGTTCTGATTGCCTGTGTCTGCTGGAGGATCCCAGTTGCAGCATTAGCTTGGCTCTGGGTCATCTCGACTGGTGAAGCTCTATTTGTGCAGGCCGTCTGCTGAGGTGGAACAATAACAGCTGGTATGCAGCTGGTCATGTTGTCCTGGGAACTCTTGTTTCGGCCAGCAGTTATGCTAACAAAATTGAAAACGTTTTCAAATAGTTGCTTTCTGGGTCTACTGTTTGTGTTAACTGTTTGGAGAATCCTATTTAGTAGCCTAAACATACATCATCTCCAATTAACTTTGTGCTACAACTTTATTAAAGTTTTATATTCCTAAGTCTGGCTGCAAGAAGAACATTCATTTCCTAAGAGTCAGCATAGAAGATTTCTACAGAATTACCCTCGAAGAACAAGGGTGAATCAGTGACTCTTAGTTTGATATTTTAGAATGAGCTAATTTTCTTGTAATTCAAGCCATGGAAGGGCATTTTGAAATTTTGTAAATTTCTGCTCGGCCCTTGTCATTCATCACTAAAATGTAAAAGAGGCTGTTTCACAACATTCTCATGGAATTCTTCTGAGTTGCACATAACAGAGAAGCATTTATGTTCCCCAGCCGTCAGGACTTGAATCCAATCCCGCGCAAGAGTCCTGCTCCTACTCAGAGATTAGAAATACTTCCCCACGTAGGAGGCTGACTCGGAATTCCTTGGCTCGGCCCTGCGTGAACAATGGCTAGATTCTCATTGTTCAGACAGTCCCTTCTCATTCCCTCAGCCAGCATGGACAGTGGGATTCAGAGTGAAAGACGCTAGTTGATTTTGTGTGCTTCATTCTAAACAGCTGCACTTCAGATGCCCTTTTTTTTTTTTTTTTTTAAATGGACGCAATGGGGGCGGGGCAGAGGAGAGCAGTAGAACATTCAGGGCTGAACGTTTTCCCGAGGGTGTGTGTGACTCTGTTGGTCTTCATGTGTGTGAACATGCGGTGAGGAGTGGCAGGTGTTCTACCTGTAGAGTTGCTGGAATCCATCCAGGAGCGTGCGCACTGATTCCCTTCAGGTCGGGCTTGGCTGCGTTACCTCAAAGTCACACTGTCGACTGCTTGCTCCCAAAGTGTCATGATAGTATGACAGAGTCACTGTTGGAAGATGAGACCTGTGTTCTATTCATCTAGTCAGCCAGATCTTCTTATTTTGTCACCTGTGAAGTTGAGCAGGACGGACACTTGAAGAGTAGGGATGTGGGGTGAGAGAGAAAGAGAACACGTAGCTCTCAGAGGCACCAGTGTGACAGAATCAGAAATGAACTCTTTAGTTTTCCAGTTCTTGATTATCCACGGTTACAGGTCATCTCAGATAACACAGATAACTCATTCCACTTTTCTGTATTTGCTTCTTATTAACTTAGACTAGATTCCAAATCCCTGGAAGTGACTTCAGCCCCCTTGTCTTACTGTCCTTCCACCTCACTGACAAGGGGTGCTGCCTGCTCCTGGGAGGATCACACCTCCACAGGGGTGGCCTCTTCTTGGTTGTCTGCCTGCACCGTAAGCCTCCTTTTCTCTAGTTTTCTTTGCTGGTCTCTAGTGACTGTTAGAAAGTTTCCACACTCTCCAAATATTCCCCACCCAGCTTTCCCTCAACCCTTAGTTTTCACTTTAGCAAGTACCCTTTGTTTTCACTATAAGAAAAGAAAAAGCCAGGTGTGGTGGCACACACCTATAATCCTAGTGGCTCAGGAGGCTGAGGCAGGAGGATCACAGGTTCAAAGCCAGCCTCAGTAATTTAGCGAGGCCCTAAGCCACTTAGTGAGACCTGTTTCTAAATAAAATTATTAAAAAGGGCTGGGGATCTGGCTGAGTGGTTAAGTATCCCTGGGAATTTCCAGTATCCTCCTCCCCACCCCCCAAAAGAAAAAGTTACCAGAACTCTTTCAGTTTCTGTCCTTTAAAACTTACAAAGTTTTGGGGCTGGGGTTGTGGCTCAGTGGTAGAGCACTTGCCTAGCATGTGTGCTTCGAACCCAGGCACTGGGTTTGATTCTCAGTACCATGTATAAATAAATGAAAAAATAAAGGTCCATGAACAACTAAAAAAAAAAAAAACTTACAAAGTTTTGTACCCAGAAAGTGAAGAGGCACATTTACCCCGGGAGTGCCATCCACCAACTAACAACAAATCCCATTCTAGTTTCTCAGCCTGTATTTCAGTTCTTCCTTCTCTGCAGGCACAGCAGCAGGAAGCATACTGAAAAAGGGAAAGGAAACTCTTGCCTTGGCCCTGCACTCCCGCCAGTTTCATCTCCTCTTGCTGCCCAGTGTCAGAGCAGGCTGACCACATTTCCTTTGCCTACCTGTTGTCTGTGCTCAGTTCCGGGGTCTGTGGTTCCTGCACCTGGAACTGCTTCAGATGCAGCAATGGTTGCTCTGTGGCTCAGAGCCAAAGAATGCTCCTTGGTCATTATCTTCCTTGACTCTCAGCAGATTTTTTTTTTTTTTTAATTTTTTGTAGTCGTAGATGGACAGAATGCCTTTATTTTATTTTTAATTTTTTTCAGTTGCAATAGACCTTTATTTTACTTATTTATATGTGGTGCTGAGAATCGAACCCAGTGCCTCACACATGCTAGGCAAGCGTTCTACCACTGAGCCCCAGCCCAAATGCCTTTGTTTTATTTGTTTGTTTATTTTTTATGTGGTGCTAAGGATCGAACCCAGTGCCTCACACAGGCAAGCGCTCCACCCCTATTTGCTTAGCTAACTCTAAGCATTCCTTAGGTCTTGGATTTAGGTGCCGCTTCCTCTAGGAAACATTTCTGGATCCCAACAAACCGGGTTTGGGTGACCTTTTCCATGCCCCGCCACTTGCTTCCCTTGCCCTGTCGTAGAATCACCATACAGAATTGCACTTATCTGTGTCCACGCTGGATTGGCTGCGATTCTGAGGTCAGTGCCTGTGGCTGAGGTCACCACAGAGCGTGTGGAAGAGGGTAAAATGGAAACAGCAGCTCTGAAACAGGCTCAGAGCTGGCAAGACCAGGGCAGCGCCTGCGAGGGCTAGGCCATCTCGGCTAATACTGGCAGGATTACTTTCTGGATGTTTTGCCACCCGTGGGTATACGACTGTGGTCACAGTGAGAGTGGCCACATGTGCCCCTTTACTTCAGAATGTGGCTTTGTAGAGCAGAAGTTGATCCGGAACACAGGATCCCCTGGTCCATTCTGCCTTCTCCCCTTTGGCCCAGTCAGCTGCAGATCAGGTAGCTAAAGAACAAGAGGATGTCAGAAAGGAAGAGAGAGAATAGAAAAGCAAAGGTAATCTGTAATCCACAGATTAGTGAGTATGCCTTTGAACATCCTGAGCTACCTACTTCTGCATGCAATTAGAGTGTTTTACCATTCTGGAATGTCAGAGATAATGAGTCCCATTCAGAGGTGAGGTCTTGACATTTTTGACACAATAGATACAATGAAGGTTACACTTGCATTCTTTTAACAAGAAGTGCATTAACTGTGCACATGATCTGTGTCCAGGCAAAGCCTTGTGGTACATCCTAGGTGTCACATCCTTATTCCTATAGTATCCTTTGGCACCTGTACCCAGGTGATCCATGCTACAGCTGGGTCCTTATGTGTGAAGGGGTCTGGTCCAAGAATTTTTTTCCATAAATCCTACTATAATAATGCCTTATATTTATATCAAGTTTTTGAGTTTATCAGGCATATGCAAGATCTTTTTTTTTTTCTCAAAGAGGGATTGTCTTTTAATGCAAGCACATATTTGATCACACCAATCGTCAAATATAAACAATTAATGCAAAAAGTGTTGGATGTGCTGAAGCACCCCAGCTAGCATTCAATGCACACTAATTAAATACATAATCCTAGGGCAACCACGAGCACCAAAGTACCTCTGATGCCACGCAATTTTTCTAAGCCAAAGAGCAGATGTTGCCTTTGTCTGGTGGTTCTCTTTAGCTCATGGCTGGATGTCAGGGACTGGTGGAGTTGATGTGGGAAGAGATAGCACGGCGGCCAGTCTCACTGATGTCCTCATAGCAAAGCTCTTCAATGTTGTAGGACAAGCGGTTTAAATACAGTTCCAAGTTGGTGGTGTATGTTGGTCATATGCAAGATCTTAGTTTGACCTTAAGACAACCCTTTGAGGTGGGTGGAGCAGGAAATATCCTTACTTCTTCCCACTTTTTTTTTTATTGGTGCATTACAGTTGTACATGATGGAGGGATTTGTTGTTACTTATTCACACATGCACACAATAGAACGATAGAATTTGGCCAGTACCATCATCCTCATATTTATAGAAGTGAAAGTGGCAGAGCAGAATCACATCACTGTTCAACAAAGGAACACTGGCCCCACAATGCCCAGGTCTGTGGTCTTTTCGTCATACCATATAGTTTGTGGTCAAGACTGTGTGCCAGTGTGTTGCATGTGTATGAACAAATTGAGAAATAGATATAGCTCGTCATATCAGTTTTGCTATAGATAAAGCTGAGTTAAAGACTGTGGCCTGAATAGACAGCGGGCATCTCCTTATCAGAGGTCAGGATGGTTATTCCTAAGGAGCTAATTCACTTGGGGGAAGACCGTAAGCTCCTCCTGTCCCCTCCCCCAGTATATACGGCACAGGTCTGAGTGTGTAGTTTTGCCCAACTAATACTCATTGACCAAACTGGGATCTTTACTATAACATAAAAGTAACAAAATAGAGATATTGACAGAGATAGAAAGACCCAGTGTGTGAGTGAATGGTGGCTAAACACAGTTGCATATTCTTTCTTATACCCATCTGAACACACTGGCTGGCAGCCAAGCCATCCTGACTGTAAGACTATGCTCTGGCTATTGCAGAACTGTCTGACCCAATGACTGTTCTTCCAGAAGGGTGGCAACCCATCGACTCCTCCCTTTTCCTGCCCTTCTCAGAGTTTGTGTCTCATTTATTCTCTTTTGAACACATCCAAGTACCACCTCTTTAAGCCTCTTTTCTTCCCATCTTTGTTGAGCTTCTGAAGGAGAATTTCCTTTCTTTCCTGTTGTAATCTCTGCTCCATCTTTCAAACACTATCCTCCCTTCCTAAAATTTCCGTTTCTTAATTTGGATGAGTAAATAGTATTGCATCAAGAGTAACATTGATGTTTAATAAAGAATGAGGTTTTGAAAGTCTTATGAGTGCCAGTAGACCCATTTAGAAAGTCAGCAAATATTTTTATATCTGTTAATTAGGCTTTTGTTGAAACACTGGATTTAAGAATAAGTGAGTTTTTAGGGCTGGGGCTGGGGCTCAGTGGTAGAGCGCTTGCCTAGCATGTGTGAGGCTCTGGGTTCAATTCTCAGCACCGCATATAAATAAATAGAAAGGTCCATTGACAGCAACAACAACAAAAAAGTTTTAAATTTAGTTTTATTTTTAAAAAAGTACTGATAACTACCAGTTTTCATTGCAAAACAGAATTTCAGTAATGCACGTCATGAACAAGTCTTTACGAGACGATGTTTAAACCCAACTCTAAGTCATTTTGTGGGGAAATGTACACTGTTTGCAGTTTTAGGGTGTCCGATTTGACATAGCCAGCATGTTGTGTGCTCTGGGTCTTCTTGGTCTAATGTGCACAGGGGATTTATATCCTCTTTGTCATGCTCCAGACTAAATAAGGAATGGAGGGGTTTCCTTGCCTTCACTCGTAGGGCTCATGAACTCGGATGTGTTTGCCCCACAGGGAAAGCTTTTGATATCACCTATGTGCGCCTCAAGTTCCACACCAGCCGCCCAGAGAGCTTCGCCATCTACAAGCGCACACGGGAGGATGGGCCTTGGATCCCCTACCAGTACTACAGCGGCTCCTGCGAGAACACCTACTCGAAGGCCAGCCGTGGCTTTATCAGGACAGGAGGAGACGAGCAGCAGGCCTTGTGCACTGATGAGTTCAGTGACATTTCTCCCCTCACTGGAGGCAACGTGGCCTTCTCAACCCTGGAGGGAAGACCCAGTGCCTACAACTTTGACAATAGCCCCGTGCTGCAGGTAGGTGCCTGCAGCGTGGCAGGGGAGCCAGGTAGCTCTTCCGCGTACCAGGTTCTGGAAGGTCACATAACGGGCCCGGGGCCCCTCTCCTGAGATGGGGATCAGAGTGGAACCTGCTTGTGCAAAACAGACAGCTGGGGTTTTTGCCATTTCTGCCAGGGAAGTCATTTACTTCTTACTGCCTGGTTTGTTCTCATCTTATTATGTACTTGCAAACATACCCTGGCGTGTACACCTCAAATTGTTAATAAGTTCAACAATTCTGATTTTAATCTCTGCACTTGTGGCAGAAATGTTTTGCTTTTGACCTTTCGAAGAACATATGTGACCTAATCTACCTAGGTAATCTTGCTGCTTTTCTTACCTCTTTGACTTGACAAAATAAATTTTTTTTTTAAATTAGCAAGGGGATCAGTCAAAGCAAGATACTTAAGAATACCACTTTCCTCTATTATTATACAAGGAGATTTTGATTGGGTTTGTCTAGCTCTTCTGCCAATCACTGTGTGAATTCTTTATCACCTGAAAGGATGGTTGTTAGTGAAGGTACCGGTTAGGCATCTGTGGTATTACACTTAACTGTTGTGATAGAAACCTTTCCATGTCTAACAGCCAAAGAAATTAAAGATTTTTTTCCACCAATTCTATATGTGCATTCCTTGTACACCCTGATTTGGAATCATCTGTATTGCTTAGATTTTTGTGAACTTGTCCTGTGATCCAGCTGGATGACTGGAAAGAGTTCTGAGCCCCATGCCTGTCTCCACACATGAACACAGAGTTGGAGACACTACTGTCATGTGGCTGCAATTAGCATCTAGCTGGGGTCAGCCTGTGTTCGTTGACTGTGACAAGACTGGATGTGGATTTGCAAATGCTGTGTACATTTTATGAAAAGTTGTTGTGATTTCTAAATAGGAAATACTCCTGTTTTTCTGAGTCTTCTGAAAACTCTTATGTTTTCTCATTATTTCTCTCTTAAATTTATTATGGTCAAGGACTCTTACAAATTTGATTGTGTGGTTTTGAACAGTGTTCAAAACAAAGAATATGTGTCTCAGTGGGTCCAGTTCCCTTCTTCCTTTGTATTTCTGAGGGTTGCTGGGAGATGACGAATGTGAAAGTACTTGGTAAATTCTGAGGTTATGGAGAGCAGTGCATATGTTTGCAGGGGCCTTTCAGAAAAATGTTTCTTGGAATGGGAGTAGGCCATGTTCAAAATAAATGGCAGAAAGAATAGCTAATTCGGATAGATGGAAAAGCAGAAGACCAAACACTGGGGGGAGGCAAGCATTTGCCAGCCTAGTTTCTTCCTGCAGCAGATTGCTGTGTTTTCCTGTCCTGGACAGGCAACGGTGTGGTCAGCAGGAAACAGCAGTGTTATAAAGTCGTGGCTGTGGTTCTTGGTGCCTTTGCTGACTGTGTGTCTTACATGTCACCTGTCTTCAGCAGCTTCCCCTGCTGTGGAAATTCTGTTTGCTGCTGTTCATGCTATAGAAACTAATAATGAAAACGCATATGGTAAAAATACTGTGAGCATCTGCATAATTTGGTCAGTTCATTTAATTATGTGTCTCTGGATGTAAGAGCTATGGTCCTCATGTCCCATGGCCAAGGAGAATGGGCTGGGTTGTCAGCTGGTCTGACAGTGAGGAGAGACACAGATGTCCTCTCCTTCCTGAAGCTGCAGACCCCCTGTTGGAGGAGGCGGCCTTCCTGCTCTCACTGTAGAGGAGCATTCCTAAGCATGTATTGTTGTGATAACAGCATTTGTTACTCACTTGTGCTATGATGTAGCAAGTGCTAGTCCAAGCTCTTAAGAGAGATTGATTCTCTTAACTCTCACAGTAGCTCTATCAGTTACTTTTATTACATCCATTTTACAGATGAGGAATCAGAGGCCCAGAAAGCTTATAACTTACCTGAGATTGCAGTTTTAAGTGGCAGAATTGAGATTCAAGCCCTATGCAGTCCAGCTCTAATGTCTGCTCTTTTTTATTTAAATTTTTTTTTTTTTGGTCGGGGGACAGGTACCAGTGATTGAACTCAGGGGCATTCAACCACTGAGCCACATCCCCAGCCCAATTGTGTATTTTATTTAGAGACAGAGTGTTACTGAGTTGGTTAGCGCCTAGCCTTTGCTGGCTTTGAACTGGCTTTGAGGCTGGCTTTGAACTCGCAATCCTCCTGACTCAGACTCTCAAGCTGCTGGGATGACAGGCGTGCGCCACCACACCGGCACATCTGCTCTTTTTAAGATGCTCATGATGAAACCAAACTGGCTTAGTGTCAGCCATCCTTCACAGAGAGTTGTGATAAAGGTGCAGGTGGTAGAAGGTATAATAAGCATTAAGCAGGGATATGTTTAGCTATTTACGTTACAGACAGCTAACAGATTCCGACGGTTGTAGCCACGAGTGGGAGTTGTTATGGAATTCCAAGATTGGATACAGTGAAATCATCATCTCTTCTTCTTTCTAATTATACTTGAAGTGTCATGGAGATTAGCTTTTATGAGCTCTCCATGTTGCTCTGTGTGCCAGGTGTTTGGCATAGTTTAAGGCAGTGGTTCTTAAGCAGGGGTGTGTCACCCCACTCATGTGCTTCTGGAAGTACAGATGTCTGCACTTCTGCACTTGCACGTTACACCTCTGAAGGTGACTCTGACCTGTAGTGCCTAGGAAGGTCCCCAGGACTCAGAGCAGAAGTGGTATTTTGGGGTGGTCAAACATGATCTACCACCACAAAACTTAATGTTTCTGAACAACCGTGGTTTATTCTTTTCCGTGATTCTGTTGGCCTGGGCTCGCTCACACAGCAGGTCCCCCATCTTCCATCCTCAGAAGGCTGGACCTGGCTTCCCACGCAGAAGAGGAAGTATTCCGGGAGGGCAGGTCCTTGCAGAAGTGCTAGATGAGCCTCTGTTAGTGTTCCCTTTGCTGATGTCTCCTCCGCCAAACCGGCCACACACACCAGCTCAGTGTGGAAAACAGTAGCACAGGGCGAGGCTCTGGCAGACAGGAGTCAGGGGAGCACTACTGTGCCAGGTTACTGTGCACACAGATATCTGATAAAATCAGTTAGTGAAAGGGCACTTAGTGTAAGGGCTCAGATCTGGTGAAACCTGGGGGAAAGCGGTGGAACCTTTGTTCTCGTCTGCTGCTTCCAACATGGTCAGACGTGGGCTCTTCAGGTCATTTATTCACGTGGCATACCTCCTGTCCACTGAACACAGTGGAAACAACAGATACAGATTGCCTGCCCTCCTGGTGCTTAAAGTCAGGTGGTGGGAGCAGATAATACAAATAGAACAGGAAAGGAAAATAGGGAGCTAGGGAGGGATAGCCATTTAGGTAGGGTGGCCAGGGAAGACCTCATGGAAAAGGTGATTTTGTGGGAAAGGTCAATACAAAAGGCCACATTTCATTGGTCCAGACCAATGCCAAGTTCACACTTGGGCATCTCCCCCAGATCTGTTAGTAGGGTTTGGGTCCAGGAGGGCAGAGGTGGATGGTATGGAATGGGCAGGGGTATGCATATCTAGAACAGTGTGGTGCTCTCTGGCCGCTGAGCTGGTCTCTGCATTTGAGTTGCAGATATGGAATGGGGAGAAGAGACACATGTATTGGGTGCCTAATATTTTCTAGCTTTGTATTTATTTTTGTGGTGAGGGGGATGGAACCCAAGGCCTTGCACACAGGAGGAAAGTGCTTCACCACTGAGCCAACTCTAGTCTTTTAAATGTGCGTTTCACTTAAACCCCTGAACAGTCTTGTGGAAGGAACTAGTAGTAGTCTTCTTCTAGACTGAATGTTAAAGTGACTGTGTCATTCAAAGAAGGGAAGAATAGAGGAGAAAAACATTAGGAAATCGAAGGAGTCATTGAGTATTTTAATAGATTCAGTGCTAGAAGAGGACAAAAATTAGATAATACACGAACTACTTAGAAAATTTTATCACATTTATGTCTCTCATCTGCAGTCTCTGTACTCTCATATTTCTGTTTGCTCCCTGACAGGAGTGGGTAACTGCCACTGACATCAGAGTGACTCTCAATCGCCTGAACACTTTTGGAGATGAAGTGTTTAATGACCCCAAAGTTCTCAAGTCCTATTATTATGCAATCTCTGATTTCGCTGTGGGCGGCAGGTGAGCAAACTATTGAATCTGCCTTGAATGTGCTCTGCTGTAGAAGCGCCTTGCTTACGACTGTCCGTGCTGTTGCTAGACTTCTTCCTTACTGACAGCAAGAGTGGCAGGACTTAGGAATAATATGTATCTGGAAGGACAGGCAGCAGCCTAGAATATTTTTCTTGTCAGATTTCCTCATTTCTCTGGAAACTAAGTGATTAGATTTTACAAAACCTTGTCAAGCCAATACCTTAGCACATACTGACCATCGAAGTGCAGAGCTCGAAGATAAGCAAGACTGCTAAGGAAGGGTAAGACTGGCCTTCTGGGAAGGCCTCACCTTCTAGGAGTTTCTACATAAAAGGAGCAGGTCACGTTTGAATTCATAGAAATTTAAATACTGGTTGAGTATCCCCAATCCAGAAATCAGAAAATTTTCAAAATCTAAAACTTTTGAGTGCTGCCATGATGCCACAAGTGAAAAATACTACACCTGATCCCAGATGATGGATCACAGTCAAAATGCAGGCACATTTCAAATGTTATATAAAATGACCTTCAGCCTAGGTGTATAAGGGGTGTATGAAACAAATGAATTTCATGTCTAGACTTGGGTGCCATCCTCAAGATTTCTCATTATGTTTATAGAGATATTCCAAAATCTGAACAAATCTGAAATCTCAAACTCTTCTCATTCCAAGGGATAAGAATGATCGAACTGTGCTAGTATGGTCACATGTTTTAAGTAAAAATATCAAGCAGCAACAGGAAAATGCCATATAAGAATGACCCAGAACTGTCAGGCTAGAGGAGCAGGTGGATCTGAGTTGGGCCTTGAGGAATAGGTAGAACTTGGGTAAGGAGGAAAGACATCTGGATTGGGTGCAGGAGGATGGCCATGAGCAAAAGTTCAGAGATGAGAGAGTATAAACCTACTTGAAGTAAGAAAAATGTTCGTTTTAATCAGCTCTTTTTTGCTACTGTGACTAAAAGACCTGACAAGAACAATTTGAAGGAGAAAAATTTATTTGGCACTCACAGTTTCAGAGGTCTCAGTCCACAGACAGCCAGGTCCATTCCTCCGGGCTTGAGGTGAGGCAGAACATCATGGCGGAAGAGTATGGTAGAGGGAAGTGGCTTACATGAGGATCAGGAAGCAGAGAGAATGCCCTTGCCAGATACAAAGTATATACCCCGAAAGCATGCCTCTAGAGACCCACCTCCTCCAGCCACACCCTGCCTGCCTTTAGTTACTACTCAGTTCATCCTGTCAGGGGATTAATTCATTGATTGGGTTAAGGCTGTCATAACCCAAGGATTTCTCCTCTAAACCTTCTTGCATTGCCTTACACATGAGCTTTTGGGGGACATCTCACATCCAAACCATAACAGTGTCTTATAAGTTTGTAGAACAGTTAACCAGAAAGATAGTTTAGTGGCCGAGACCTTAGACAGCAGGCCAAGAATCTTATACTTTTTTTACATTGTATGAGGCTATGATTTCTCAAGAGCAGAAACATCATTTTTTCAGGTAGTGTTCCTGGCAGTGATGCTTAGTGAATGAAAACTATAACCAATGAGATATCAGGCAAGCTTTTTGGAGTAAGACTATGATATTAAATCAGTGGATTATGGAGATCAGTATACAAGCAGAGTGAAAGTAGGGTACAATTAGAGAATTCTTATTTCTGTTAAGATGCTGTATAGTTAGGTGTGAGGTCACACACACCTGATATTAGGTATAATAGAAAGGGATGGATATACAGATGCATTTTCTTGTGTAGGACTAATTATCAGGACTTAGTATAAAATGATTTTAAAGTTTAGTGATCCAGTAGAACAGTGCTACCATTAATAAGGTAAGTGAAGAAGATGGTCTGATTGGTGGAGATGATGAGTTTAGTTGTAGACAAGTAAAACTTTAGGTCACATTGGATATTTAAGCTCATGCAGCAGCCAAGGAGAGCAGCCCAGGGGAAGGACAAGAGCAGGAAATCCGAATTCAGGACTCAGCCTGGCACACTTAGATGATTCCAGGGTGTTCACATGTATTTTCAAATGATAGCTGAGCTATGAAACTGACCACTGTGTTTAAGGAAACATGTGAGGGAGTGTCACTGCTCCACCACGCAGTTAGTATTCACGGAGGGTCCCTGGGTCCTTAGTTTATGACCATACCTGCATCTTGGGAATCCTCGAGAGAGTCTTGCTTCATGCAGCCTGAGGGAATATTCTCACTCCTGGATACTCACATGGGGGATGACATATCTAACTTATTGTCTCACCACCTGCACATTTAAATCAGTATGCAGAATATTGGCGATACCTATTGATTTATGTGCCTGTGCAATCCCGAGCACATAAACGAGGCAACTCCTTGATCCTCACAACAACCCTGCGAGGTAGACATTGTCATCGTTCCTGCTTTACAGGTGAGGTTCAGTTACTCTGGTGAGCGACAGGGAGGTGTTTCAGACCCAGGCAGCCTGGTTTTCTACTCCATGCCCTTTATTTACCCCTCTGTGGTACTTAGGATTAAACCCAGTGGTGCTTTACCACTGAGCTACACCCCCAGTCCTTTTTTTATTTTTTATTTAGAGACTAAGTTGCTGAGGCTGGCCTGGAACTTGCATCCCTGCTGCCTCAGCCTCCCAAGTCACTGGGATTACACTGTGCTTAGCTTGTCCCTTCTTAACTACTGTACCCTGCTGCCTCTCAGCACACCTGAGTTCAGGAGTTGATCATACAGGTGTCCTCAGCAACCATGAGAGGCTTTCCCCTCACACTTGGTTAATGCCCTATGCCCTTTTAAATAAAGCTCCTCTTTCTTTTAACTTAGTCTTGCTCATTTCTTCCACTTACACTTTTGGACAGTAAAACTCAAAAGCATTTTCAGGTTGTTTTAAGTTCTCTGTGTACATAGGTTTTCTGCATCATTTCTGGGAACTTGCAGCAGTTCATTCTTGGGAGTGTCTCTTCTCTCCCCAGGTGTAAATGTAATGGACATGCCAGCGAGTGTGTGAAGAATGAATTTGACAAGCTGGTGTGTAATTGCAAACATAACACGTACGGAGTGGACTGTGAAAAGTGCCTGCCTTTCTTTAATGACCGGCCGTGGAGGAGGGCAACTGCCGAAAGTGCCAGCGAGTGCCTGCGTGAGTACCCCTGGGCTCATCTGTCTGTTGTCTTGAGGACTTCAGAGGAAGGAGGAGGAACCGGGCTTCCTTTTATTCCTTCAGAAAGCAAAACTGTGAAAGGCAGTATCTCTTCTGCAGTTTGAGAGAAGCAAACTGCATGTGTGTCAGAGGAAAATCATAGACAAAGGCAATTGGCTATGAAGATAAACAGGGCTGGTTTTGTGTCTCCTTCGTGAGTACCAGCACAGAAGCAGCAGCAGCAGCATTTGGAAATTTGCTTAGATTCAAATAATTTAGTGGGACCTGCAGGTCCCACTAAAATACGTCTCTCTACGCTTTTCTTACTGCCCTTTAAAATACAACCTTTCCTCAGTATTCATGGGAGATCAGTTCCAGAACCCTCCTCAATACCAAAATCTGCAGATACTTAAGTTCCTTGTGCAAAGTGGCATAGTATTTGCATGTAACCTACACACATCCCCTCATATGCTTTTAAAATCACTTGTTACCCCATACATTGTAAATACTGTATAAGTAATTCTTATAATGGATCATTTAGGTAATAATGACAAGAAAAACATCTGTATGTGTTTGGTACAGACACATTTTTTTCCCCAAACACTTCATTTATTTATTTATTCATTCATTCATTCACTCATTCATTCTACTTAGGTATACATGATAGCAGAATGCATTTTGATTCATTGTACATAGATGGAGCCAACTTTTCATTTCTCTGGTTGTACGTGATGTAGAATCACATCATATAGGCAGTCATACATGAAGCTAGGGCAATGATGTCCATCTCATTCCACCATCTTTACTGTCCCCATGCCCCCTCTCCCCTCCCTACCCTTTGACCAAAGTTCCTCCATTCTTCCTGTGTCCCCTCCCGCATTATGGATCAGCATCCACTTATCAGAGAGAACATTCAGCATTTGGTTTTTTCCCAAACACTTCTGATTGGCAGTTGGTTGAATCTGTGGATGCCGAACCCTCAGATACAGAAGGCTGATTATATTGTTCTTCCTATCAATGCTGATTTACTCAAGTGTCAACTTGATTAGCATGTGTCAGGTACAATGAGTTCTAGACTAATAATCAAAAGATTGTTTCTCAAACTTATTTTTCCTTTATCTCACTAACAAATGCAATGGAGAAAATTTTCTCATTCCCACTGTGCAGAGCCGGTAGCTTTGGGAGGAAGAGTAGGTTCTGTAGTCTTGAAAAAGGCAAAATGAAAAAGGTAACACATTATTTATCCTTTTATAATGTCATGGTTTATTCTGAACAGAGAGAGAAAGAAAACTCAGGGGAAAGAAACCATGGAATCATGATTTGCCAAGGGATTAACACAAACAAACTTTCAAGGCAGCCGTGATGTTCTTTCGTCCGTACAAATATTTTTCATCATACTGTCTTGGGAATAAAGAGAATAGGAAAGAAGACACTGTGAACTTGCAGAAATTATTGGCAGAAACCTTAAGAAGGGTTTATTTTGACTCACGAGTATTTTCATTGATATTCCTGGAATGGATTTTCTTACTCATCTTTTCTTTCCCTCAACAAATTCCAGACTTACAGATAAAATTCACGGCCTCCTCTAGCGTTTCTATGCACTGGCTGGAGCCTCTTTAATTTCATCACTGTATTGACGAATCCAGTGTTGGAAGCTATATGATAAAGACTGGCAAAAGACAAAAATGACGTACTCCTGAGATGTGGCATCTAGATAAGCAGACACATGGCTTTGTAAAGTATTCTGCTTATTTTTAGTTTATCCAGGAAATTATAAGAAAAGCAAATGAAACATTGCCAGCTTACCACAGCCGGTGAACTGGCTGCTGTAGTTAAGAACTTCAATGAAGAAATAAGTCAATTTGCTTTCCTTCTTGGTCTGTCTCTTCAGCACGGTGGTGCTTCACAGAGGGAAGTTTTTGGGTGTTAGAATAGGACTGCAGTCCTGTCAGGATGCTGAGGCCAGGGAAGAGAAAATGACAGCTGCCTTCTCTCCTACGAGCTGTTGATGAGGGAGGCACAGGTCTACTCTGGATTGGATCAGTGTGGACACAGGGATGGTTCTCCTTCATAGGCTCAGAGCAGCAGGCCTCTCAGGTGGGGTAGACTGACTGAGGGATGATGGGGCAGCTTGAGGGAAGAGAAGGAGCTACAGAGATGGAAAGGGAACTTACAATGAACAACAAAACTCTTTTAAGTTGTGGTGCCAGTGATTCAAGTTTCTAAAAAAAAAAGTGTTCAATTACTACACCACAGAAGAACTGATTAAATGGGAAGGAGAGAGAAAAAAGAAAATACACAGATTCAAATATTTTTAAAAGGTTAACAGGTCTTACTCTATTTAAAAACCAAACAAAGTTTTATTTAGCACTCAAGATACTATTAGACTCTGGGCAAAATCAATAATTGGGAGAAAAATCATCTTAACATAAATATAGTAAAGACTTTGTGACTACAGACACTTATTCTTAAAATATGGCTGTGCTTGATGGAAAACCCTGTTGGAATTGTGGTTCCTGGAAGGTGGATGTATCTGGAGCGGCTATTCCCTTTAATTCTGTTCCTCCCACAGAAGCACTGATCTTGGCCCATGTGCCTCAGGTTTCCCAGGCTGGATATGCAGGTAATCTGGTACTTGGAAAGTTAGTGTCTCGATGTCTTTAAATTATCTGAGTTCTAAAAAGTTAAAATTGGCGCTTGCATATAAATCGGCCCCTTGTTCTTGGAGTCAGAATGGGAAATTAAGCAGAGTTTATATTGAGTTTTACTTGTATGTGAACGGCTACCTGGAGGCAGATTATTTTCTGAGCACGGGAATTCCTTTTATTTTATGATAACCCTATTTTTTTAAAAATAAAGATGACTATTTCTTGGTAAACTGATAATCTGGCTGTATAAACTTTTTGTTGATGTACTGGTTTTTTGTTTTCTTTCTAAGGAACAACGCATCTGGTGGTCATTCTTACTCTGTCACCACGTATTTCTCACAGTGATGTGGGAAGTTATGGTTTGATTTATTGGCATCTTTTAAAATGCCATTCTTTGAAGTACACGGATCTGACATTTCTTGTGTGTTTTGCCTGACAGCCTGTGACTGCAGCGGCCGATCACAGGAATGCTACTTTGATCCTGAACTATACCGTTCCACGGGCCATGGCGGCCATTGTACCAAATGCCGGGATAACACAGATGGCGCCCACTGTGAGAGGTGCCGGGAGAACTTCTTCCGCCTGGGGAACAATGAAGCCTGCTCTCCATGCCACTGCAGTCCTGTTGGTAGGTGACAGGAGGGACCCACTTCACCCTGATGGATTGAGAGACAGGCATTCTGTAACCCCCAGAAAGTACAACTTGGCTTCCTGTGCATTTGCACAACCATCAACAGAGGTGCATGTGTTACTGTAGTGTGTACATGACTCAGAATCTGTCTCTACCCCCTACCTTCGCTCTCTTTAACCATGCTGAGCTTTCACATGCTCTTGTGGTGTGTACAAAATTGAGAGGTGGCCTGAGCAATGGCTCTGTAAATAATTAGCAACAAGGTCGTGCAGACCGTTCGAACTTTGACTATAAAAGGATCTTTCTTGTTAATGATTTTGTTTAGTCTGATCTCCTTCAAGGACTGAACTGTTTTCAGCATTTGCTGTGTGTCTAGAGGTGCATAGCATTCAGTCTCAGTCTATCGCACCTTTTAGGAGTTTGACAGTCATTTTGTTGTATGTGCCTGTGCATACTTAAACTCTAGGCATGGGCCTGAAGGGGCCGGTGCTCACCTCCAGAGAAGTGACTCGTCTTGTGTGGGTGCGTCATGGCATGCAGAGTGGTCTGTACATGAGTAGAACCAACGTAGGTTATGTCTGGATGATTAAATGTCATGGAGTAAAAGGATGGGATTTTGAGAGAGTCCTGATGTGAAATTGGATCTTTATTCTCTCTCTGATCATCTAGAGATTACACATTGGCTGTCAGGCATTTCTTTTAGTTACCAGTTGTTTTTCTTTTGACACATGGATTTTACTTCTGCGTCTGTCTGGATCGGTGGTTGACAGGGAACTCATTAAATTTCAGGTTCTCTCAGCACACAGTGCGATAGTTACGGCAGATGTAGCTGTAAGCCAGGAGTGATGGGTGACAAGTGTGACCGATGCCAGCCTGGATTCCATTCTCTCACGGAGGCAGGATGCAGGTAAAATGTTTTCAAAACCAGAGACGGGGGCAGAATCTATATATAGCCAATCCATAACCATAGATCTGGGACTTGTTGGCAGCAGCATGAACATTTTCCCCATGGTCATCATCAACAAGACTCAAGACTAGATACAGTGATGAGCTACTCGGGGTTTGGTTCACACAGAGTGAGCAGTTTCAGTATCTAAATGTGATGAAATCCTTGACTGAAACCAAACCCAACATCAAGATGACTTTAGAGGTTCATGTTGTTCTTTGTGTGGAATTGATTAACACGTAAAGCAGAAGGTTGACTTAAGCATGGAGTCTCTCCTCCCTTCTCTTCTCTCATCATTTTATTCTATTTTCTATCAAATAGGCCATGCTCCTGTAATCCTTCTGGCAGCATAGACGAATGTAACGTTGAAACAGGAAGGTGTGTTTGCAAAGACAATGTGGAAGGCTTCAGCTGTGAGAGGTAGCTCATTCTTTCCCTAGCTGTATTGTTTTCTTATTGTATTATCATATCTCAAGTAAAAAAAAAATAAAATACTGATTGCATCTTAATCTTTTTCAGGTGCAAACCTGGATTTTTTAATCTGGAACCATCTAATCCTAAGGGTTGCACCCCCTGCTTCTGCTTTGGGCATTCTTCTGTCTGTACAAATGCAGTCGGCTACAGTGTTCATTCCATATCCTCTACCTTTCACATTGGTAATTTAGACTTTATCTCCCAGTCTCCTAGGACTTTGAGACTAAATTTAAAATATATTTGTATTTTTTGAATTAGTAAGTCTTGAAGGGTTTTTGTTTGTTTGTTTTGCAGATTGAACCCAGGAGTGCTCCACTCCTGAGCTATATACCCAGCCCTTTTTATTTTTGATTCTGAGAGAGGGTCTCACTAGGTTACCCAGGCTGGCCTTGAACTTGAGAGACCACCTAAGCTTCCTGGGTGATTGGGGATTACAGGCATGTGCCACCTCACCCTCCTCTTGGAGAGTTTTTTGATGGTGGAAACATTCCATGTTATTTAATGTGCATGGTTTTTCTTCTTTGGTCCTTTAGTAGAAGTATACATATAGTTGTAGAATTTACTGTAGGGAGCAATGAGTACAAACGTTACATAAATAATATAGCAGTATACAGCTTATGGGGCATAGCATAGATAGGTACTATTGTAGGAAACATTCATTTAAAACTTTTATTGATGACTGTATATAGGGTGCAGCCGTACCCGTTTGTGGGATATAGAGGGCCTGGTTGAGGATATCTGCCATGTGCTTGTGTCATCCTGTCTGCAGATGAGGACGGGTGGCGCGTGGAGCAGAGGGACGGCTCTGAAGCATCTCTCGAGTGGTCCTCTGAGAGGCAAGATATCTCTGTGATCTCAGATAGCTACTTTCCTAGGTACTTCATCGCCCCTGGTAAGTGAGGCTGGGAAACAGTGTGACTTGCTGGGCAATTCTCTCAGCCTCATTCTCACGTTCTTGCCCACCATTGTGTCTGCTTTGCAGCCAAGTTCTTGGGCAACCAGGTGTTGAGTTATGGTCAGAACCTCTCCTTCTCCTTCCGGGTGGACAGACGAGACACTCGCCTCTCTGCAGAAGACCTGGTGCTTGAGGGAGCCGGCTTGAGAGTGTCCGTGCCATTGATCGCACAAGGCAATTCCTACCCGAGTGAGACCACGGTGAAGTATGTCTTCAGGTGAGGCTGCCTTCTTTGTAAAATTGGTGTGACCTGCATTGCAGAAGTGGTCTCCATCTGCACTTATCTCACCCCAGTATGTGTTAAAGAAGAACTTTTGGGTGATCAAGGTGCCCTTGACAAAGGGAACCTTCCTTTGTTTACCTTTCCCTCCTCCAGGTGTATCGTCAAACTAACAGTCTCTTTCCAGCTTGGTCAGATTGTCAGAGCATTTCCTTGGTGGTGGTGTAAAAGGATAAAATGGATAAGGAATGCTTTCCCTTAACCCAGGGTTATCCTTTAAAGGTTAAGGAAGCTCTTTTTATCTCCCCAGGCTCCATGAAGCAACAGATTACCCCTGGAGGCCTGCTCTTTCCCCTTTCGAGTTTCAGAAACTCCTGAACAACTTGACTTCTATCAAGATCCGTGGGACATACAGTGAGAGAAGTGAGTTGTGGTATCATTTAGGAGAGTTGTTTAAGACAAGTGGGTAGAAGGACTAATTGTTTTGTCATTAATAAACCAATTGAAGTTATATTGTATATAGATAGATTTTCTAAAATACCTAATAATTCTACTGGTTCAAGTTGCTTAATCTTCATTTCTCTGTATTTGCTGCTCTATAATTATCAACTCTTCTGAATCATTGGCTAAATTATGAAAAATTATAGAGTACTCAGTAATCATCTGCTATAATCTTAAATAAGACTTTAATAATATGCCTTAAATTATTTTCCTTTAATTATTATTATTTTTTTAATGAGGGACTTCTAGAAAGGTGAAGCTGTTTGAAGGAGGTGGAGTCAGTGCGGTGGGGTGACGTTGGCAGTGCTGTCAATGGCTTAGATGTATTGATTTTTTTTTTTGGTACTGGGGATTCAACTCAGGGATACTCGACCACTGAGTCACATCCCCAGCCCTATTTTGTGTTTTATGTAGAGACAGGGTCTCAATGAGTGGCTTAGTGCCTCGCCGTTGCTGAGGCTGGCTTTGAACTCGGGATTCTCCTGTCTCAGCCTCCCACAGTGCTGAGATTACATGCATGCGCCACTGCACCCGGCTAGATGTATTGATTTTTGAGATGCTTGTGTGAATATCCAAGGGAAAACCACTTGGGAGTGATTAGAAATATGAACCTAGGCCCCAGGAAGAGGTTGGAATAACAGATGTAGATTTAGAAGGCTGTCAACATATGGGTAATAATTTTCACATTTAGAAATGTGATACAAAATATAGAAAGAGAAAGAGGATGGAGTCCTGGAAACACTGTTAATTAAGGTCCAGGCCTTGAGACACAGAGGAGAAAGGAATTTTACAGAGGAAAAACAGCAAGGTTAGATGATAGCACCGCTGGGTTTCAGATGGGTGATTAAGGAATCATTGGTAAGGGACTTTTTGTCATTTCTGGGGTTTTTATTTATTTATTTATTTTAGAAGTGTTGAAACTAAATTTAGATTGCAGTGCTTTGAAAAGTAATTGAAGGGGAGAAGAAAAATAAAGAATATTTTTTAGAGAAGTTTGGTTGTAAGGAAAGAGAAACAGCCACACTGTAATTTGGGAGTAGGAACAAGACTGAAGAGTATTTTTAGAATAGAGAGACTTAAGATTGTTTAGAGTTGGAGGCATGTTAGCCTGAGGAGGCATATCTCACAATCTGACTGGGCAAAAAGCCATAAATATATGAAAAGTTAAATTAAACCGGTAATATAAGAGGTGTTTTTCAACCTTAGGTGGTCAATTTCCAGATGAACTATGTAAACAGCAAGCTGTCTTTGTGTCATGGGCGGGGTGGGGGGGTACTTTGAGCAGAGACTGCAGCAGGCTGAGGTGGAGGGGAAACTGAGGGGCACCATGACGGCTCACCAAGGCCCGCTTCACCCAAAGAGCGTTGCCAGTGCTGCCAGAGACACTGTTGGATGGGGCGAACCATTGATCTCTGTTGATTTAAGGCTCCTTCTGGTTTTTTTTGTTTTTTTTTTTATGAAAATGGGAAGGCATTGCAGCATATGGCACGATGGCTTTGGAACGATCGTGTACAATCGGAAGTAGCCCTGTGTGTTAGACCTTACTTACTTGATTTTTACTGTTTTACGGAGGGCAAAAAATATAACCTGAGTGTACCTGTTGACAGGTGCTTCCCTTCTCTCTTATCCTTGAAATATGTAGTTTCTTTCTGCTTTTTGGCAAAAGAACAAAGCACTGCTTAATTGCTACAGGCTTAAACAGTTCTTTCTTCCATACTCTTGCTTATATCTCCTTGCCACAAATGATTGACCAGTGCTTTTATTTTTCACACTGGTGATTGGGAGAACTTAAAAATCTAACAGATCTGTGGGGGGTTGGGGAGTGTATTTAAAAATGTTTGCTTTATCACTACTACAGATACTTAGCACCCAGTACCACTTGATTGTCCTGAATGCTATTTTCTAATTATCTTCTCCAGCAAACAAATTAAGCCAATGACAATTTTCTCTGGAATTTGGCTACTCTTTAGAGTTACTGACTTTCCACAAGCTTTTGAAGAATGGAAGGCTCTTCAGTGATTCTCTGTTCCACACCATATACACAGGTGCTGGATATCTGGATGATGTCACCCTGGCAAGTGCTCATCCTGGGGCTGGGGTCCCTGCAACTTGGGTGGAGACCTGCACCTGTCCAGTGGGTTATGGAGGGCAGTTCTGTGAGATGTGCCTCCCAGGTTACAGAAGAGAAACCCCAAGTCTCGGACCGTATAGTCCCTGTGTGCTTTGTACCTGCAATGGACACAGTGAGACCTGTGACCCTGAGACAGGTGAGAGAATGATTGGCAGCTGCTGGGCCTGACTTCTCTTTGGTGGTTGGGTAGGAAACGCTTGTTATCTTACGTACTTGGACTCTTGCCCGTCCTCTCGCACCTGCTGTTTGAATAGGCGTCTGCAACTGCAGAGATAATACTGCTGGCCCCAACTGTGAGAAGTGCAGTGATGGGTACTATGGAGATTCGACCGTGGGCACCTCCTCTGACTGCCAACCTTGTCCGTGTCCTGGGGGCTCAAGTTGTGCTGTTGTTCCTAAGACTAAGGAGGTGGTGTGCACCAACTGTCCAACTGGCACCAGTGGTGAGTCTGTGCTTGCCGTCACATTCAATGTTCCATATTAGAGAGAAAACGGGAGAAAAGACTTCGGGGGATGGGTTGTTTTTTGTTTTTCTTTTGGATTTTAGTTCAGTGATTGTGGTTTTCCTCAGAGGAAAAGGTTTTGGTAGGAAACAGGTTAATTGTGGATTCCTAAAATGTACATCAGATTACTAATTACAGCTAATAACATCCGCTAAGTACTTGTGGCCAGGAGCCACCCTAACACTGTACACACACCTCCTCATTAAACCTTGTAACTGTAAGGTCGCTTTACCATCCCTCCCATGACATGACAAGAACAATGAGGCAGAGACATGGAGTTCCATGTCCATGGCTGCATGGCCAGTAGCTGGTCAAGCTGGGATTCCATCCCAGGCAATCTGGCTCCAGAGATAATGATCACTATAGCATACTCCTCTCATAAGATGAGAATTCAACCTTGACTTTTAGTTTACTGAATTGTCCTGGAATTCTTGATATAAAGAGATATTTTTAAAATTCTTTCTTAAAATAGTTTATATTAATACATCAGAGATTTGGTTGGAATTTTTTTTTTTTGGTACTAGGGATTGAACCCTACCTAGTACCTGTGCTGCTTTCCCACTGAGCCACATCCCCAGCCCTTTTTATTCTTTACTTTGAGACGGGTCTCACTGAGTTGCTGAGGCTTGCCTCCAACTTTTCATCTTTCTTGCCTCAAGCCTCCCAAGTGGCTGGGATTACAGGCATGTGCCACCGTGCCTGGTAGAAAATACATTTGTATTTTATAGCTTTGGATAGGTCTCTCTGCTGTTCTGTGTGTTTAGTTTTTGTTATTGTTGTTTTCAAAAGATCATAAAACTTGATGTTTCAGAGCTACTCAAACAACTGCCTGTGCTGACCAGCTGGGCAGACCAAGGCTCACTGCAGGCCATCCCCTGGCCCTGTCCACTCCACCAGCACCATCATGGAGAGGTGCTGGCCAGCCTTCGGGCACAGCCTTGACCCTGTTAAAGTCTTCTCATCTAGAAAATACTGCCACCGTATCAGCAGGAAACATCCCAACACTCACCTCCAGTGCTGCACTGACTTTGCACCACAGGAACAGCAGCACAGAACAACTCATTTGCTTCGGGCAGTTAAGCAAATGAGGAATAGAAATTAGTGTCAAATTTCATATTTCTGACTTTCTTGCATTTTTTTATTATTTTATTTCAAACTGATAATGCAGACATAAAATTGTGTATGTTAATGGGGTACCATGTGAGTTTCTGTGTGTGTGTGTTGTCTTGCTTCTTGCTTTTTTTTTTTTTTTTTTAAAGCAGTAACCCAGCAAAGTCCCATACAGATTTCTCTAGCTTCAGTCCCTAGCACCCACCCTGTAACCTGCACTCTATGCCGCAGACCTCTTGGGCTTCTTTTGGTGACTCGAGTGTACTGGCCACTACAACCATATGTGGCGTCCTTCTACATGTGATTTAATCTTTAAAATGGTTTTCAGAGGTAAAGAAACAGCAGTGATCCTTCTTTCCAGCAAACTTGAGTGCATGTCTTTAGAAATCCAAAGATGAATAAAGCATAGTCCCTACTCCTCAGATGCTCAATTTATGGAAGAAAATAGCTAATCGAATACAGCATGGTTAGTTCGGATAAAAGAGTGAACACAGGTGTGCTGACGTGGGGAGGAAAGGATACCTGTCCCCTTGAGGGGAGGGAAGATAAGGAAAAACCCAGGTTCAGAAAAGCAAATCACTTGCCCAGAGTTAAGTCATACAGCTAGGATTTGAATCTGGATCCTAACCTTTAAAAGAAAAAGGTTGACTAGCTGTAGCTGCCAAAGAGTATTTTAGAGTTTGTCACAGACTACTAGATATTTCTATTTTAGGTTTTCTACATAATTTTAGTCTAAGTTTTATTCAAATTGAGTTTCAAAACTTTTAAAATATGGGTCATATCTGGAATACCAAAATTATCTGATGAGAAGCATAACTGGAATGCCTGCCTGGTGCTGATCTGGATGTGGATCTGGATGGGAGTCTGGTGGCTGTTTACATCAGGGCCCCGGGGCCCAGGCTTCTCATCCCCTTCAACATCCTGCTGCCTCCGCTCTCGCCCCACCTCCACCCACATTTTTCCATTCAGCTCATTAGTCTGCGTTTGTCAAATCCAGTGGTCAGTTTCAGTCCCCATCCTACCTGGTGTCCCAGCAGTGCTGGACACTGTTGACCCCCTTCTGCTCCAGAGGCGCCCTCCCGCCCTCCCTGCTGCTTCACTCTGCTTCTGTCCCTCTGTCCCTCTCCTCTGGCATAGCCTTTGTTCTCCCGTGTTTCTCAACAGGGGGCTTTCATGTTAGCCCTTGATCTGCAATCTCCCTGTAGGACGTCAGATCTCCTCTTTAGGCTTCAAAAGCCCCTCGGTGCCTATGACTGCAAATTCTGTATCTTCAGCCCAGAGCACCAGCTACCTGTTGGCCATCGCTGCCTGGGTGATGGGCTGGAGGCTGGCTGTTTGTCCCTCCATATCCACTCTGTCCTCTATGGATGAGACCTGTATGTGCTACATCAAAGCCAGTCTCCACTAGAGTTCAGAAACAGCAGAAAGCACATACAGGTCATCAGAGAGAAGGAGGAGGGTGAGGGTGGGGTATTTATCTGAGTCCCCCTTTCTGTGGGGTCCTCTGGGTTTATGACCCCGAAGTTAATTTCTTAGCTCTTGGCAGCTGGCCTTCTCCAAACAGCTCTATCTTTAGGCTTTAGTACCTACTTGCTCCACCCACTCCCTGAGGGGCAGATTGTGGAGCCTGTCCCAGGTGCTGCACTGTCCTTGTGGCTCCCAACACTGCCCAGACTTCTGTAATGGCACCTTTATTAAACTCTGCCCAAGTCTTGTTAATTTGAATGTGCCAACTATTTTCTGCTGTGATCTTGATTCATGTGGCTAATGGAATCCCCAATTTAAGCAAATTAAAGGTAAATTTTTGCCTCTTTTTTCCCTCCAATCCTAATCCTGTTCTTTTCTTAATTTTCTTCATTTCAGTAAATATACTACCATCCACCTACTTGTTCAAGTTAAAATCCTAGGGCTTGTACTTGATCCTTTGTCTTTCATTTCCCAGAAACAGTCTGCAAGTCTTAACCTTCTGAAATCTGATCACTTTCACCACCTCCACTGCCACCCTCCTGGGTCCAGCTACTGTCATCTCTCACCTGGAATTGCCTCACCTGCTTCACCTGCTCCCCTAAGAACCATTCTCCATGTGGAGGCCAGAATAATAATCCTTTTAAAATGTAAATCAGATGACAGCACTTTAAAAACTCCCAGGAGCTTCTCCCTGCACTTAAGTTAAAATCCAGATGGCAAAGTCCCATGCATGGGCTGGTTTTTACTGCTTCTGCAGATTGGCTCGTTTTTCTGAAACATTTTTCCCTTGGATGTCATCTCTGTCTTTCCATCCTCATCCCAGTGCCTTCTCACAGAGACTTTCTCTAATCCAATCTAAAGTCCCTGTCACTCTTATTCTATCACTTCATCTTGTTTGCACTTTTAACTTTTTTATGCTTATCCCTATCTGAAGCAGTCTTGTTTATTTGGATGTCTGTCTGTTGGTTCCTCCAGCTGCTGCATAGGCTTCAGGAGAGCAGAGACCCCCTCATTCGCATCGTCTTGACAAGCTAGAACAGTGCTGGTCTACAGCAGATGCTCTGTAAATATTTGTTGAATGAACAAATGAACATGCAGTTCTTCAAAACCTCTAGGCTCGTTTAGACCCTTTTGGATACAAAGATGTAAAGAGCATTTTAGCTCTTAATACCTCAGCTAATGATGGTCAGAAACCAGAAAAGGAAGGATGAGGAGCAGTGAGTTTAGTATCAGGGGGAAAGAGCCCATTTCTGGCTCTGCCTCTCTTTCTGTCATTTATTTGGTTGTGGGCAAGTTACTTAACCTGTCTGTGGCCTTAGCTCTGATAGAAGCAGGGGGCAGTAGATGATTTCTAAGTTCTCTTCAAGAAATCTCTGATTCTATACTAGTTGACATTGCTCAACAAGAGACAGCAGGGGCCTGTTAGATGCTGAGAGAATGATCCTCCACGTGTCATATGGGACACCTATGGTATTGAGAGTGGTACTTCATCTTTTTTAGTAGTATTAGCCAAGACTGACATTTGCATTGCCATCCCTTGAGATTAGAGAGATTCATAATCCTTGGCCCTGACTCATTTACAGAGCACTCTTGAATACATGATTTTGGCTAATTGTCAGAATGTTTGCAGTGAGGCAGGCCAGCCAGTTTCATGGGGAAGTGGAGATGTGCTCAGTCACTCTATTGATCTGGTCCAGTGCCGAGGCTGCACCTCTCCATTCAGATTGGCCACCCACATTACAAGTGCTCAATAGCCACATGTGCCCAGCCTGCTCGTGTGGGGGGCTTGTTCCACCGACGAGCAGTGTGACATCCGCACTGGCCAGTGTGAGTGCCAGCCGGGCATCACTGGTCAGCACTGTGAGTGCTATGAGGTCAGCCACTTTGGGTTTGGACCTGAAGGCTGCATTCAGACTGGCCACACACATTACAAGCGCTCAGTAGCAACCCAGGGCTCCTGCCCCCCACTGTACTATGTCACCTTGCATCTGACAGGTAGACTACACTATTTGTGACCAGTGGTAATCTAGCACTAGACCTTTCTATCATAACATCAGATTTTGTCATCCCCAGGTAAGAGATGTGAGCTCTGTGATGACGGCTACTTTGGAGACCCCTTGGGTAGAAATGGCCCCGTGAGGCTTTGCCGCCTCTGCCAGTGCAATGACAACATTGATCCCAATGCTGTGGGGAATTGCAATCGCTCAACAGGAGAGTGCCTAAAATGCATCTATAACACTGCGGGCTTCTATTGTGACCGGTGCAAAGATGGATTCTTTGGAAATCCCCTGGCTCCCAATCCAGCAGACAAGTGCAAAGGTAATCAGAGCCGTTGCTCAAATTCTGTCACTGGTGTACTCCTTTGTTCTGAAAATTCGTAGGGTATCCCTTTAAATACACATAGTTGTTTGGTCTAATGCAGCACTGTCCAATAAAAAAGCAGTGTGAGCCATTTGAATAATTTAAAATTTCTAGCCATCACATCTTAAAAAGTAAAACAGGAGAAAGTATTAATATATTTTATTTAACCTACTGTAGCCAACATTATCATTTCAATGAATCATCAGTAAAAATTATCAATGAAATACATGATTTTTTTCACACTAAGTCTTCAAAATCCAGTGTGCTTTCACATTTACAGCACCTCTCATTCAGACTGGCCACCTGCATTACAAGTGCTCAATAGCCACATGTGCCCAGCTAGCTGGTGTTGGGGGCTTGTGCTTGGTGCTTCTCTCAGGTGATTTGCATCCTTTGCTCTCTCTCCCTTCCTGCCCCAGCCTGCAGTTGCAATCCTTATGGCACCATGAGGCAGCAGAGCAGCTGTAACCCTGTGACCGGTCAGTGTGAGTGTTTGCCTCACGTGTCCGGCCGGGACTGTGGTACTTGTGAACCTGGCTTCTACAACCTGCAGAGTGGACAAGGTTGTGAGAGGTGAGGCACCAGTGATGGGTGGAAGGCATCTTTGCTGTTTGTATTGTAAGAAGTGAATTTTTATGTTATATTTAATAATGGCTTGATTTTGTTCAGGAATGATTTGAATGCATGATACAGGAAAGTCAGCCTTAAGGGATAATACTGGACAGTTGTAAATAGGTTAATGGGACAAAGTGACCCCAGCTGTGTCAGAATCCCCTGAGCAATGTCTTAATAAAGTTACAAATTACCGGGTTCTTTCTGTGAAACTTAGAATCAGACCCTCCAGGGTTGCAGCCTGGGAATTCCTATTTTCAAAGCTCCTGGTCAGTGCCGATGCACTCCAGTGTGGAGAACCACTGGTATTGGTTAAGCTAGAAAAAGAGGTTCTAAGTAGCACTCATAAAAATTACTTGAACCTCAGGGGCTTGATAACCCTAACATTCTGTCTTAACAACCTTCAATATACTGTTCTCTGATACAGATTACATCAATACTATGCTTAAATAAAGCCACAAAGTTTTGCTTAAAGTCTGCTTTTCCTATCTTAGGAATGTCCCATGTTCATTTTCAGGTGTAATTGCCATGCTCTGGGTTCCACCAACGGGCAGTGTGACATCCGTACCGGCCAGTGTGAGTGCCAGCCCGGCATCACTGGTCAGCACTGTGAGCGCTGTGAGGTCAACCACTTTGGGTTTGGACCCGAAGGCTGCAAACGTAAGACATGTTGGTGGCATGTAACACCAAGCCTCCCCTGATTCCAGTAGCACCTGTGTCCAGAAAGGACAGCCTCTGTCCAGCCCCCTGGCTTGTGGTCAGGACCATTCCTAAGTCATCTTAGATGCTTTATTCCATGAATATTCCTTTTCTAAAACTCTAGAAATCAAGGACTCCCCTGATTTCTTTGCAACCACCTTATTTGTATTTCCTTTTAAATGTTTTTTATTCTTTCCAATCCTCTATTTTTTTTCCAAACAAAACTCCCCCTCTGATTCACTGTGTTTAGTGGAGCTTTTTTATTGATCCCATTCTTAGTGCAGATAGTGAAACAGTGAAGGATCCTGTTCACAGCATGCTCGTTGATTTACTGGCTGCTGTTGCTTCCCACCCTGGGGCCCCTTCTGGGACGGTTGCATATAAACATCTGCTTCTCTTTGGCATAAACACTTGCTTGGAATTAGGCCTCAGAACAATTTGGTGTTTTTGCTTTCTGAATTCCTTCATTTCTCCTGTGGAATGTAGCATAAGTCATTGACTCAGTTCAGAGAACAAAGTGAGTAAACAAACTATAAAATAATGCAAGAGAAGCATTAGCATTTAGGTTTTTTCATTCTTCAGAGAAATGTTAGGCAGTGGAAAAGTGAAGATAGAGATGAATTCTTGAAGTGCATGAAAAGTGCACTTATTAGTTTAATAATTTCTGTAATTATTAAGTAACATGAAGTGTGCCCTAAAGGATGCATGTTTTACTTTAAAGCTTATTTTTACTTTAAAAATATCTATCTTCTATACTAAGTGGACTTAACCATTTAATTTCTCATAAATAGGCCTTTAAAAAAAAGTCGACTTACAATGATAGTAGAATCAGCTTATTGTTATCAGTGTAAGTTAAGAGAACATGCTCCCTTCCTTTTTCTGCTTATTATGTACTGTTTCCCCTTTTCTGCAGCTTGTGACTGTCATCCTGAAGGGTCTCGTTCACTCCAGTGCAAAGATGATGGTCGCTGTGAATGCAGAGAAGGCTTTGTGGGAAATCGCTGTGACCAGTGTGAAGAGAACTACTTCTACAACCGTTCCTGGCCTGGCTGCCAGGAGTGTCCAGCTTGTTACCGGCTGGTAAAGGATAAGGTAAGTTTACAGCGCATTTGTTCGCTCACTCAGCGGACCTTGAATGGAAACTTAACACGCACACAGCTCCAGGGAAAAAGTGGTAAACAACACAGACATAATCCCTCTCATCAGAGGCTTATGTTCTAGTCGAGAGGGAAATAATAAAAAATAAGCAAGAAATATTGAGATAAGTGCCAGAAAGAATATAAACAGAATAACTGCTGGAAACTACTTTGTATAAGACCTCTTTCAGGAAATTCCTGTGAAGTGAGAGCTTCAGAATGAGAAGGAATGAGCCAAGTAAGAAGGAGTGAGAAGGAATAAGCCAAGTAATGGCAGGTTGTTCCCAGCAAAAGGAACCTGGTGTAGGAGGGCCTGGAAGCCAGAGGGCAGCTAGTGCCTACTGATTGAAAAGAGAGTAGTTTGGGACAAGCCTGGAGCGTTTGGTAGAGACAGGTTATGTAAGACCACAGTGACCCTAGAGAAGAGTTCTCACCTTATTCCAAATCTAGTGGGAAGGCACTGGAGGACTCGTCCAAGCTTGGAAGTCTAATTGGCCTTTGAAGAAGAGTGTTCTGACTGCTGTGGTTAGAGTGGAACCACCGTCCTGTTGGATAAATGCCTGTGCTGGGGGTGGGAGCGGGGAGAGAAGAATCAAGGATGGGTCTGGAGTCTTTTGCCTGGGGTAGCTGGGAATGCTATATACTGAGATGACCCGGGGAGAACAGAATTTGGAGGTATGGTTTTCGATGTTCAATTTGAGATACTATCAGAGGCAAATGGAAAAAGCGGGAAGGTAATCTACCACTCGGGAGAGGACAGAACTGAAGAACTGACTGCGGGTGGTGGTTAAAGTCACGGAGAGGCAAAGGGAAGGCTTCCTTTTGAAGCCAGAGAAACAAAGCAAAACTATTCATCACATCTATTTAACACATACTCACAGAGTGCCTCTGAAATTCCTGCAGGAAGTACAGTTGAGCTCTCTCCCTTTTCTTCTCCATCATGTTCAGGTTGCCGATCATCGAGTGAAACTCCAGGAATTAGAGAGTCTCATAGCAAACCTTGGAACTGGGGATGAGATGGTGACAGATCAAGCCTTTGAGGATAGGCTAAAGGAAGCAGAGAGAGAGGTTATGGACCTCCTTCGTGAGGCCCAGGACGTCAAAGGTACACATAATTAAACGTAAATTTGTGATGTGGTTCCTAATTCATTTAATTAGTAAGGTTTTATAAAATTCTCAACTTTTAAACTACTTGCACAATATGTATTATTATAAAATAGTATTTCAAAAAACAAACATCAGTTTAATGCTTTAAGATAACAGAAGGTGATTTTCCAGTGTATCAAAAAATTTGCTATTCAGATTTAAAGTGTTTTATAGATTTGTTCCATTACACCATGTCTTTAAATTCATGTATTTAATTTTTTAAAAATTTGTTTAGTTGTAGATGGACACAATACCTTTATTTTATTTATTTTTTTATGTGGTGCTGAGGATCGACTCCAGTGCCTCCATGTCCTAGGCAAGTGCTCTACCACAGAGCTACAACCTCAGCCCCATGTCTTTAAATTTAAGTTTGAACTGGATACAGTAGTGTATACTTGTAACCCCAGCAGCTCAGGAGACTAAGGCAGGAGGATCCCAAGTTTGATACCAGTTTTAGCAGCTTAGCAAGACCCTGTCTCGAAACAAAATTAAAAAGGACTGGGGATGTAGCACAGTGTTTAAGGTGATCCTGGGTTCAATTCCCAGTGTAAATTAATTGATCAATTTTTTATACACTACTTCCTTAATAAGGATTCTCATAAAGAAAAATCATGGTCTTCAAGCATTGACTGAACATCTAGCTACTGAACATGTGATAGTATTTGCAAAAGTAAACATTATGAACTAATGCCTACTTAGGAAATTTTTCTTTGATTAGCAAACAGATATGCTACTAACATTATAGAAAAGCATAGGCTTTAATCTTAAGTCCATCGGTAAGTTCTTTGCAATTAAATTAGTCCTTTGCACATTATCTGATGAGATTAATAACAAAGAGATTGGCTTCAGATGTAGAAAACAATTTAAAAATATTTTATTGACTTTAAGAGAGTACTTAGTTTTTAAAACTTTGAAGTTAAAAGTATTTTAAATAATTGATTGTTGGCTTTTTAAAATCACTTTAAAGTCTTGTATTTCTTACACTGTGAATTAAACTTTTTAAAACTCAGGCATATTCTTTTTGCACTCATTGAGTGCCATAGTAAGCCAGGCACTTGCTCAACACACCAGTAATGAAAAGACAGAAATTCCCAGTCCATCAGGCCAGCTATGTTATGGGCTTCCCACCACTGATGTACATTAAAAGTATACTTGAGACAGCAGTGATTAACTTCACTGTTGAACTTATAAATCTGTCCATTTGGAATTGCACGGAGAGGCTTTCCTGTCAGAGTGGAGGTCAACACAAACAAAATATCTTCCTCATTTCTTCTTTTAAATATTTAAAATATATAGAAATTTGATTTTATGTAATTATTGGAATAGAGGAGGAAGTAATTGGATGTATATTGTTTCGACCGGTTTGATTTTTATATGAGAGTCCAGACTTTGTTCCATAAGGTCAATTTCAGAAACTGAAGATAAAATGAGAGGTCAGTAGCTTTTTTTTTGGTACCAGGGATTGAACTCAGGGTCACTCAACCATTGAGCCACATCCCAGCCCTAGTCAGTAGCTTTTTTAACATTAAGTGTTTGTATTTGTTTTGGTTTTAGATAGGACAGTTGATTCACATTTGCCTTGCCATATATATGAAAAATTGAATATGGGATTATATCCGAAGAGCTGATCAGTCTAGTGAAGAGCCAGGGGCTGGTACACAACTCTGGTGGGGCACTGTCAGCCCACAGGAGTAGGTCAAGGAGCAAGAAAGGAAGGGAACCAGCTTTGGTGCCTGCGATCCAAGCATCTTCATGCAGCCAGCTATACATAGCTCCCTTGGCCCCAGTTGCTGCCTATTTTCCTCTGCCCAGGAAGGTGATTCTGTTGGATGGAAACTCTGACAGGAGCCATCATACCTGTTTGAGCCACGGCACAAGTGACTGCTGCTTCTGACAGCTCTAGGATCATCCTCGTCAGGCGGGGGCTAGAGTCACTTTCCCTGCGATGTCAGTTATGAACTTCCTGCCTGACCTTGCCTGCTGAGGTTCAAACTAGCCAAGAATAAAAGTGTCTTCATAATTATTTATCTTTTAAGTCTCTTCCGTAGTATTCATTTGTAGTTTAAACTTATGTTTATTGTACAGATTTGGAAGGAGATTTTACAATACTTTCAGTCTAGCAAGTAGACACTTGAAATTGGAAGGCATTTGAAGTAAACCTACCAGTTAGGTTATCTATTCCCTTTTCAGATATTATTGTTTCTGTAAAGAACTGGAGAAAGAGATCAAGAATTATTGCATTCTTTTTTTTTTTTTTTTTTTGGTACTGGGGATTGAACTCAGGGGCACTCGGCCACTGAGCCCCTTCCCCAGCCCTATTTTGTGTTTTATGTAGAGACAGGATGTCACTGAGTTGCTTAGCAGCCTTGCCATTGCTGAGGCTGGCTTTGGACTCGTGATTCTCCTGTCTCAGCCTCCCAGAGTGCTGGGATTACAGGCATATTGCATTCTTGAAGGTCTAAAGGGAAGGGGCTTCTTGAATGTTACTGGCTACATCCCCCTCCTAAATCTAAATGATTTTCTCTAAGCTTGTTTATGCTCTTAGTACTTTCTTAAGATTATTCAAGAATTGCCTAAGTGACCTTCCAGGCAGGACCTCTGTGTGTAGTTAGGCCAAGGTTGTGCAGTGATCCCCTTTGCACATGTATTTGGTGGCCCTGCTTCAAATGCTGTTTTCCAAAACTGTATTCATCTCACTTGTTCTTAACTTTGACCTCTTTTTTACATTGAACATCATGCTGAAATAAGAACTGGTCAGTTTTTTAAAGTTAAATTTATTTATTAAAACCATATAAATTGTACATATTAATGGGTTAATGTGATAATTTGACATATGTATAGATGGTGTAATGTTTAAATCAAGTTAAACTTATCTGTCTCCTCAAACGTTATTATTTCTTTAGGGTAAAATCTTTCAGAGTCCTTCCCTCTGGCTTTTGGAAGTGTACTGTACGTTATTGTTGCCTATAGCCCCCCTGTTTTGCTATAGCACACCAGAACGTCTTGCTCCTGTGCAACTGTATCTTAGTACCCATTATCAACCTTGCATTATCCCTCCCACCCCTTACTCTCTCCATCCTCTGATAACCACCATTCTATGAGATCAACTTTGTTCTTGTTTTTTTGCAGTGTTGGGGACTGAACCCTGGGCCTTGCACATGCTAGGCAAGCGTTCCATGACTGAGCTATACCCCCAGCTCCTTTTATTTTAAGACAGATTCTCACTGAGTTGCTCAAGGTGACCTCACACTTGTGATCCTCCTGCCTCAGCCTCCTGAGTTGCTGGGATTACAGATGTGCACCACCGTGCCTGGCAAGATCAACTGTTTTGAATTTCACATATGAGTGAGATCCTGTGGTAGTTGTTTTTCTGTGCCTGGCTTACTTCACTTAACATAATTATCTCCAGCTCCATCCATATTGTTGCAAATGACAAGATTTCATTCTTTTTATGGCCAAATAATATTCCATTGTGCATACCACATTTTCTTTGTCTATTCGTTGGTTGATAGACACTTTGCTTGTTTCCATCTCTTGCTCATGGTGAACACAGACAGCTCTTACACAAATGGATTTCTGTTTTGTTAGAGAGATAGACATTGCTGCACCATGTGGTAGTTCTGTTTTTATTTATTTTTCTTTCTTTTTGGTACTGGGGATTGAACCCAGGGCCTCTTTACCACTGAATCACATCCCCAGCCCTTTTTGTTTTTTATTTTGAGATAGAGTCTTGCTGAGTTGCTTAGGGCCTTACCATATGTCCTAGGCTGGCCTTGAACTTGAGATCCTCCTGCCTCAGCCTTCAAAATCACCGGGATTACAGGCATGCACCACCATGCAGCCCTGTTATTCATTTTCTGAGGAACCTCTATACTGTTTCCATAATGGCTGTACTCATTTACATTCTTCCCAACAGTGTGCAAGGGATCCCTATTCTCCACATCCTCACCAGCACTTGTTATCTTTGGTCTTCTGATTATAACCATTCTAACTGGGTGAAGTGCTATCTCACTGTGGTTTTTAATTTGCATTTCCCTCATGATTGATGAAGTTGAATTTTTTTTCAGATACCTATTAGACATTTGTGTGTCTCTTTTGAAAATGTCTATTCAGGTCGAGTGCCCTTTTCTTTTTTTTTGGTACCAGGGATTGAACTCAGGGGCACTTGACCACTAAGCCACATCCCCAGCCCTGTTTTGTGTTTTATGTAGAGACAGGGTCTCACTGAGTTGCTTAGCACCTTGCCATTGCTGAGGCTGGCTTTGAACTCACAATTCTCCTGTCTCGGCCTCCCAAAGTGCTGGGATTACAGGTGTGCACCACTGCACCCGGCTCAAGTGCCCATTTTTCAATCAGGTTATTTGTTTTTTTGCTATTGAGTTTTTACAGTTCTTACATACTGTAGATACCAAGCCGTTGTCCGATGTATAGTTTGCACATATTTGCTCCCATTCTGGAGGTTGTCTCTGCAATCTGCTGATGGTTTCCTTTGCCATGCAGAAGATTTTTCAGTTTCATCTAATCTCATTGGTTTATTTTTGTTTTTGTTTCCTCTGCTTTTGGGGTCTTCGCCAAAAAAATTTTCCCCATTCCAATGTCCTAAAGCATTTCCCCCCTGTTTTCTTCTAGTAGTTTCATTGTTCCAGGTCTTATCTCTAAGACTTTACTCCATCTGAGTTGATTTTTGTGACTGATTAGAGGTAGGGTTCTAGTTTTATTCATCTGCACGTGGATATCCAATTTCCCCAGCACCACTTATTAAAAGACTCTTCCTTCTCCAATGTGTGTTCTTAGCAACTTTGTCAAAAATCATTTGGCTGTAGGTGTGGGGTTTATTTCTTGCTCTCTATTCTGTTCCCCTCACTGGTCAGTTTTGAGTATGACTTATTCAATGGTTTTTTTCTTGTTTTTGTTTTTTTGGTGAGGAGAGGGTACCAGGGATTGAACTCAGGCATATTTATTTATTTATTTATTTATTTTGTATTTTATTTAGAGACAGGGTGTCACCGAGTTGCTTAGTGTTTTGCCATTGCCAAGACTGGCTTTGAACTCATGGTCCTCCTGAGCAGCTGGGATTACTGGTGTATGCCACTGCGCCCGGCTACTCAATGGTTTTTGTGTGTGGGTGGGGTTTTTTTTGGTACCGGGGATTGAACTCAGGGGCACTCGACCACTGAGCCACACCCCAGCCCTATTTTGTGTTTTATGTAGAGACAGGGTCTCACTGAGTTGCTTAGCGCCTCACCGTTGCTGAGGCTGGCTTTGAACTTGTGATCCTCCTGTTTCAGCCTCCCTAAGTGCTGGGATTACAGGCTTGCACCACTGCATCCGGCTGATTTTTGTGTTTTAATATAACCTTAAATACTGGCAGGCTTATATTTGCATGGGCTTATATATATCTTTTGGTTTATTAGGACCCTGGTATTAAGTTTAAGTTGAGTATTATTAATAAAGAGTAATTTAAAGAGCTATTTAACAGCAGAGACCAATGTAAAAGAATTACATATGTACAAGGGGGAAAGGGTTGCAGCAGTAGTCTATTTAATTCAAAATACAAAGTGAGTTGAATTTGCCATACTTCAACATTGATTTTAAACACAGTTTTTTTGAAGTACATGTAGCCTCCAGGGCTAGCAGCTAGCAGCATTTTTAACAACATTGTGTATTTATGCTTAAATATGGCATGTATTGGAATATCAAAATCAATTTTTCTTTCCTTTATCAGATATTCCTTGCTTGCCTTCTCTTTCCCAACCTCTGTGTAAGGCTGGGGATATAGTGGTGAGTGGGCAAGAGGAGCTTGTAGTCAGGTGGGACTCACGGGCAGGCAGGTGGAGACCCACTGAGGAGTGGCTGCTGTAGACTGCTCAGCTCTGCGGTGGGGAAGCTTGTCGGGAAGAGGCAAGATTTGGAAGAGTCAAGATACATAGCCCCTGAGATTTCACGGGAGACATCATGTCCCCTTCAGATCATTTACGGGACTTTCTTCTGCAATACCATTACAGATGTGGACCAGAACTTGATGGATCGCCTTCAGAGAGTGAATAACACTCTGTACAGCCAAATCAGCCGTTTGCAGAACATCCGCAACACCATTGAGGAGACTGGGAACTTGGCTGAGCAAGCACGTGCCCGGGTGGAAAGCACAGAGCGGCTGATTGAAATTGCTTCCAGAGAACTTGAGAAAGCAAAAGTCGCAGCTGCCAATGTGGTGAGTGCGTAGGAAGGTCGGGGTTGGGGGTCGGATTGGGGAGCCCTTTGGAAAACTTGTGCTAAGTGTGTTAGGGGCAGTGACGTGTTCTTCACCTCCTCCCCTGCTGCTCCACAGAGCAAGAAAGCCACGCCCCTCATTGTTGCCACGAGACGGTACAGACTGGATAAGACAAGGGACAGCTATGTTTCCTCTCATTTTATTCATTCTCTGGCATTTGACAATTTAATCTTCCCTTACTGAAAATAGAAATCAATTCGTCAAAGGTACTAACATTCAGCCAGGCACAGTGGTGCACACCTGTAATCCCAGCACTTTGGGAGGCTGAGATGGGAGAATCATGAGTTCAAAGCCAGCCTCAGCAATGGCAAGGCGCTAAGCAACTCAGTGAGACCCTGTCTCTACATAAAACACAAAATAGGGCTGGGAATGTGGCTCAGTGGTCGAGTACACCTGAGTTCAATCCTTGGTACAAAAACAAAAAACAAAAAACTAACATTCAATAAAGATCTCTGAGAATAAGAAGCATTCTTTTTTCCCTCTAACACTAACAAAAATTTAGTTTTGACACTTGCTTTCTGAATTGAAGCACCTCAGTCCTTTGAGAATAAATGCTTTTTTTCCTCTTTAGTCAATCACTCAGCCCGAGTCTACAGGGGACCCAAACAACATGACTCTTCTGGCAGAAGAGGCCCGAAAGCTGGCTGAACGGTAACCCTCAAACCTCGTTTAGTGCTTAGGGTGTAGTTTCCCGTGGTGTAGCTGTGTGTTCTGAACCACCCCTCAGATGGGTCCCTCTGCAAGGCTTGCTCTCCCTTCTGAGATGTCAGCAACTCTGTGTACCATCTGCTTCCCTTTACTTTGAAGTTAGAATGGTCACTTGAAGTGTTAGGATACAATGGTTTGTAGCAAAGTTATATTTGCACATCTCAAAACCATACATTTTTTTAGATTTTTAACTTCAAAGTCTTACAGTTGATAGGTGCTAAGTAGCTCAGTAGAATTCAATCATTAAATTTTTTCATGTTAGCTTTGCAGCAAAGATGCTTAATTTTCAGATCTCAGTAGAAAACATTTGTGCCCCAGTACCTCCCTTTACTGCCCCTATAAATTTTATATCATTAATTTTCTTGGAAAATATCCCCTCCTTTTTTTTTTTTTCAATTTATAGAACGCTTTTTGTAAACTTAGCCCACTGAAATGATTGTAAAGTTCCAAATGAATGGGATTTTCCAGTATTTGGAGATCTCAACCCATAGTAATGTATGTATATAACCAAATAAGCATTACCTAAATTTTATTTCTTTCCTATCAGATGATCTCTTCTATGGTTGATTTTTTTTTCCTCTCATGTGTATAGCCATAAACAAGAAGCTGATGACATTGTACGAGTGGCAAAAACAGCCAACGATACGTCAACTGAGGCATATAATCTGCTTTTGAGAACACTGGCAGGAGAAAATCAGACAGCAGTCGAAATTGAAGAGCTTAATAGGAAGTGAGTATAATTTAACAGTGGCTTTCAGACCCTCAGATATTCTTGTAAATAACACCAATTCAATGAGAAATTAAATACTATGGATTCAGGATATGCATTCATGCAGTAAGATTTCTTTTGTTAATTGAGCTTTTGAAATGGCAGATTAATTAGAGCAGGAGACATGCAGCCACAGAGATTTTGTTTTATCCAATTACTGTAACTGTAGAGAGTAATAATGAGACTAGTCATGATACTTGAAATTCTGCGTTTCAAATGAAAAAAGAAGGGAGAAAATATGATAGAGCAAACAGAGAAAATATATTTGTGTTGCAGGTCTTTAAAGGAGTCTGAAATAAGAAAGTACAAGTTTGAGAATATTATGTCTGAAATGCTTAGGATCAGAAATATTTTGAATTTTGGAATATTTTATGTTTTGGAATATTTGCAGATATGTAATTATGTACTTGTGGCTGGGACCTAAATCTAAACACAGAATTCATTTATGTTCATGTACACTTTATACACATAGCCTGAAATGTCATACAGTATTTTCAGTGTGCTTGCATTTTGACTGTGACCCATCTCATGAAGTCAGGTGTGAAACTTTTCATGTGTTACATTGTTAGCTTATGTTGGTGTTCAAAAGGTTTGATTTTGGAGAATTATGGATTTTAGGATAGGAATACTCAAGCTGTTTATAGTAACTGTGTTATAAATAGAAAGTGATGAGGTGCCATGTAAATTTTAGCTAAATGTTGGTCTTAAAATGAGGGCATTTTAATGTAGCATTTCCTTTGAGGTATTGAGGACAATATCCTAGTGGTGTAAACGGGGTTGAATCTAGTTAACATTAAGATGCTAAAAGGAGCTGTTTTTACTAAGTTTCATAATTCATTCCTTAGATATGAACAAGCAAAGAACATCTCACAGGATTTGGAGAAGCAAGCCGCCCGAGTCCACGAGGAGGCCAAGCGTGCCGGTGACAAAGCTGTGGAGATGTACGCCAGTGTGGCTCAGCTGGCTCCTGTGGACTCCGAGGCTCTGGAGGTACGCACGGCGTGGTTGTCAGTGCCATCCCCTCTGGTCTGTGTAAGATCCTCTGACTGCCCTGCACCTCCCTCCTCAGCCCTGACTCACCAGTAAAGCTGAGTTCTGTTCTAAGTGTGCCAGTAGAACTTCTCAAAGTGAAGAGTCTTAGGATTATAAATGTTTAATACAGACTACTTTAGTGATATGATCGATCACCCCTGCATCTTTCATATAAATCTAAATTATAGCATATGTGAGTTAGTTAAAGCACAGTATGCCTAGACCCTACTCCCAGGCACTGTCTGATGGAGATGTGGGGAGCAATAAAAGATAATGGTTTAAATGAAAGCACTGTGTCAGGATGCTCTGGGCATGAAAAGCATTTGGGAATTGACAGTATTTTATTTCATATCTGTGTTCTAATCATCCTTCCTCTTGCAAAGTTCTGTATAAACTCTTGCAGAGTCTTTTACATTAAACTTGAAATTGACTATTTCTGTATATGAGGTGCTGACTTGACAGCTAAAGGTTTAGGTCTCTGCAGCCATACATGTGCCGTCTGTGTCCATGCACACAAAATTTGAGAACCGCCAAGACAAATGTATGAGGATATTAGAACAATGGCCGCAGCAGAGAGGGACAGGTGGTGGGGGCCCTGGGAAGGGGTTCCAGGGGAGTTCTCTGGGTGATGGAAATAGTCTATCTTGATTGAGGTTTTGCTACACAGGTAAATACATCTGTCAAAAACTCATGAAACTATATAAAAACACTGTGAATTTCACTATGTGAAAAATGTGTCTCGATTTAAATTTTAAAGAGGTTGAAAAAACTTGACTTGGGTTGTTCTTCTAAAAATACCACTTACGTGATCTTCCTTGCTTTTCACAGAATGAAGCAAATAAAATAAAGAAAGAAGCTGCGGATCTGGAACGTCTGATTGACCAGAAGTTAAAGGATTATGAAGACCTCAGAGAAGACATGAGAGGAAAAGAGCTTGAAGTAAAGAACCTTCTGGAGAATGGAAAAATCGAACAGCAGGTGGGTTGGGTTTGCAGGTGGCTTCATTTCTGGAGGCAGCATTGTAACATTCCGGGTGTAGCTGAGCCCAACAGCCGCAGAGGCAGCAAACCATAAAGTGTTCAGAGCCGGACCTTTTGCTTGGCCGGTGCCTAGCATGTTATGTGCTGCAGACTCAGGACAGTGCTTTGAGGCACTTTATCTGCTAGTGGAGGGAAGGGGTCAGCTCTGGTGGGTTTGTCCTCTGATAGGCCTGTGTTTGCAGACTGCCGATCAACTCCTGGCCCGAGCTGATGCTGCCAAGGCTCTTGCTGAGGAAGCTGCTAAAAAGGGACGGAATACCTTACAAGAAGCCAATGACATTCTCAACAACCTGAAAGGTATGAGTAGTCATAATGGGCTCATCAGACATTTCTTCCGCCAGGGCCATTTCATTCTTTGAGTTCTTAGCGTGACGCTCTCTGGACACACACAGAATGAAAGATAATAGTGCAGTGAGCCCCATCTCCTCATCACGTAGACGCAGCGGTTGCCAAAACTGTCACCACACGTAGTTCATCTCTGACACACTACTTTTTTTATGCTGAAATGTTTTCAAGAAAAATCCCAGTGCTCACATCATTTTACCCCTGCATACTTCAGTTTAGAAACAAACAAAAAGCATTTTCTTCCGTAAGAATGACTCAGATGATAACCAAGGTCTACCTTTTTAGCTGACCCATGTTGGTAAATGAAGGTGGTCATCTTTCATTTTCTCTGCCAGTGACATCTCATTCTTCACCCTGGATGCCCAATTTACTGCATAGCTCTGGATTCACCTCTGATAAAAATCATAGGTTCAATTGGGAGGATTTATAGGATAATTGTTGAAAGGGTGGGCTTTGGCGTGGCGTCCACAGGCCTGGGTTTGAAGTTCTGCTCCACACGTTAACCTCTTTTAGTCATCAGTTTTTCTCATTTTTAAAAGTGGTGCCCCTGCGTCACAGGTACTCAGCTCTGAGCTCAGTTGTCCTGATAGTAAACACTGAATCAATCACAGCTTCTGGTACTGGCCAGGGTGGTAGTAATGGTGTAGTAGACACTCTGATTCAAAACGTATTTTCAAGTGAGAATTTTCTTTCCAGAAATGGGCACCCATCCCCGCAACTCTTCTGGGAAACCTGTGTGGAGACGTGTGTGTCCTTGGCTTTTCTCGGATTTCAACTCAAGCCTTTTTCCAGTTTTTCTTCTGACTTTTATTGCTTGTGGAACATTTGCAGTTCCCTGAAAAATTCCTTTTTTCCTTGTTGGGAGTTGAGTTCTGATGCCTTCCCTGCACTCCTTTTAGATTTCGACAGACGTGTGAACGATAACAAGACAGCTGCAGAGGAGGCTCTGAGGAGGATTCCTGCCATCAACCAGACCATCGCTGAGGCCAATGAGAAGACAAGGGAGGCACAGCGGGCGCTGGGCAGTGCAGCAGCAGATGCCACTGAGGCCAAGAACAAGGCCCACGAAGCAGAGAGGATCGCCAGCGCCGTCCAGCAGGTGGGCGTGCACTTCCTCCTCGCCAGAGCAGCCCTCACACCCTCTCCAGCCACTGTCCAGGCCCTCGGGCTTGTGCAGAGTGTTTTCTCAGCTCCAGCAAAACTGTCCTGGTTCATCCATATTTTGTTTTTTAACTAGGCTTTAGAGTAGGGAACCATGTTCTTTGAGAAGGAAGAATCAGTAAAAGGGGCTCTTTAAAATTTCTACAGTAAATCAGTGTGGGATCCAAGTTGTCAGAGTGGGGTGGCTGTGGAGCCCTTCCACACAGACATCAACACTTCCTAAACAAACATGCTTCCTGGACCTGGACAGGGGACATCTTTTTCGCTCTTTCATAGAATACCATATGAACACAGTTTTCCAACCCTTTTGAGCACATCACTGTCCCCAGTCCCCTCCTGTGTAGACTCTAGCTGCTGTACTGAGATTCTTTAGACTCAAACAGTAATTTCTCTCTGCTGGCTTTATCCTATCTAAAGGCAAGACTGGAGCTGATTCTGAAACTAGGGTCACAGAAATTTCTTAGTTTCTTTAGAACAGTTAGATTTTTAATTAATTATGTTTTATAATGTACTCATTTTAGGATTGAGGCCTTTTTGTACATTATACTGAACTGCCAAGAGGAACCAGGCTAGCTCTGAATTTAAAATGTATCCAAGTGAAAAGAGTCTAATCAACACGGTATGGTGGGAAGTGTACCCTATAAAATGTGTATGTTTGCTAGCTGTGTGGCCTCCACTAAAAATAGCAGTGATAGAACAGGAAACTTGAAAGACTTAAGAAGAGAATGCAAAGGAAAGTACTTTATAAAATATAAAATGCTATTTTGCTAGCATTTATTCATGTTTTTCTTAATAACTATTATTAGGAGCCCAAATAAGTGGTGATACAATAGAAGACATGAAATGGTATAAATCGCCATGTTGTTCTTTCTGAATTACATTTCTGAAAATTTTTACAAATTATAAAAGGAGTGGCTCTAGCTATACTTCCAGAAAAGGGAAGGCCTTTAAAAAATAAGCAATTCGCTTATCTTGTGCCTAGAATGCTACCAGCACGAAGGCAGAAGCTGAAAGGACTTTTGCAGAAGTTACGGACCTGGATAATGAGGTGAATGGTATGTTGAGGCAGCTGCAAGAAGCAGAGAAGGAGCTGAAGACGAAACAAGACGCCGCCGACCGGGACATGATGATGGCGGGGATGGTAAGGGGCTTGGCGCACTCGTGCGTGGGCCGAGAGTTAAAGGGTGTTCAATAGTGAAGATCCCCAACTCATCAGGAAGAGTCTCTTTAATACATAGTCTGTTTTTTTCTTTGCATCTGCTGGTCAAGAATTGAGTGAGTAGCTTACATACAAGACAAAGAATGTGCGTCTTCTGCCAGGACTTCTGTTGCACAATGGTCCTGTCCCCAAACTGCTCTCAGTTAAAAGCAAAACATTGTTTTACACACTTGGGGTTTTAGAACATTTAAAAATGTCCATGTTTTTGAGTGGGTAATGCATAAATGGTATAACATCAAAAGGGATAAAAGGGAATGCAATGAAAGGCCAGTTCCCTTCCTCGTTCTTGCAAGAGCTGGCTCCCTGGAGGCAAAGACCAGTTTCTTATGTATGAGAAAATTTCAAGGTGGCGTTTACCATCTCCCCACCAAAATCCACCAGCCTCATGTTCAGTTTAACTTTTTATCTTTTGTAAGGACATGTGTACATAAGACTACTGGCAACAAGGCTGACTAATGACACATGGCCCAAGGAACACGGAAGAACTAGGGTCCATTTTTCTGCTCTATCCAGAATTTTGCTTCGGGAAGACTTTAATGGCACACAGTAGGAATGTAGCTGTTACTGCAGTGATGTTCGGGAACTCACTGACGAACATACTTTTCAGTGTAAGGAAGGGACTCTCTTTCACTGCTGCTAAAGAAAAAACAGGGCCTCTCACTGTGGGTCATTTTCACCTTGGGATAGGAAGGAGGAACAGAAGGCCCGGGGAAGTGATACCAGGAAGCATCCCTCTGGAAACGCCTGATTTTATTGTACTTTTTCCTTTTTTGCTTGGATTGTTTTAGTTATCTGTGAGACAGAGTGGCTCAAGTGGAAATTCCCATGTAGTAAAAATAGATATTTCTCCTAATGTGCTGAGAGCCCGTGATTTCATTTTTAATATGGTTGTAGAAATAGTACATTTTTAGAAAAGGATATGGATTTAATTTCAAGATAGTAAGAACATCCATCTTTTGTTACTTTTGGTAAATGACTTCTAAGAACATCCATCTTTTGTTACTTTTGGTAAATAACTGCTAAGTGTATCACCTTCAGATACACTGCCCCACTTGTGTCCGTGTGAACACTGAAAGGCCAGCACTCAATCAGTATTGTTTGGGTCTGTGACATATTTTTAAAAGCAGAAGCTTGAAGGTTGTGGCTGTTCCTGGGAGAGGAGGCTACAGCCCACAGGACAGATGCAGTAGCAGTCCTGTCTCCTCCTAACACATGCAGAAAAGCCCTTATAGCTCAGTGGGAACATCTGCCCTCAGAGCAGAGATTAATCATGTATTTGTGAAAGGTTTTTGTCTTGCTTTCTTTTTCTCTTTAAAATTTTCATATCGTATTTTTCCTGAAGTGCTTGTATTCTCTTGACCCCAAAACTAGGAAAAGCGAACCAGGGAGCTCAAAGCCACTCATTTCTATCTCGACTGGATTTATTTGTGAGAGCATCTGTTTTTTGATATTGAGACACTTCCTCTTCCACTGTTATTTCCTGTGACTCATGCTCCATGTATTTGTTCAGGTTTCATGGAATTTTCCCAAAGATCAACCTTTGGTTGGTTTTGAAGATGTAAATTGTATTGTCCCAATAAATGAGTGTGGGAATATGTGGTTGTGGCTGGGTGGCTGCAGGTTGAGGAGGAATTTACAGAAAAGATTCAGTTGCTTATGAAAATGTTCTAAGAATAGGAAGTTTCTAATAATCGAGCCCCTGCGAGTACCCCGAGGGACGTGTTTTGGTTCTAAAATGTAGTTTTTATACTCACCCTTAAAAAATAACTTGTTTCTGCTTGATGGGTTTTATTATGAATACAGCTTCATATGTTCTCAAGTGAGAACCTGAGAAGATAATAGTGATTTGTTTTTTCTTTAAATACAAATACGAGTGTGGGCATGCTGACTGCCTGTTGCTGATGGTTCCATGAGGTAGAAATAGCAGTACCCTCAACCTGAAGATGTGGCCCCAGGAAAGCAAAAACCTGCAGTGAGAGGTCATTATTTCATGATCAGAGAAGGGGAAAGCATCTGAAAATTCAATTTATTGGCTCACTGGGCCAACAGAATATATTCAGAGAAGATGAAAACATAGAGTCAGAGCTGTTTGTATGGCTTATCCTTTTCCCCTGCAGGCTTCCCAGGCTGCTCAGGAAGCCGAGATCAATGCCAGAAAAGCCAAAAACTCTGTGAATAGCCTCCTCAACATGATTAACGACCTCTTGGAGCAACTGGGTAAGTGACCATGCAGTCATTTTTGTCAGTGTGTGAATTCATCACACTGTTCCTGGGATCTGATACCGTTCACTCAAATGCAGACTAATACATGAATCCTTTTAAAATCACCCACTGAATTATGAATACTTGTTTTAGTTCTTGCTTATTTTAAAAGTACCTTATAAAATAAGTATGTGTCTTGCACAGGGAACCTTTAAGACCAACCTGAATTATTACAATATTCATGTGTTCATCAACTTTAAAGTGCAAACTGAATCATGACTCAGATGCATTAATCCACTAGTGCTTACTAGATGCATTCTGTGGACCCTGTCCTAAATAAAACGCCCCAGTCTGGGGACCGTCTTTTTAAATTTTGATGGGACACTGCCAGCTTGCAGGGCTCATTTATGGCCCCGGTTCATGGTGCAATTAATCAGTGATTGTTTTTCATCACTCATTCCACTAGCAGAATGTCTTTGAAGAATTTTAAAAGAATTTCAGTGATAAAATAAATGAATGATTTAAACTGGGCATGACTTCATTGCTTGGAATTCTGTTCATTTGCCGACTAAAGCACAATCCTTTTATGCCAAAAGAGAAAAAAACCCTTGATTTGTTAAGGAAAGATAAGTATACAGAAACTCGTTCCCAGTCTGGTAGGAAGCACGCTTCATTTGGGACAGATGTACTTTTGTCACCAGATTCCGTTATTAGGTGGCAGTACTCCAGCCTGGACTCTTCCTAGTGAGGCATTCTGTTTTAATTTGCCAGCTTCTACAGATTGGTGTGTTTTGTTTGTTTGTTTTTTGAGGGGTAATGTTTTTTAAATGTCTCAAATGTCAAGCATAATAAATGATGTGCCAGCTGAATGGTTTAAAATGAAAGTAAGCTAGAGGAGAGAGATGCTCACGGAAGAAAGAGCTGGACTTTAAAATTAGTCAGACTCGGGTCGGGATCTTTGCTTTGTTGCCTATAGGTTATACAGATTATTTAACAACTTGGGCAAATTATTTAACATCTGAGAATCACGGAGGTAAAATGGTCTTACGGGATCTTAATCAGCTGGAATATGCCTGAAGTGCTATTTGTTGTATCTGCTTTCATTTGTTACAGAGCTGCCTTTTTCTTGCTTTGTTCAAAGTGAGGCTTTGGTGAAATGATGTCAGCATTTCAGCCTTGGCTATTTTCCATAGGAAGGCTCCCAATAGTTTTCCACTCCTACAAGCAGGAAGTGCCCCAATCAGCCCATCTTCCCTGGAATCTAGGAGTTGGGGGCTCAGGGTCCTGTCTTGGAGATTTTTGTATTCTTCAGATGGCACTAAGATGACACACAGACTACTTGTAGAAACCTGGAAAGGCATTATATGTTACCAGGTGACCTTCAGAACCACACTTGGAGTGTAAGGTCGAGAACACTCCAGCTGCACATTGAGAAAATGTTTTACAAAGAACTATCTTCTCAGAAGAAGAGCTTCTGGCCCATTATCACATGCATGTTCTGACCCACTTGTGCCGGGCCGGTCAGCGTTTGTGCTTAGTTTATATCGTCTGTGCCCTTGTACACCACAATGACCTGCAGGTCAAGGCTGCCTTTGCGTGGTGGCAGCTGCTGGGTTTAGTTTAGAAAGGCTCCAGGAGAGACTTGAGTGAGGTTCTAGATCTTACTGAAGGTGTCTGTTCTCTTCTGTATGCTTTCTGGCTCTGTAGGTCAGCTGGACACAGTGGACCTGAACAAGCTCAATGAGATTGAAGGTACCCTGAACAAAGCCAAAGATGAAATGAAGGCCAGTGACCTTGACAGGAAAGTGTCCGACCTGGAGAATGAAGCCAGGAAGCAGGAGGCTGCCATCATGGACTACACCCGCGATATCGAGGAGATCCTGAAGGACATCCGCAACCTGGAGGACATCAAGAATACCTTACCGTCCGGCTGCTTCAACACCCCGTCCATCGAGAAGCCCTAGCATCAGAAGGGCTGGAAGACGGCGTCCCCTGCCAGGGGACCACTTGTGAGGCCACAGAGTGCCTTGACACAAAGATTACATTTTTCAGACCCCCACTTCTCTGCTGCTCTCCATCACTGTCCTTTTGAACCAGGAAAAGTCACAGAGTTTAAAGAGAAGCAAATTAAAACATCCTGAACTGGGAACAAAGGGTTCTATCTAATAAAGTCTCTCTGCGCTCCTGTTGCTACCTTACCCACACTTTCCCTCCCAGTTTGTGTGAGGACGTGACATCCTGCACTGGCGTCCTGTGAACCCTCGGATGCCAGGGCAGAAGCCCTCCCCTCTTACATCGATACCAGCAGAGCTTCCTCAGTCTCGGTACTCTTGTTTCTATGAAGGAGAAGTCTGGCTACTAACTGTAGCGTTGTGGTGGCCAGTATATCCAGTCCACGGATGAAGAAAGTGCACCGGCATCTTCTGACCTCCTCCTTGTAAGGAAAAGGAAATAAACATCCTGTGCCAAAGGGACTGGTCATTTAGAATGTGGGTAGCCACCCATCAGTCCTGCCAGCTGTTTGAGTTTAGGAACTGAGCCATCCACGGGTCAGGGTGCAGTTATTTATGAGAGTCTCCAGGAGAACGTGGCTGACATAGGCTGAAGATTTTCTCTTATGTTAATAATTGACTAGGAAGATAAGCTTTTTTTCAGATCTTTGGGCAGCTGATAATCTAAATCTGGATGGGCAGCTTGCACTCACCACTAGACCAGTAGACATCTTTTGATATTCTTATAAATGGACCTGACTCTGAAGAAACAGGGATATGATAACCACTGAAGTTTCTTTCAAAATCAAACATCCTTAGAGCTTTTTTAGTATTTACTCTTGGAACTAGTGCTAAAATACCTGTCAGACAACACTTGGTCCCTAAGTCTTGACAAAAGAAAAACCCCCTTGTCCTCGTCTTTTCTAGCAGAGGGATGAAACGTAGATGGAACCTGTAGTGTCGAGATCCCACGTGTGCATTTTTCTTTCCTTCTTTTGGAGAGAGATGGAACATTTGACCCTTAGCTCCACTTTTCTTCTTGTTCCATCTTCTGGAATTCCTCAAAACACGTTGTTTGCCAAATCCTGGTGGCAAATGCTTGCACCGTTTCCTGCAGCTGCCGACACCATCTAGTTCCTGCACTTTGTGACTCACCCACTGTAAGCCTCCCTCTGTGTGTAGAGGGGAGAACCTTATGTGGAGTTTCCTAGTGGGCTCCTTGGCCTTCGGTCCTCAGCTTTGTGGTTTCCTAAGACCACAGTGTGACAGTTCCCTGCCACATGCCCCTCCCTCCTACCAACCTGCCTTTGAGATTCATATATAGCCTTTAACACTATGCAACTTTGTACTTTGCGTAGCGGGGGAAAGAAACTATTATCTGACACACTGGTGCTATTAATTATTTCAAATTTATATTTTTGTGTGAATGTTTTTCGTTTATCATGATTATAGAGTAAGGAATTTATGTAAATATGCTTGGTCCTGTTTCTAGAACAGCACTGTCTATTCACTTCTTGGTTCGGTTTTTCCTCTTCCCCGGCACATCATACCTGCATTACCGCCTCTCCCTCCATCTAGACTTCCTCAGATTGTGTGTGTGGCCCAGAACGCTGCTGTCTGCCTCCTGTTTGCAGCGTGTCCCTCGTCTAACATTGATAGCAGCGTGCTTTCCTCCACCGCAGTCCTCAGGACCCAGCGCTGCAGCACCACACTGTTCTTAATGCCGGTTCCAGGCGGGAATGCCAAGTTGCAGGGTGCTGTGGGATCGGGAAAATTTGCCAAAGGGGATCTTTGACACCATCGTGGGTCTAGCCAGAAAGGAGCTAGAAATGCCCTTTCTGGCAAGGCTTTGAGCCGGACGAGTCCGATTGATAAGGGAGTGCACTCTGACGGGCTCTTTGAGGGCATCCGGAATGGTGCTGCTGATGGGGAGGCGGGAGGGGTGGGGTGCTCACTTCTTGATCCCATCTCCCTTTCTGTCTCCTTGGGGTGCACCAGATGCTCCCACAGGTTCTGGCTTGGCACACCCAAGCTCTCGCTCTTGCTGCTCTCAGCCCCTCTACTGTCCCGGGAGGGACGGCTCCTCCTCGCCAAGTTTCCATCAGTGTTTCCCGGCTGGTTCCTCTTACTGAGTAACCCCATCTTAACCTGTGCATTTCGGTCACAGTTGCAGGAAATGGACTGGAGGGACAATCGGGACAGGTTCACTCGGGCAAGTCTTCGGCCGTGGTGGGGCTTTTTTGTTTTGGTTTGTTTGAGAGGTTTTCTCCTCCATCTGTGTGGTATATTTTTAAACAGAATTTTATTTTTAAAATGAAAATTCTTTACAGGACAATACCTTAATTACACTCCTGCAATATAGCCATTATTTTATTGTATAGCTCCAGTTATCTGTGTTTTATTAAATTGACAGATGGTTGCTGCGGATTGCTGGGTGTCACAGGGGATAGATGCTGTTAATTTTCCCTGGAATTTTTCCTTTTGATTCCAACTGTGGCCTTTTGTATGTGCCTTCACTTTAGCTGTTTGCCTTAATCTCTACAGTCATGCTCTCCAGGGTGGTTAATAAAACGCAACACTTGGCATTTTTTATGTTTAAAAAAAAATAAACAGTATTTTATTTATAATAAAATCTGAATATTTGTAACCCTAAATTTGGTGTGGCCTGAATGTGGTCCTGGGGATATAAGATGTTTTTAAAGATATAATGAATGAAAAGCTGTTCATTGTGTCTTTGGCTGAACTATTTTTCTTGAGAACAGTCCAGGACCTTTTTTTTTTTTTTTTAACCTCCTTTAAATCGGGATACTTGGATATAGTCTGGAAGTTGGCAGACTTCTCTGTAAAGAGCTAAGCAGTAAGTATTTCAGGTTTGTAGATACAGTGTGTGTTGCAGCTCCTCAGTTTCGGTCTTGTAACGCAGAAGCATCCCTGGACCATATGTTGGCACATGAGCCTGGCTGTGCTCCAGTAAGACTGCTCACAAAATCAGGCCAGGGACCTGCGGGCTGGAGTTCACTGGACCCCTGGCGTAGTCTCAATACTCAATACATGATGATTGAGATCTGTGTTTAAATGACAGGCTACCTGCAGTAGTACATACTTGTAAAATATGTCTTTCCACCTTTCCATGCACATGTGTGTTCAGCTAAAGACAGTTTCTTTAGATGACTGGAAACACTCTCAAAACTATGATAGAATAAAAGGAAAAAGTAATGGGCTGCCCCAGCAGGCCCAGGGCAGCTCATTGCATCTTGCCTCACCTGGAGAGTGGACCTGCCTGAAGTGACCTGAGACGAGGGGAGGCATTTTGGAGCCAGAGACAGCAGGAAGGCTCGGAGCCTGCAGAGCCCTTCCCTTGCTCTGCAGTGCTCTGCATATTACCCTGGGTCTCTGTGGGTTCCTTGCTATTTTCCCCGTCTTATAAATTGTTATAGCTGTGGTACCTGTAAAGAAGAACCTGAACACTCTAATCAGACTTCCTGGGAGGAAGCTTTAGAGGGCACTAGTTACTACCTTTCTTACCCTGTTCTTTACCTGGGTGGTTCCCCCCCAGTTGTAGGGTCTGACCGGGATGCAAATGTAAGTCCTTTACTGTGTCAGAGTAAGGGGTGGAATTTCTAAAAGTTGTTCCTACCCTATTTGTCATTTTAAGAACAACAGCTTTTCAAAAGTTGCTACCAACTTTTAATAATCTGATTCAAAATTTCCCTACAAATTTAATCCTCAAGTAAACATTCTAGCCCTTGATAAATCTCAATTCAGCCAGCTCCACTCCCATTAAACTCAAAATGGAATGACGGAAGGAGACCCCAGTACCCAGTAGGGTCAGGAGGTGGGAAAGCAGCGGATACCTCCCTGAGGGAAAGAAGGGTCCAGCCCAAAGGAAAGATCAGATCTCTCCAGGCAGGTGGCCTATGTTTGCATTGGCCTCCTAGAATGGCCTCCTAGAATGGCCATACCCATGCCACACTAATGAGTGAAATTCTAAATAATGAAGTCAGATGCATGAAAAAAGAAATGTTTGTAAAAGTCCAGTGAAAAGCCAAAAAGTCCCTGATTTGAAATCCCAATGTGAGAAACCTATTAACGTTTTTGAAAGCTGTCTGTCACATGCTTATCTTTGCTTTTACTCTTCTGCCTAGAGCATTCATTCTCTCCTCAGGACAAGTACAGCCTCAAGTCAAGGTGTCACCTTCTCTGTTACAATGGGTCACCTTCCTGAGTCACCACGCTCCCAGCCTTGCATTGCCTTAACAGGCCCTTAGGCATGGAATTATTGTTTAGGTGGCTTGTCACTCATATTTCCCCACCTCTTTGCTCCCATCCCCAAGATCAGGGTCTGTGCTGTTCTGTTTGCATCCTCAGGGCTGGGAGGCACACAGCTTGCCTAAATGGTGTGGAGAGGACTGGCCTTTCTCATTGGGATGCCTGTTCCTTTTTTCCTACTGTGAGCAGAGGGAGGAGAGTTCTGGGCAACAGGTTCTGCACCCTCAGCGCTCCCACCTCTCGGACACACTGGCCTCTTGTTTGCGGGAAGATAAGCAAAGCCACTTGTACCCAAAGGCACAGAACACACACACACACTTCCCTGTGGTCTACATCCTGCTAGTGCAATCTGGTCTAGGAGGCCTGTGCTGGCTCCCAGCCCCACACAAACGCCCCCCGCGCTACCTATCCAGCTCTGCAGTTTGTACTCAGCCCTTCAGTAGCCCAGTCCAAGTCATAGCATTAATTCCCTTTCTTTTTCTCTAACTCTTGGGAGTGATCCCGGTAAATTTTGGCCAATGAGTTATTTTACCCCATTGGTCAGTCTTGTAATTAATATAGGCCATAAAGGCATTGGTTATTAATTCAATATAGTTTGTATTTATTTCCATTTAAACTGAGCATCAGGCCCTTGATCAGGAATGTAACCTATTACATTGTTGTTCCCATAAGTCTTTTTCACCATGACTAGTAATGAAAAAAAAAACTCTATTTGAACCTCAGACTAGTGTTTTGGGGGCCCATCCTGTGGCAGCTGCCCTCATACCGAGGTCCTCTGCAATCGTCAAATAGAGTTAAAATTTTCTAGTACAAATCTAACTTCAGTGCCCACCTTCTGGGATGTAGTCCCAACTGTCCTTACTCTCTTGGGTTAGTTGACCCCAGCCACTTTTTCCCGGGATGGTTCTTTCCTCCTGACCTTGGCCTCTAAGTGGGGGTTAGTGCCAAGCAAGCACAAGTCCAGCCCTGAGCAGAGCTGTCTGGGAGATGGTGCCGTCCGAGAGTGGATTACAAGTCCCCAGCTGCTGAGCCAACATCCAGGATAAAGGTTCAAGAGGCACAGCTATGATTTATATGATTACACGTTCCGCGTGGTCAGAGTGTGTCGCGACTTGCTACCCTTCTCAGCCCAGACAGTCTGCTCTCTCCTGTCTCGGCTGGGCCGGCTCAGAAGATCAGACCTGGCCAGTTTTGCCACGTAGATTTCAGATGGGCTGCCCTCTCTACGTCCTGAGGAACTCAGGGAGGCATGGCACTACCAAGATAGTTTGATGTTTTCAAAATCACCCTCCTGATCATTTTCTTTCATTTGCATCTCATTTGAATGGAGTCTCAGTTTGATCCACGAGGGAGTCCAAAGCATGGTATGCAGTGGCTGCACCTCACCCCTGGTTCAATTGTCTTCTTCCTTCTCATGATATTGATTCCTTTTCCTTTTAAGAACCCCTCAGCCGGGCGCAGTGGTGCAAGCCTGTAATCCCAGCACTTTGGGAGGCTGAGACAGGAGAATCGTGAGTTCAAAGCCAGCCTCAGCAATGGCGAGGCGCTAAGCAACTCAGTGAGACCCTGTCTCTACATAAAACACAAAACAGGGCTGGGGATGTGGCTCAGCGGTCGAGTGTCCCTGAGTTCAATCCCTGGTACCAAAAAAAAAGAACCCCTCATATAATTGTAATTTATCATGTTACCTCATATCCCTTTTTTGAAGGTAGCAAAGCAGGATTATTACATGAGACCTGATTGTCGTCCAGAAACATGGGCCACACACACCTCCTGCCTTCTCCCTCCACTTCTCTTCCCTGACTCAGGCTCAGGCACAGGTGCCCAAGACCTGTTCATCTGGGTAATTTTGCTTCATGAGGAATGTACATGAAATTAACTTGTTGGAGTAGTTTTGTGCCTTTTCCAGCCCTATTCCTTTTGCTTTTTTCATAACTTTAATCACTTTTGAGATTCTTTTTCTTCCCCTCAGTGCTGGGGATGGAACCCAGGGCCTCATGCACGTTCTACAGTGGCGCTACAGCCTCAGCTCCAAGAATTTTGTGCTTTCAAATAAGTTCCATGTGCCACAACACTTCATAAATGACGAGATTGTTTTGTACTAGAGATTGGTTTTCTCTTTTCTACCCTCTAAAACTTTAGTTTGAAAAAAGTTGAGGCTTACAGAAAAAATACAAAGAAAGAAAGAGTTCCCTTGCACCTGCCCAGGTTCCCTGGTGTTTGCATGTAACATAACCAAGGTCCATTTGTCTAAATTTGGAAATGAATGTTAGTACAATACTATTAACTACACTCTATAAATTATATAATCTACATTCTTGATTCCTAAAAAAAAAAAAACAATCTTCCTTTTCAAGGCCTCATTTTTCTTTTACTTTCTAAGATTGGGGATTTATTTATTATGATAGGTATTGGTCATTTTTTTTTTTTGCTCTAAACCTGGTCTTCAACTGATTAGATGAGTACCACCCACATTATTGAAGATAATTACCTTTACTTAAAGTCAACTGATTGTAGATGTTAACCACATCTGGAAAATACCCTCACAGCAGCACCTTGATTAGGTTTGATTAAATAACTGGGTATGCACAATAGCCTGGCCAAGCTGACGCATGAAACTTACCATCACAGAGCTCTATGGTGTACTTATTTAGAAAAGCATCATATTACGAAGTGAACAGTTCTGCAAGCAGAATTTTCTATGAGTTAAAGTGGAGGGGGATGCATCTGAAAATTAGGAACACCATTAGATACACCAAAAAACACCAGAAGAAATTCAACGAAAGCATGGGCCTCACAGAGTAGCCACAGTTCATGGACAATTTAGCTGTGTGGTCTGGGGTTGGTCTCTCCACCTTACTTGCATTTCCTGTAAATGGGGATGGCGTGACCTTATGGAGTCCCCATCAGTGGTAAGTATGCGAAGCTGTACATACACTTCAGCACAGTCAGGGCAAACCTAAGTTTTTGTGGAGCCTAAAATGTGTACAGTTTGGGGTCCTATTTTTTTTGGTACCGGGGATTGAACTCAGGGGTACTCGACCACTGGGGATCCTCTTAAAAAGTGCAGAATTGCAAATGCAAAAGTGAGGGTAGAGCAGGAAAGGAGCAGGTGTTCTGTCACCCTCACGGAGAAACCCATGCCTAGGGGTTGCTTGGTTTGTTGTAAGTCAGGGGAAAGCAGGCTGGGGTTTCCTCTGAGGCCAGTGTCTGTTAGTGTCTTGGTCACAGGGCGTGTGCATGACTGTACTTCCCTCCCCTGCAGACACCTCAGCCACCGTCTAGCCAGGAGAACCTGTTCGGTGCCCTCACTACATGACGACAGCGGGTGCGGCTCGGGAGGGAGTGCCCGGCCTCCCCATGTGGCCGGAGACTGCAGAATCAGACCTGCAAGAAAAAAGGGCGCCCCAGGCCTTGGCTCACTGGCTCAGTGGGGAATGGCTCTGCAGGCTGAGCTTTCACTGTCCTCTTCATTAAACTGCTTCATCTCAGGGATGGAAGAGACAAGCTCAATTCTTAAAGAGCACTTCTTAAAATAGAACTCCATCGGCCTGGCCCTCATCTGACTGCATACCAGAAACAGTAGTTGGAACCACACTCAGGCCCGAGCCTGCTCTGAACGCACCCTATACAGAATGAACGGCACTGAACGGCAAGGACACAGGCCTTTGGTGCCAGGTCTATTTATTATTAAAATAAATAGAACAGCAACCACCAACAGAACTGTTACTTTTATGAATTGTGAGATCTGAACTTCTTTTTTCTCTTCTCTTTCACTCTTCTTTCTTTTTCTTTCCTTCTTTCTTTTTATTTTTTGCAGTGCTGGGGATCAAACCCAGGGTCTTGTGCATGCTAGGCAGAGATCTGAACTCTTAAGCTTTCCCCCCCTGGGTCCCTTTTTTCCAGAGCCCCAAAGATGGTACAGAATAATCGTAGTTTTCGTATTTGGCCTCATTTCACTAAGGGTCCCAGAGTACCCTGTGGATATTTATTCTCCATAGTGGCTCTGTGAAGAATATTCTGGTCAGAAAACTCTGAGCGAAGTGGGGTGGGGTGGCGCAAGCCTGTAATCCCAGCACTTTGGGAGGCTGAGACAGAAGAATCGCAAGTTCAAAGCCAGCCTCAGCAATGGCGAGGTGCTAAGCAACTCAGTGAGACCCTGTCTCTACATAAAACACAAAATAGGGCTGGGGATGTGGCTCAGTGGTGGAGTACCCCAAGTTCAATCCCTGGTACAAAAAGAAAAAGAAACCTGAGCGAAAACATTGATTAATGATTTAGGATTAAAATACCTCAGTTCCCTTTATTTTATATTATTTTGTGTGATACTGGGAGTTGAACCCAGGGACACTCTACCACTGAGTTACATACCCAGCCCTTTTTTATTTTTTATTTTGAGATAGTGTCTCACTAAGTTGCCCAGGCTGGCCTCAGACTTGTGGTCTTCCTGCCTCAGCCTCTTGAGCAACTGGGTTATAGATATGTCACTGCACTCAGGGAAAAAATTGTTTTTGATAGCCATTGATATAGCACTAAGACAGGACCAGTGCCTACCCACCTGGCATGCTGAGAGGCTGCTCTGTGACTTTCTGAAGTCACCTGGGAGAGGCTGGCCACCTGTGAATGATCGAAACAAATGTTTCAAGGCCCTTGCCCGTGTCTGCCGTAGAACTAGGCACAACATTGCAATAAGAAAAACTTCAGTAAGGTTTTTGTTTGCTTTTTACTGGTTCTTGAGTATCTAAGAAAGTATAAAGACCTATCATTCTGTAAATACAGAGTGAGAACCAGCTGTGCGTGAGGCACCTATGATGGGCTATCACAGTGCACGCAACAGATGGAAACCCTGCCCTGTGGAGGCATGACGAACAGAAGGTAGACGGGCTGTGTAGCCATGTTAGCTGACCGGGTAGCACTTACTGTGATCCAGACTTGGTTCTAAATACCAAGCCAAAGACCTGACCACGTGCGTCCTGTTAGTACTGTCAGCCTATGGGTGAGAAAAGTGAAGAACAGGTGGCTCCCTTCTTGAACACCTGGTAAGTGACAGTGAATGAAGGCTCAAACTTGGGCCCATGGGCTGGAGAGCCTGCGTGTCCCCCCCCCGCGACCATGTTAGCCTGCCTCTAACTGCCCACCAACGTCCAGTAGGGAAGAAAAGGCAGGGAAGGGGGAAAGGCAGTGTCCAGAGGTAAGGTGGACCTTGCAGCTTTGCACAAGATGGGAAGAAAGCCTCACCAAGGAAATGGCACTTGGGTGAAGGCCAGACCCACGTGGGTATCCGGAGAAAGTGCACTCCGGACAGAGGTGCTGTCGAGTGCAAAGGTCATGAAGTGGAAGCTTCGGTCACACAGCTGAAGCCGAGCGAGAAGGAGGGCAGTCTGGCAGTGGGCTGGAGGGTGGAAGGGGACACACGCTGTGGGACCTCGAGGCCTTGTGAGACTAGGACTTTGGCTTTTATTGAAAGTGAGATGAATGCCATAGCAACTGAAAGTGAGGTGCGTGACAAGGTATGACAGGATCCTAGCTACAGGTAAGGAGAGCAGTCTGGTAGTCCCGTTAAGGCAGACCAAAGAGGAGCACGGACCGAGGCAGGGAGATGAGATAGGGCTATTGTAATAATTCACGCAAGACAGGGAGAGGGTGCTTGGGTCGAGGCGGTCGCTGTAGAGGTGACAGGGAATGGTCCAATTCTGACTGTGACTTCACAACAGTGAGGTGGCAAGATTTGCTGTGAGGGAAAGAGAAGGGTCAAGAATGAGTTTAAAGTGCTGAGGCTGAGTGATAGAAAGGATAAGGAGGACTGAGGCTGAAGTCTAGAGGGACGGAAGAGCAGGGGCTGTTTCATGTGGGTTACACAGAGATGCTAATCGCCCACCCAGATAGAGGGTTCAGCCGGGTGAACTTACAGTCCAGAAGAAGTGTGCAGGCAAGCCAGAGGTCGAAATGTGAAAGTCATCAGTAGATTCATGTAACGCATGGAACTAGCTGGGAGAACCAAGGGATTGAGCGTGGACAGGAAAGAGATGAGATCCAAGGCCTGAGCCCTGGATGGCTGCTGCTTCCAGGGGAAAGAGGAGGAAGCAGCCAAGTAGCCTGAGAAAGCATGATCTGTGAGGGAGAAAAGCCACATGAGACGATATCCTAGAAATCAAGTAAAGAACGTGTTTTAAGGAGCAAGAAATGATCAGTTAGATCCAATGATGCTGATGAATCCAGGATGATGAAGGTTGAGAAATAACCACTGGGTTTGCACAGAGGTCCTGGGGACCTTGGCAAAGGCAGTTTCAGTGGGGGAGACCGTGTCCTAATTATAGTGGCTGAAGAGGATTCTGGAAGGCTCTTTGCAGTGGTTTTTTTTTTTTGTTTTTGTTTTTAATATTTTTTTTTAGTTGTAGATGGACACAATGTCTTTATTTTATTGCTTTGTATGTGGTGCTGAGGATCGAACCCAGGGCCTCACGCATGCGAGGCAAGCGCTCTACCGCTGAGCTACAATCCCAGCCCTCTTTGCAGTGGTTTTAAGAGAGGCAAAGGGGCAGCAACTGGAGGCAGCAAGCTTAGAGACTCTTGCTCTAAAGGAAAGCCGAACAGAGCAGAGGTTAAAATATACCTGGGCTCAGGGAATTGGTTTTGTTTTTCAGGATGGTACAAACAATAGCATGTTTATAGAAGGAAGGAAACATCCCGATGATAGAATAAAATCAACAGTGCTGGAGAGAAAGTGGAGGACTCCCACGTGCTGTGTCCTGTCGGCTTTTACTGGGGTATAAACAGTGGGGAAGTTGGAGACGAGGCGGGTTGTGGGGTGCAGGGTAGAAGTGTGTACCCCGTGGACGAGGCCTGGGAGGTCTGAAGAAAGGGGAGCATGTGGAATGGTCTTCCAGAATGGAAGAGCCCTTGGCTGAGGGAAGTGAATCAAGGGGCACTGAGCACCCCAGAGGCTACTGCACCTGAGTTCAGGGTGAAGCAGTGAGTTACGGGCATGCCAAGGGAGGGCGTCTGATGACTGACCACGGATCTAACCTGGGTGAGTGGGCAGTGATGGGGAGAAAGGGCGAGAGGGGTGCAAGATGGCAGGACCCACGGATGGCGGGCCCCAGAGGGTTGAGGAATCAGGTAAGTCTGGGCACGAGAGAGATTTAGCTTCAAGAATTGGAGGTGGTGATTAGAGTGGGTGCTCGCGATTGAGGTCCTAAAGTGGTGTGGTTACTTGGCATGGTGCCATCTGCATGCCATCCAAAAGTGAGTGGCTGAGGGAGGGTGCGTTTCACTAGAGTCCTATTTGTTGAAGCTCTTACACTTTTTCTCTTTCAGTCCTGCCCCTATTGAAGCCACTTCAGCAGACTGTCCTGAAACTTTATCTCTCAAATGAAGCCTAATGAAATCTTTGATTGTTGGCGGCCCCCAGGTCATGAATGACACACGGTGACTCACAGATGCCCTGCTCTTTCCATTCCGCACACAGACACATGACGAGACCCTTGAAGGGACTCAGATATGAATAGTTGAAGTGAGTCTCAAATGAACACTAGCATACATACCTGGGGCTGATGAAGTCATTCTTGAGGAATTTCTATAAAGTCAATGGTTTAAATAGGGATATTTGCTTTACTCTAACCAAACAGCAGATCATTGTACTTCCTTTTGTGGTTGCTGTGTGTGTTCTGCAAATTGGCATGTGCTTAATGTACCTCTCCAGGCAAAGAGTCCCAAAACCACGTACTCATGAAACCTTCATTTGGCTGGATTTTTTTTTAAACAATTGAACTGATCGAAAAGGAAAAAATCTCAAGAATGTAAGTTCCTATCAATAATCTCATTAAGAAAAAAAAAAAAAAGACAAAGAACTATGCAAAATTTCCAAGTAAAGTTAAAGGGTGAGCAAAACTTTGGCCTACCCTGTCTCTATTGACAGAACTGAAGAATAAAAGTGATAGTTAAGAATGAACAAGATCCAGAATCTTCCTGAAAGATGACTAGATAACCTGGAGACATAGAGAAGGTGCCTTATTTTGTGAACTAGAAAGTGAAGTGCCATTCTTTAAAAAATTGCTAGCAGGGGTTTAGTTGGCTGGAAACCACGTTTAACCCCCACATCTTCTTCCCTGGATTCTATTTAATGGCTGTTCTCCATTTGCCGCATCCACAGGAAGTGGGAAACAAGGCTTTGGAAACCGCCATGGTAATGCTTTTTAAGAATCTTCTCCACATTGACACTGGAGCTGTTCAAGGATCTTTTTCCCTTGTGCTCATTTTAATGGCCTGAGATAATAGAGGGAATGAGGGCCAGTCCTCGGGTGAGTGTAAAAGCAGAGCGGAACAGGGTAAGGCAGGAGCCTAGGCCTCTACCTCTGGGGAATGCAGGGGTGGAGAATGCAATGGGTGGGTTTCCCTATGGGGAATGCAAGGGGTGGGTTTCTGAAGAGATGTGTCGGAGGCACAGCATGCTGTGACTAGGGCTGTGCCAGCTAAGGGGGGAGTGAGAGCAGCCCACTGGGCACAGCAGAGAGCTTTTTATTTTGAGTTAAGCTTTGGAGAAATGTGCAAACTTCATTGCTTTCAGAGGAAAAGAATGTCCTACTGGAATGGAGACCATGGTGGCTACAGTAGGCTGGGACCAAACCAATGTAGGAAACCTAAACAGGCTGATGAACAACGATCGTCCCCATTTCCCTATAAATGAACAACCCCAGATGTATACTTCTTGGTTTTATGAGGGGTTTCTCTAAGGAAAAGTTCAAGCAGATTTTCAGCTGCTCAGCAAATTATTTTAAGATGCGAATTTTATTCCCAAGTTGGTGTGTGTAATTTTTTAAGAGTGTGCTAATGATGCTAGGTCAATCTAAAGAGTGTGTTTTAAGAGAAGCATGGAGATAGCCTTTTTTTTTTTTTTTTGAGGAGGAGGAACAAGATTTATGCCAAAAAGGGCGCCCAATGGCCTGGAACACTGGAAGCACATTTTCAAGATGTGCCGAGGTACCAGTTAAAACTTGCCAGAGGATGCTTGTGCAGTTGGCTCACAGCTCTTCATTCACATTGGTTTTGACCATCCCACTCCTTTTATTTTTAATTCCTTGTTCATTTTCAGGCCTTTCCTTATAGGGTTAGCAAGGAACTGCTCATTCGGGAGCTGCCATTTGTGATGCTGCGCTAGAAGCCTAAGTCAGGTTTTAAGAAATCTTGTTTTTGGGACTGGGGATACAGCTGAGTTGGTTGAGTGCTTATGTGTCTACAAGGCCCTGGGTTCAATCCCCAGCACCACAAAAAAAAAAAGAAGAAGAAAGAAAAAAAAGAAACATTTTTTGTCATATTCCCTCCCATATCTAGCTTAAGAACACTTGAAGTATTAAAACTGAATTACACAAAATCCCTCAACTTGAAGGAAGTTGACTTTAGACTATTTTTCGATGGGGATGAGTCAAAACAATTCATTCAAAGCAAAGATTAGACTACAAAAATTAGTTGGGGGAAAAAGGCGAATCTGCCCTACATAATTCCAAATAGTTTATGTAGCTATTCTGCCCTCAAAGAGGTGGAGGTTATTACCCTGCTCCTCAGGTGTAGGCAGCACATGGTGACTTCTTTCCCAAGAGGACAGAAGGAGGGATGGAAAAGGAAACACAGTGGAGAAAACTGGCAAATAGTTCTTCAAATTAGTCGTGCTGATAGCCTGCACTCTTGCTACAAGGAAATAAAAAGGGCACTTGTGGCTTCCGCCCCCAAACCCATAACCTCAGGCTACTCATGAGAAGAAAAGCAGACAAATCCCAACGGAGGGATGTTTCACAAGCACCTAACGATGCTCCTCAAACTGTCAAGGTTATCAAAACATGGAAAGTGTGAGAACCTTCCATGTCCTCAGACTAAGTGAAGAGGAGCCTAAGGAGATGAGACAGCTCGGTGTATTGTGGCAGCCTGGCTGGGATCCTGGAACGGGAAAAGGGCACTGATGGGGCCTGGGGCTGTAGTCAGTGGCAGAACATGGGCTTACCATGTTTGAGTCGCTGGGTCCAATCCCCAGCATCAAGAAACAAAAACAAAAACAAAAAACAGATACTGGGTTAAAATTTAAGAAAATCCGAATATCTGAATACAGTATGAACTTTAGTTAATAATAATGTACTGATATTGATTCATTAATTCTAATAATTACATCCTAATATAAGATGTTAATAATGGGGAAACCAAGTATGAAGATATGGGAATTTGCTGTTTTAGAGTCCCAATTTTCTATGAATCTGTAGCTGTTTTAAAATACAGAATCAATTTAAGAAAAAAAAAAAAAAAAACTGACATATGAGTTCCACTGCTGTCATTAAGTCTGACAAAGTCTGATCATGAATCGGGAGGTTTCAGGCAATGTGCAAACACGCAGTGCTATGAAGAGAAGCATGTTTTAAAGCCCCCAGTGTCCCACTCTGGACCCCTTCCCCTCATAAAGATCAGAGCCCATACTTTGCATCATACGTTGTACTGTTTTTGACCCTTCCATTCTTTTCACCTTCACGGCAGCCAACACTATGAAGTAGGTGGGGATTTATCTATACAGAAAATGAATCTGGGTCACCTTGTCTGCAGGGATGAAGTTGAGGTTCCACTCACTCAGTCTGGGCCACAGAGCCAGAGAGCTTTGAACCTCCAGCAGTTGTGTATGTCTCTCCCTGTTTCTTCCCATTCCAGCCATTCATGGGTTCACATTCGCTCCCAAAAGAATTTTCTTTAGTAGTGAATGGCCAAGTTTATTATGACCCATGGTGTCAGCTGCACTGTGCAGACTCCATAGAGCAACCGTGGATGTGGGGTGATCATGGGGGCGGGGCACCACTCAGCAGTAGTGCCTGGCTTCTCAGCATGACCTCACCTGCAACTTACATTCACATCCCCACAGGGACTTGGAGTGACACCACATCCCCTCCTATAGTCAATTCTAGCCTAAATCCAAGTTGTACATCTCTGATGTCTTAGAAAATACAAACCTTGAACATTAGTAAACCTGCAGGTGTACTTAATGTGGCTTCCGGAAACTGAACACACTCTCCCAACCCTGTATTTCAGAAATGTTGTCTCCCCTTTATTTATGAAGTGAAGTAAAATTGCATATACCAGTTCAAATGGAGAGAGGTAGGTTCGCTTTCATGTTGGCAAGAGAGATATATAAGAATTTAAATGATGTGCATGAGACAAGTTATTCGCAACAGCAACTTCTCAAATGTGGCCCTTTCCAACAATTTCCTTAAACAATCAGAAAGTTCACAGTTTCATAAAGATCCTTAGAAAGGGTACTCAAAGAAGAGATTCATTCAGTAACTTCACAAACCTAGAGCTAAATGATAAAATATCCCATCTCAACATCCTGCTGGAAAAGTGAGGGCCAGTTCAGACCCCTCCGAGGGAAGACCTCCTCTGGAACACACTGTTTGCTTTCACAGTTCCCTGGGGTGTGGGAGGATGATACATTTTCTTTTTTTCCTTTGATTATCTGTGTCTCTAAAGTTTCCAGAAAGGACAAGCTTTACTCTTGTCATAATGAAAATAAACAAGAAATGATATTATAAAAAAAGAAAGAGCTGATTACTATTTGGACAGGAAATTGCTCACTTGGAAATAGCACTGCCAACGTGCACAGGAGCCGTTCTGCCTGAGACGCACCAGGCATTGCGGAGCAGTGCCTGGTTTTAGGGCTATTTCTTCTATGACTACAACAGGATTCTGGGAAATTCCATCTAACACTTGGTGGGCTGAAGATCTGACGGGCAGTTTGGATAGTCTGGGTCCATGGAACCACAAAATAACTTGAAGACACTTCCACGGAAGACATCCAGCCAAGGCCGGGACAGAGATCAATGCAAAGAATTGATGCCAATCAGGCTGCCACAGGGAAATGGGGATGTGCCCATGAACTTCAGAAATGAGGGCCTTTGTTTTGAAGCTGGTGTGTTTGTTTGTTTCATTTCTTCTTAGGAAAGAGCAAGAGAAAAACAACCTTAGGGACTGATGTTGATACCATGAAGTCCAACTTTTCTGCCTTGTGTAGCAGCTTCAAAGTTTAGAAGATTAAACAGCTCCAGAGTGGGCCCAGGTTAGCCTAAGGTAAGGTTGGGTCAACTTTTCTGTAAAGGGGAGAATGGTAAATGCTTGAGGCTTTATGGGCTTTATGGTCTCTGTTGCAACTAGTGAAATTTGTCATTGTCATGCAAATGTGGCCATAAACAGTATGTAGAGGAAGAATATGAAAGTGTTTTAAAGAAACTTTCCAAAAACATCTGGCAGGCAGGATCTGGCGCACAAAGTTTTCCAACCTCTGGCCTAGGCCAATTGCAACAATCCTTCCCTCTTGCTAGTGATTAATACCTGGGCTTAAACTGCTCAGCACAGAGCATTTTCCTGGTGATAAGTACTGGTTTGGAGATAGACATTTGATGAATGATGAGCCCATTGATGAGCTTTTGTTTGATGTTTGGAGGAGTGGTTGGATCTTTCCCACTTCCATGTAAAAGGAGGCAAGCACATAATCCTCCTGATGGTGATTGACAAGCAGTTCACAAAAATAGGGGAAAACAGGCTTCATATGAAGTGGACACTGGGTGCTGGAAGAGAAGGATAGAACTTGGATTTTTAATGGCATCATTGTATCATATGATAATTTAATCATTTTTCCTGACTTAACCTCTGAATTTTCAGTTATATATGCCTACAAATGTGTTTATTATAAATATCACGTTCAGTGAAATTTCTCTTACTTGCAGCTAAATATATCCTATTTGATGGAAAATTTAAAAATAAGTTTATGACTCTCCAAGTTTGCAAACACTGAAATGAATCAACCCTGCTGCCATAAAATTTCCTAGGAAATAAGAACTACTATAACTTGCTGGGTGTGGTGGTACATGCTTGTAATCCAAGCTACTTGGGAGGCTGTGGCAGGAGGATCACAAGTTAGAGGTCAGCCTCAGAAACTAAGCAAGATCCTGACTCAAAATAAAATAATAAAAAGGGTCTGGGGATGTAGGTCAGTGACAAAGTGCTTGACTAGTGTGCCCAAGGCCCTGGGTTCAATCCCCAGTACTACAAAACACAAACACAAAACAAAACAAAAAAGCTACCTTAATGCTTTTATTTATTTATTTATTTTGGTACTGGAGGTGGAACTCAGGGGCACTCAACCACCGAGCCACATCCCCAGCCCTATTTTGTGTTTTATGTAGAGACAGGGTCTCACTGAGTTGCTTAGCACCTCGCCATTGCTGAGGCTGGCTTTGAACTCAAGATTCTCCTGTCTCAGCCTCCCTAAGTGCTAGGATTACAGGCTTGCGCACCGTGCCCAGCCACCTTAATGCTTTTAAATTACCTACATCAGTAAGTGTGGCTCTTCCAGGGGGCAGAGAAAGTTTGATTAAATGACTTTTAGTTTGTGGAACTGTAGAATATCTAGATTGTAGGAGGCCAAGAAGATAGATGTAAAGAGGCACTGAAGGTTAGGACCTCCTCCTCTGTCTTCTGTGAACACTCCTAAGCTTCGGTCCAGGTCTTCCCTTCATAATTTATAAGCTCTAAAGACCAGAAAGAACCTTCTCATAAGCATCATCTTATTTTGAGGTTTATTATTATTATTATTATTTGGTGGTGCTAGGGATTGAACCCAGGGCCTTGTGCATGCATGGTAGGCAGTCTACCAACTAAGCTATACCCCTGGCCCAGAATTATATTAGTTCTCATACTTATATATTCTTATTATAGTTACATGCCATTCCTTTATGTTGATTTTAGTCTCTCTTCATTCTATACAGACATAAGTTCATTTCATTTTGACAAAATAAGAGAACTTAAGCTTTAGAATTGTCCTCCCCCCCCAATCAGGTCAAATCTGCATAGTATTCACTTAATAATCTCCCTACTATTTTAAGGGTGTAATTTATGTAAAGTACAACTTCCCTGGATATATTAACATTTCAACTGAGATAGAGAAAGATGAATGGTTTCAACTTTAAACTTATCATCCATTCATTCCAAAGGATATCACTGAGGTTTGGCCAAGAGGTGGGCGGGGTTCCATGCCTTGGTAGATACAAAGTCCCTGCTGCCATAAAAAAAAAAAAAAATTAAATAAAGTTTCTGCTGCCACAAGTCTTATGTTGTATAATGGGAGACAGATCATAAATACATAAATCTTGTGTTGGATGGTGATAAGTAATAACAGGAAAAACAAAGGAAAGAAAGGACTGAAGAATGATTGGGCAGGGGCAGGAGGTGGCATCTGTCATAGTTACCCTCAGCCAGGGAATGAGCTTTGAGGTGGCACATACTTCCTTGTTTGAGAAACAGCAGAAGGATCAGAGTGGCTAGAGTGGAATGAATGACAGAGGGAGCCACAGAGGAAAGACAGGAAGGACACATCACCCACGACCTTACAGACCACACAACGACTTTGGGTTTTATTCTAAGAAAGATGGGAGCCAATGAGGGGGTCACTAGACTACAAATTCTCTGACAAGCCCACATGTCTCCCAGAATACCAGAGACAGTAACTTTACAGATGTCTTACTGGTCATTGAACTGATTTCTAGTCTTAACAGTGGAGTAGCCACTTACTGGTTAGAGCTAAGTGATTAATTCAGTGCAACTTATTCTACCAGGACAAACCTTGAATCTGTTCCACATGGATTTCCCTTTGGTTACTTTCATGCTAAGGAAAGTATGTTTCTGTGGCCCTTGCTTTGTCTCATCCTTTTCCATAGGCTATGCAGAGATGCACAGTACTGTTTCCCAAATGTCTGCCACAGGCCTGGCTCCGTAGAAAATCAAAAATACTCATTGAAAAAGTAAATGAAAGAATAAGTACAACAAAATATTTTATTGAGATAAAGAATTCTTTTTTTTTTTTTTTCTGTACTGGAGATTGAACTCAGGGGCACTCAACCACTGAGCCACATCCCCAGCCCTATTTTGTGTTTTATTTAGAGATAGGGTCTCACTGAGTTGCTTAGCACCTCGCCGTTGCTGAGGCTGGCTTTGAACTCGCAATTCTCCTGTCTCAGCCTCCCTAAGTGCTAGGATTACAGGCATGTGTCACCGTGCCTGGCTGAAATAAAGAATTCTTTACAAGAAATTATGTGAGTAAAATAAGTTGATCAGACTTTGATGTAAGAAAATTTAGACTAGGGTCACTGAAAAATATTTCGAGCGGTTCTTCATTCTTTCTTATATCACATATATATGATATGATACATGTATTTTAAGATCAAATCATACATTCCAAAAGCTGCTATTGTGATGGCAGTTTTTGTGGGTAAATTCCATTTACAATACCTGACTGAGTTTTCAAGAGTGCTCTAGAAAGTAAATTAAAACTCATTTTTCCAGTATTTTGCAAACACTTGCAATTGCATTTCTTAAGAATACCCTTCAAACATAGCAATGTGGATGCTTTATTTTACAATTGTGGAAACAAAATTATGTGCAGCTTTCCAAACATTAGACTCAAGAAGGTGAAACTTAGCATTTTAGAGCAAGGAACTAGCCCCTGAGTTTCAGGCATCTGGTTAATTAATATAAAAGTGATATTTGCCAATAGAAATTCATGATCCGAAGAATTTACATTATACATCAGGTAAAATTTATGCTGGATAAAATTATAATAGCCAAACAATTAATTATTAGATATTTGCTTTCAAAAATGAATTTCTTTTCATTCGAAGTGATTCTACCTACTCATTAATTTTGCAAGAACTCAAGCCTGAAATTATTAGACTCCTGACCACCAAACACCATATTTAAATGATCACTGTGAAGGAGGTACTTAGTGATGCATATTCATGAAGAGGATTCCAGAGACAGTCTTTGCCCTTTGCTGTCCAATATGGTAGCTGCTAGCCACGTGGGGCTATTAAAATTAAAATTCAGTTTAATTAAAAATGTAACTAGTTAGTCATATCACACATGTTTAGCGGCTACCCTATTAAGCATAAATATGGAATGTTTTTTATTTTACAAAAATTTCCACTGGGCAGGGCTGCCTTAGAAAGTACAGATGAAAAATCAGGATAATAGAATCTTCTAATCAAGCAGATAGGGAGCTTGCTCTGGGTAAGGAAGCCTAGTTTCTGGGAAAAGGCCATCAGATTACACTAGAATGGCTCTTTGGGAACATCAGTGACCTTAAAGATAAGATAGTACTGGTTTGTTTGGATGATCAAAAGAAATTTGCTATATCTTCATGCTAGAAATTATTTTAAAATTTTAGTTATCCTAGAATCAATTTTATTTTCATCTGTCTGTACCAGCTTAGAAGAATGGGTAGTTTTTATGGATGGAGAAAAATGTAGTGGAAGAGACAGCCCCCAGAGATTGGTATGGTAAGCAGTATTTCTTAAAATGATAGTGAATTACTGTGAATGTGTAGCACATGGTTTAATCTTCCAGATGATATTTCAGTGAACTTGGTGCTGAATATTACATCAGTGCAGAGAAAAGGAAGTTTTGAGGAAAGCTCTTAAAAACTGGAGTAAGCAGAAAGGTAAAAGTGAAATTCAATGAAAATGTGTTAATTTTTATATTGGAGGGAAAATAATCCAAATTAGAATTACTAAATGATAGGACCCAAATAATCAGGTCATATCAAGGACAAAATCGAGCAGGCATGTAGAATGATCCTTTGGTTCACAACTTGGTGTTGATGGCTTGAAGGCAGGGCCAAGGCCAGCTCAGCAGACACTCTTGTGCAAATCAGAGAACATACCTCTTCTGGTCTGGGCAGAAGGAGAGGGAAAAGGAGCCTCTCTGAGCAGACCACCTAGAGAAAAGGTTTCCTCCCTCTGGACACACACAGGCTTGCACTACAGTGCAAGGCTTGGCAAGGGACGCTCTGGGCTGGTAGTTAGGACTCTACTGCCCCATCCCAGCCCCTCCTCAGCTGGGTGTCCAGGTGACTGGCATGCACCCTCCATCAGAAAGTGTCTATACAAGCCATAAAGCACCTGAATGTAAGAGACTCTTAAAATCTGGTCTTTGTCAAGACACCTGGGAAAGCTTGGAGACCTAAGAAGAGCAGCCAAAATCATCACCAGGATGGATTCCTAGGTCTAACAATGAGATTTTTTTTCAGCCAGAAAGACAAAGGAACATAATAAAATTTCTAAAGACATAAGGGATTAAGGAAAGGGATTCGCAATTACGTACTAACATTACTGAGTATCAACAGACACTTTTAATGTAATAAGAGAAAAGTTGATTTCACAAAGTAGACCAAAAACCTTTAGAAAATATAGATATGTAAGAGCTAGATTACAGACGATAATTCCACAGTATGTCAATTAGGCAATGTCACGGTACTCTAGGTCACATTCCTAAACATTTAAGGTTAGTGTCATGAAGCAACCCACTCCAGAACATCCACTAGTGTACAGTGGAGCTCTGGTAGAGGGACACTGGTCTGCACCAGCGATGGCATTGACATATTGTCACTTTCAGCTCTATCTATGGCCCAGAAGAAAAAGCAATATTGTAACTGACTGGTTAGACAAGATCTGATTCTGAGAGCAAATTCATTAAAATGATAATTTTTATTAAAATAATTTTGTTTATAAAGTTAATATGAATTCTACAGAAAATTCTGGCAGGAAAGATTAGAATGCAGATGATTAGTCCCTTTTCTTCTAAGATGGATCTTGCATCAGGTTTTGAAGGGTTAGAAGATTCAGAATTGCCCTTTCCTTAGAAAATATGAAATTCAAGATTAAGATCTAAAAACAAATCCAAAAACCTTATTGAAAAGGAAATTGTTCTACCTAGAGCTCAAGTAATATGTATCCATATGTGTGTAAAATTTTTAGCCTGGGTGTAATCTATTTTAAGCTTACCTAAGGTACAGAAGATGTTTTCCAGTTCCACATAAACAACTGTTGCAAAACCAAGTAGCTATATTTGGCTTTTCTAAGTTACTTCTGAAAGTTGTAGTAATAGAGAACTCTGAGAATAGACATCAGTAGCTTTGATAAAGCAATGGAAAGCCTTGTTTTTCTGTGTATTCCTACAGTAAAAAGCAGACCACTGAAACAATTGTTCAAGCCTAATTATATATGCACCTAAAATAGACAAATAGTTGAAGCACATGTGTCATTTTGATTGAGGCTGCCTGAATCACTACATTAATTCTCCTAAAAATCAATCTAGGTAGACATGTGGAGGCCATGAGAAATTTTAAAGGTAGTGAGGAGGGTCTCTAGATTTTTCTATAATGGTAGCTCCCTCCATAATTGCAGCACAGTTTGGCAGTTGTACATTTAAGCGAATAGACCCAATCTGCAGGCTTCCTGCAAAAGAACCACCCAGGAATGTTTGGGGATTTCTGTGTAAACAAGCCCCGGAAAAGTTGAACCTAGGGATATAGCTATTAAATCCTTGAGCTCCTCCAGACTGCTCAGATTCTTTCCACTATGCCGAAAATAACCTCCAATTATTCTAAGAAGTTAAACTGAATGACTTAATAAAGTGCACTTATACCTGGATTAAGGTATCAGACCAAGAGGAAACCATGTGAGATCTGATTGGATGCCATAAAGGGACATCGGAGAAGAATCCAGAGTCATACATAATTTGAGGAATATTCAAAGGTAATATGGAAAGGAATATGTATCCCTAAGAGCCAAACCTTGTTTATGGCTGGTCTGCAGGAGAGGGCTCACTGTAGAACAGAGTATGTATAAGGAGTAGGCAGTTCATATTTTATTTGAGATCCAATTCTATTTTTAAATTGGAGGAAGGTATGTTTATCTGGTGAGAGGTTGAATTTGTTTCTATATTGCATTGGAATAACTCTAGAGAGAGGTGTTGGCATGGGTTTGTGAGGGAGCCTGGGTAACCTCAAATGGGAATGCTCGAAGCACCCGCTTGGCAGTGTGGTGGTGTGGGATGAGTTTCCTCACCCCTGACGGCTTCTGGCAGAATATTCAGTACAGCTTGGCGGTCAGTACAGTAATTGTCAAAATTATTATTAGACATTTAAAGTGTGTCCAAAGTTTCCTATTTAAGACAGTTTTGGACTCTCTGTGCTTGAGTTCTTCAGACTTAATAATCTAAATGTGAGAAGTGGAAATGTTTCAGATTTGAATTTAGAAGCACATTTAGAAACATTGTTTCCTGGACTCATTTCCAGTGGCGGCCTCTCTTGAAACTTACCTTGTCCAGCCTACAGGGCTGCAGCCCTGACCCCTACCATTGCAATCCAGAGAGTTCTCACTGCAGTGGACTCCTTTGTTTCTCTCATTCAAATCTGAATACCCATGGTCCATACATAAGGGTGGTTGAGGAACCATGGGCAGTAAGCAGGATTTCACCTACTGATCAACATTTTACAATTGAGCTGACAACCAAATTTCAGCCTAAAGGGGCCACAACAGCTGAAACTCACCCACCCCTGAGAATCTACTAAAAGTCCCAAAGAATCTTTTCACCCTATTCTGTTTTCTGTCTGTTTTGTCTTTGTATAAGCAAGTGTCCCTCTCCCTCCCCTTCCTCCTCATCTGTTGTATTGTTAAGCAAACAATAGCTTAACAATATTTGTCTATAACAGCTACACCCAAAAAGATGCAAATGAGGTGGTTCTTTGTGCAGTGATTTCCCACCACATCCCTGGCTGGATGTACCCCTAGCCACCACAGAAAAAGTATCAGCTCATCACTTCAGTTCTGGCCTGGCCCTTCTGGCTCTCTGAAAACCAGCTATGGGCACACCATATATGTTTCTGCATAAAATGGAAGCTTGCCACTGCAGCCCGGGTTTCGCTTCAGTGAGCACAGTATTTTGGAGTCCAGCCAGCTTCAGAGAATTTATGTAGAGGATCCAGGAAGCACTGAACCATTGCCATTTATGGACATTTTCCTTTAACAACTAAGAACAAAAGGGAGTTAAAAAAATTTCTTCCTGACTGCTATATTTTATATTTAAAATTTTAATGCCAATGTTGACACAATTAAAACTATCTGGGGGAGAGTTTTTTAAAGGGCAGGGACCAAAGGCCCAGTTTTTTGCTGGCCTGTTAACAGCCAGTGCTTGAGCTTTTATCACAAGTGAATTTGGAAGTGGGTGGCATGCCAGACATTCCTTCTGAGAGCTAACTGAGGTAATGATGGAACTCAAGGCAAAAGTCAACATGTCACTGTAACTCTATTTGGGGCTTTGGGGAGGAGCGATGACAGTTCTATGAAATGATTTACACAGCATTGTAAAAAGAAAAGTCCCTTGGTGATGATTGAGCAGCAAACACAACAGTGGACCCAGGGGACTTCCAGGGCCTCAGAGCGGGTGGCCACGCCCTGTGGGAATGCCCCATGCCTTCCCAGCTTTGTGGCTGGACAGCCTCTGCGGGGAGCATTATCCTCACCCATGCCAGCGGTCATGCTCTGGGTGACTGTGGCAATTTTGGGGAAGATGATACAAAAATCCAAGGGCTGACTTCCTAGAATAATCAAGATGGGTTTGAAATCTGTGCCCCTAAGCAAACATTCCAGAAAGGCATCTCTTACCTTAGAGGTTTCTAGAAGTAGGGTCCCCCTGCAATTCTTGGGTGGGATTTCAGCCTAAAGGCCTGAGATGGCAGCTCAGAGCCAGCAGAGCTGTCAGGGCTGGACTCCAAGCTGGGGACTTTGTTACAACCCTCACAGAAACTGATGTGTTTTCAGTGGTAACCTGGCCTTTGCATATTTGATTGAAGTTTTGTCTTAATTATTAAATTGAGTGGGTTTTTCTTTTTCTTTCTTTATTTTGGTAATAGTTACTGAAAAACTATAATTTATATACAAGCAAATTTATTCTTTTTTTGTTTTGTTTTGTTTTTGGCTTTTTTTGGTGGTGCTAAGGATTGAACCCAGGGCCTTGTGCATGCTAAGCAAGCACTCTACCAACTAAGCTATATCTCCAGCCCCCAAGTTTATTCTTTTTAATGTACAATTGGATTCTTTTTTTTTTTTTAGCCACACTTATTTCTTTCATCCCTAAAAAGTCTCCTCACACCCTGTTGCAGTGAGTCCTCACCACTGGCAACCACGGATCTGCTCTCTTGCCTTGTAGCTTTTTTTCCTTTTCTAGAATTTCATATGAATGGGTTCACATAGAATCTAGTCCTTTTTATCTGGCTTCTTTCACTTAGCACAATGCCTTGAGACATCTTTTTAAAAATATATTAGTAGTTTACTCCTTTTTATTGCCAAGTAGTATCAAATTGACTTTTGTTTGGATTTGAAGAAAAAGGTGTATTAGGGTCATACAGGAAAACAAATAGATTTTTTTGTTATTGTTTTTTTTTTAAACACATGCTAATTAAAGTCAATCATAACAATATATTTAAATCCATTTGACCTTTATAATTTACCTGAAATCTAAGATCCCAACTGGCTTTGTTCTAAATGAAGTTTTAAATGCAATCCAACACATTAGACAAGAAAATCTGTGTTTGAAGGAAATTTCCAGATATATAGCAAAAATATAAATTTATTAATAACTCCCAAGTAATTGTTGATAATCTGGAAATGAATCTGGGTTAGGTCAACAGTTCCACAGCTATTTAAAATTATGATTAATCAATTAAGAGAAGGCTTGAAGCAAAAATCCCATCTTATGATTGATCGAATGGGTCATTACTACCCCTGGTGCATGTATGAAGACACAAATAGTGTGACTCTTTATGATTTGCAACCAGAGAAATGGAAAAACTGAACTCTGTTTATGTACTATGACTTGAAATGCATTTAAATAAAAAAAAATCCCATCTTATATGGCATTTGTTAGTAATTACAGCAAAGAAAAACTGGTGTTTAGTGGTAATAATTATAACAACAGCAACATCACTAATATTACAAAAGTAAAAATTATAGCTGTATTTGTGTAGTGTATAGTATGTGCTTGGTGCTTTTCTGAGCACTGTGTAGGTCATTAACTTATTTAATTTTCCCTACAACATTATGGTAAGTGTTTTATTATTATCCCCATTTTACAGATGAAGAACTGAGGCTCAGGGAAAACTAAGCAACTTGCCTTAATAGCGGGAAGTCAGGATTTGACCCTGTGAATCTACAGCACTCTTTGGCCCAGCAATGCACCAGAAAAGAATACTTAACATGGTAAAGGAGGTTGGTATCGTCCATGACAAGGTGATGGATGAAACCACAGCAAGAGTCTCAAGCCTTAGACGTGTGAAGGGCCCCAGAATAAGGCAAAGAGGTAGGAGCTGAGAAAAACTGCAGAGTGCCTGCCTAAGGCATTTGCATTTCACAAAGTGGTGTAAAATCCTGCACTGTTCACACAAGAGAAGCTGCAGGTTGGTCTGGACCCCAAGGACTTGCTGCTCATTTGCTGTCCTGGTCCAGTTGACCTCTGGGGTCTTTTCAGAGCTAATAGCTTGAGAAAATCAGAAGTAGTTGTTCAAAGTCTCTTTGACTTGGTTTGTGGATGTATGTCAACCATCCACAATCTGGCCATCTTGTAACGACTGTCAATAAATAATCTTTGATTGCATGTTCAGTTTATTCAGTACTGTGAATTTGTCTTTCTTTATGATGCTTTTTAATCTGACTAACAAAAATTTATGAACTGTGGAGCCAGATTGCCTGGTTTGGGATCTTGGCTTTGCCACTTAGAGCCTGTTACATTACCTTCCCATGCCTGTGTTTTCTCATCTGTGAAATGGGAAAATTAATAGTATACTTATTGTTAGGATTATTTTGAAGGTTAAAGGATTAAAGGTTTACAACAGTGACTGATAAATAGTAGGCATTACCTATGTGTTTACCATTATTATTATCACTATCCACAAATGATGATAGATGAGAATATTTGTTCCAACTTTTGAGATATGAGAAATTTTAGCAATCTGTGCTAAAATGATATTTATATTCAAGACTTGGTTTTGGGGCTAGGTCTGTAGCTCCATGGCAGAGTGCTTGTCTAGAATGTGTGAGGCACTGGGTTTGATCCTTAGCACTGCATAAAAATAAACAAAATAAAGCCATTCAGACCATCTTTTTTTTTTTTGGTACTGGAGATTGAACTCAGGGGCACTCGACCACTGAGCCACATCCCCAGCCTTATTTTGTGTTTTATGTAGAGACAGGGTCTCACTGAGTTCCTTAGCGCCTCGCCATTGCTGAGGCTGGCTTTGAACTCGCGATTCTCCAGTCTCAACCTCCCAGAGTACTGGGATAATAGGCGAGCGCCACCATGCCCGGCTCATTCAGACCATCTTTAAACTACAATTTTTTAAAATTTTGTTTTGTAGGGCCCTGTTCTTGCTTCTGCAGAACAGCTGAGCACTGTACACCATGGATGTGTAGACTTGCAAGGAGCATGGTACTCAGGCACAGGGACTCAGTCTCCACCATGCACCAGGTACTGGAAGAGGAAATTCTAGATACCTGGTCTCTGAGAACTGAACTGTTAGCAGTAACTGGACATTGAGTTTCAAGATTCTGGGTGGAGTAGAACAGAATCAAGCCTGGGATGAGCAAATGGAAATTTCCTTTCTAGTCCTCATTTTTTGCGATGGAGATTTTAGAGTGGGTGCCAGCCAGTTTGCTGGAACTTGCCCTGCCCCTGCTACTCTTTGATGCTGTGTTCAGGTCCTGCTTATGCCTGAATGTCTAGTTCATGCTTCATATTCCATACCAAGCCATTCACAGCTATCTTAGTCAGCCCACACAGGTCTCAGTTATATGCACAAACTGAAATTCTTATACCTCTGACAATAATGTATGTATGGATTGAATTGTTGGTTGTCTTAGACTGTTATCCATAGACCTATTTAGAGAACAGTCGTTCATTTATTCAGTGCATAAGTATTTATCGGGAGCCTTTGTGGGCCTTGATGATGGGGAACAAGAGTGGTTGGTTTGGACAGATTGTGTATACGTACATTGTATATATATAAACTCTGGTAACACTTAAGTCTCTAGCAGGAAGCACAGCTTTCTCTTTGACAGCTCACTCTTTCTGAATTATTGCCTCCCCAGGAGAAAGGACGGTATAGATCCCAGCAAGATTTGCAGTTTTCTAGATATTATTTCACCTAGCACAGTGGATTTGGATGATGCTTACAGCTGGTCTCAAGAAACATTTTCCAATGCGAACATGGAAAATGGCACGAGCATATGTTCTGAGATGTTAAAGGAAGACGTAATCCAGATCCTCTTTCCTATTCAATTGAATAGAACATTCACTGAGCACTGGATGTGAGCTAATCATGGTCCTAGTTGTCAGGGATGCAAAGTATGATACCTAGTCTTCCTAGGGAGGTGGCCTGTCAACCAGTGTCCTGATGAGTTGCTAGCCCAAGGGCTAAAGAGTTAGGGAGGCCCAGGAGAGGAAACTTGGTCCAGCCTGGTGATGGTAGAATGAGGGGAAATGAAGTCTTAGCAGAGTGTGTGGGCTGGGGTACTGCTGCTGTATTTCAGAGAGAAGTGACCCTCCTTGGGAGAGTGTGGAGGATCCTGTTGGGACTCTGGGACTGGCCAGTCTTCCATAATATCTTTTAGACCAGAGCCCAAGAGGGCTACTGACTTATTTCCGAGTCCCTGCACTTGAGACTGGGCCTCCCAGTTTAAGGAAGGAGGTGCTGCTCTGTACCTCTGTGAATTCTTCCTGGACCACCTGGGAGAGGAGGGCTCTGGGGGATCTGGCACATTCCAGGAAAAGGATCCCGGCCGCAGTGTCTGCGCCACACCCTTGGCCGGGCCAGGTGTGCGCCCTCCGAGCGGGAGGCGAGTGGGGAGCGGCCAGGGGAGCGCGCTTCCAGCTGTGTGCGCTGTTGTCTGCCTCGGAGGGCTGGGTTCTCCTTGTTCACAGGTGAGTCACGCCCTGAAACACAGGCTCTCTTCCTGTCAGGACTGAGTCAGGTAGAAGAGTCGATAAAACCACCTGATCAAGGAAAAGGAAGGCACAGCGCAGCGCGGAGGACCCCGGCCGGCGCCGGGCAGCGACCCCCGCCCGGCCATGCCCGCCCTCTGGCTCAGCTGCTGCCTCTGCGTCTCACTGCTCCTGCCCGCAGCCCGGGCCACCTCCAGGAGGGAAGGTGAGTGGGCTTCCGCGACAGCCCTGGCTGTGAACCTGCCTCTGTCTGCAGACCGTGAGGGCTGAGCACCTCGGGGGATTCCCTCCATGACCAGGACCTCTCTGGGGCCCCTTCTGCACCCACATGGGGCTCCTCCAGAGATCGCTTTAAAATAACAGGAATGTTAGACAAAGCCCAATATAAAAAGTGTGTTTTCCTTACTTTTAAAATGTTTCTTCTTGTTTTCTTTTTTCTTTTTTTCTGTCAGGAGGCCCCTGTTTAATCAGTAATAGGGACAGGAAGTGTTTTCCCAGGGTGCGTTTTTATTAATGGGATTTGAGTGGGAATTTTTCCATGACTTATGAACATCACAAAGATTGAAAAGAAACTTTTTCAGTGATCTTGTGATTCATGTGCCAGTTTGGGGATGGAAAATGCTTTAATTTTTGTATAAGATTACTTTTTATAATTTTTCCTGTATTATTCATTCATCAGGCATTTATAGGGCACTTGTGTCATATCACGGTCGCTGTCATGTCTTGAGAAGTTAAACAAAATTTCATGTAAACAAAACTTTCTGAGAACCTAGCAACTGTTGACTGTATGCATGTGTCAGTTCAGGCTACATATGATACCTAACGGGTGTTTTCTCTTTATCCTGATGTTGTCCTGTGTGACTACCCTGAGTTTTCACACTTGTATTGCTTCCTGATGGCATTTCCATAATCATTTCAGTAGATCCAAAGCTAAGACCCTTCTTCACACCATGTATTGATTACAGTCCCCCCCCCAAAGAGTCTTGGAATGAACTTTCACCCTATCATCCTGACTATTATTTTAAAAACCATGTATGAGCTAGGTGTTCTGATGCATGCCTGTAATCCTAGCTACTTGAGAGGCAGAGGCAGGAGAATTTTAAGTTTGAGGCCAGCCTTGGTAATTTAGCAAGACCCTGTCTCAAAATATTAAAAAGAGGCTAGGGATATAGATCACTCACCTAGCCTGCATAATTCACTGGGTTTGGTCCCAGTACCACTAAAATAAATAAGTTAATTAAATAATTAATTTTCCTTTTTTTTTTTTTTGTACTGGGGATTGAACTCAGGGATACTCAACCACTGAGCCACATCCCCAGCCCTATTTTGTATTTTATTTAGAGACTGGGTCTCACTGAGTTGCTTAGCGCCTCGCCTTTGCTGAAGCTGGCTTTGAACTCCCGATCCTCCTGTCTCAGCCGTCTAAGCCGCTGGGATTACAGACGTGTGCCATTGCGCCCAAATACGTTAATTAATTTTAAAAACCATGAATGATTGCTGGATGCACAGAAAGCGCAATTGTGAAATAATGAATATGTTCATTTGTTTGACTTTAGGAACCATTTCACCATATATGAGTATATTGAAAAATCATGTGGTATAATTTAAATATATACAATTAAAATTTTTTAATGAATGAAAATGTCCATGAAAGGTAGGTTCCCTTAGGGTTGGGATAATAATTGTAGCCTAGTAGAAAACATTGTAAAAGTTGGAATAGTTTCTGTATATTAGAATTAAAATGGATAGCTTATGGATCAAATCCTTTGATTTAAAAAGTAAGAAATAGGAAGTAGATTTGCTCCAGGGTACACAGGCAGCTACTGCCAGAGATGGAGCTGGCCTTTCATCCAGAGATTCTTATACTGGACCATTTTTGACCACATTATAAAGGTAAGGGAACAAAACGTACACACACACACACATGTTTTTAACTTGATAGATAATTATTGAAATGAGTTTCCCCTTCACTACAGTTGCGTGGATATGTGTGTTAGTGTTAGGTAACAAAAATAAATATGTAGACTATCAGTTGTTTAAAAAAATAAAATAAAAATAAAATCAGACACCTCAGCACAAAGCTGGGACTCTCCCTTGGCAAGAATGAACTGCTTCTGAGCATGCCATGTAGACACAAAGTTAGAAGCAATGTTCAGGCTCATTTTTAGCATTTCTCCTGTCTTGGAGGCAGTCTGTTTAAGATATTATGCTCCCTCCTCAAAAAGGGGACTCAATGAGCGAACAGCCTGATGTTAGGGAAGAGTGCTCAGACGGCTGCATTCATGGCATGCTGCAATGTGCTGAGAGTATGGTACCTGCCCCATTTCAGAATGACATGCATCTGAGGGTCCTGTGGGCTGTACACACACAGAAGCTGAAGCTGCTTCCTGGTTGTTCTGCTGCAGGTAAAGTTGTGATAACAGATGTGACCAGCAAGACTTTGGGGGTTGGTCTCAATAAAAGCTTTGGAGTCAGCCTGACCTGGCTACAGATTTGACCTATTCACTTACTAGTTCCTTATAATGAATGCTGTCAGGCTCCTCAACTGCTTGGAGTCTGCTTCTTCACCTGGTGAGTGGAGGCAGTAGTACTACACAACCTTGTAGGGTTGTTGAGAGGCTGGAAGTTCATGGTGAATGGCCTGAAAATGTCTGCAACCACACTTCATTAAAAAGTCTGCAGGCAGCAGTACAGGTACAGTGAACGTAATGCCCAAAGATCAGTGAGAATAGCAAGGGCTCTGCTTCAGGAGTTCGTGGTGTGAGAGCATGTGGCATCCAGCTCCCATGGTCAGGACCAGAGTTCCCAGGGGGAGGTATGGCTGAAGAAGGAGTGAGGAGATAGGACTGAGATGAGAAACGAAGCCAGGCGTCTGTCTGTGAAGGGCCTTTGGTGACAGACTGTGCAGTTAGGATGGTGCCTTGAGGGCAAAGAAGGGTGCAGATGGTTTGGATGGGTATGATTGGATCTGTTTTTGGAAGGTCACTCACTTAAGGGCTTGGAGGACGGGATGGAGCTAGGAGAGTCAAATGAATGGCCACTGCTGCAATCTAAGTGAGAGATGATGAGGGATTTCATCCTGCCAGTGCAAACAGCAAGAAGAAACAGCACAGAAACACTTAAAAGGTAAAATCTAAAGAATTCCACAATCCAGAAGGTGTGCATCAAGGCTGTGAGTAAGGGGAAATTGGGAGAAATGAGGAAGAGTCCAGGGTGGATCTGAGGCTTTAGGCTTGTGTGAATGGCTAGGCAGCCCTTCCGCTAAAGGAAATGAAGATTGAAAATGGAAATGGAGGATTCGATTTGGGAACAAGGTCCAGCAGCAAGTGGTGAGGAGTGAGTTCCTGTGGAGGTCAGCTGAGTCTGAGATGCAAGTGGAGATGACCAGCTGCCCTCGTGAAGAGTCAGAGCTATGGCTTTAGAAATTTAGAAGAGAAATTTGAGAGCCCACAGGTGGAAAGCCAAGCCTTGGCCGCAGATGAGATTACCTGGGATGCAGCGGTAGGAGCTGGACGCCCCAAAAGGAGCTGGAGGAACAATGGAGGAGAATAAGATGCAGCATGGAGAATAGAGGGAATCCAGAGACCAGTGTTCTGTTAGTCAGAGGAGGAATTTCAACAGCCCAGGGTGGTAACTGGCATTATGCTCAAATGTGTCTGTACAAAGAATGGTGACTAAAATGACATTGGATCCAGCTATCAGGGACATTTTAAAGCAATTTTTTTTCTTTAAGATTGGTGAATTCAGAATTTGTGATTATTGTAGATCATGAATTTGGTTTCTCCCATGCCTTGATACTGGAAAAGAGGTGCTGTGGATAGCAGACCCCTGGGAAGGTGTGGGCTCCCTCATAATCCTGTTATTTAAATAGCTGTAGTGCTATAGTGTTGTGCACAGAAGTGCAGGCTCTGGAGTCAGACAGCCCAGGTTCAAATCTTGGCCCCGTCATTGACCGTTGTGGGACATTTACCTTGAGACTTGAGCAAACTACTCCATCTGTTGCTCAGTTTTTGTTTCTCTAAAATGAGGATGATGAATTATTTTGATCATCTGCAGGATGCCTGGCAAGCAGCCAGTACGTCCTCAGTGCTCTTACTGTTAGGACTACCTCCCTGCAAGGGCCAAATGTGAGCAAATCGCCTTCTGGGTTTCAAGTGGTAAATTTTTTGAAGGGGCTTGTGTTAGTCAGCTTTCCTTCATTGTAACAAAATACCTGAGATGATCAACTTAAAAACAGGAAAGATTTATTTGGGCTTCAGTTTTAGAGATTTCAGTCCATGGTTGTTGATTCTCCTGCTTTTGGGCCTGTGGTACATCAAACATGTGGGGCAGAAAACTGTTCACCTTATGGTGAGTGAGGAGAGTGGGCAGGGGAGATCCCACAATCTCTTTAAAGGGCACTGTCTCAGCGACCTAAGACCTCCCACTAAGCCCTACCTCCTACAGACTCCACTCCCTTCCAGTAGCACCATGAGCTAGGGATCATGCCTTCAACATACTGGGTCTTTGGAGGACATTTCAAATCAAAACTATAGCAAGGCTTTTATTTACTTTCATTAGTCCAAGAAACGTGATGAGGAGCCCTTCCACTCAAGTTGAAATGAGCCCCAATTTTTACTCAAGCACAATACCTGACAAATAACCCAAAGCAGATTGGGATTCCCAGATCAGATTGCATGTCATTCCTTCTTGCCTTTGGTCATTCACAGACCTCTTCATACAGATTCATCAAATCGGTCACTCTTTAGGATATGCCCAGAACATAAGGTAACCCCACACAAGATGGTCTTTCACTTTCTAATGGAAAGGTTTCCCCCTTGACGCCCCTCAAAATAGTTTTGGTCAATTTGATTTTGAAAACATTTAACAATATAGATGTAGTAGTTAAATGTCTCTTAATATTTAATTTAGTAAATTAACCACACAGACATATTTAAAGTCATGTAATTCATAGAATAAATACTAACATATAAGTATTGATCTGTTCACATTTCGTGAAGTAATTACATTTACTCTTTCTGTTTACATTTGTTATTCCTAAAGCCACTTTCATAGTTTCCTATTCTAAGCTAGATGACTTGAGATATAATCCTAAATGTCTTCTGGATACTGTCACTGGAAAGTATGCAATTTCCAAAACTTTGGAAAGGTTTAAAAATTATCCTGAAGTACCCATTGTGATCTTCGCAAATATCATCTTGAACTTATTTACGACAATCTTAGCACTCAGGAGAGTGTGATAATGCATAACTTTGAGAATTGTGTTGATAGCTTGGCCTCTTTCTTACTGATAAGTGCCCAATACAGTGATGAAGGACATTTAGCTCCACATGTCTTCCTCAAACAACACTTAAGTAATTGGGAAAGTGCCCTATAATATGTGAAATTCTAAAAGGACTTAAATATGATCTCTTTTTCCCCTGAGGGATAATTTTGGTAAAACAAAAACCTCTACCTTATATTTAAGCACATACAGTAAACAGCAATATGGAATTGCATTGGAGCATGAGCTGGAAATTCCTATGCAGGCATAAACTCTGGATGTCCAGAACTGGGGGCAGCCACTGGTTTAGCTCTACTGGTTCAAGAAGCTGAGGAGGATAATTGTTGATGTGTGATTGGTGTTTATGGGAAAGTCAGCATGAGATCAGAGTGCTGAGGCAATGCTGGGAACATGTTTCTGATTTCAGTTCTTAGTGGCTCAACCATATGGACATTTGTTTTTCCTGGAGAAATGTTCAAGGACAGAACTTGAATCATCTATTACAAAACAGTGTAGAAATAGGAGCTCTACCGATACAAGGATACTCCAGTTGCAAATTAAGCCTAGTAGATTTCCAAATCATTCCTGGGACCCTGTTCTAATATAATCCCCAGATAGATGATGCAATATTTGAATCATATTCAAGGCCAAAAGCTGTCTTTTCAGTGTCTGAGGGTGACTGTGTCTGTATATATCTCTCCCTACTGGACAAACATGCACTTGTTTACATCGCAGTGAAGAACGTAGAAGAGAATCTTTTTCTTCCAACACTGATCAATGTGAGGGCTTGGGTCTCCTTTCTGTCCTATCAGGAGAGAGATGCCAATCAGTTGGTATCCATATGCTGGACTTCTTCAGGGCTTGCAGACCATTTATAGAATTCCAACTGTGTCTTTTCTAGATTTTATTTTTACTTATTGTGGGAATGTGAATTTCCACATTTGAAAAAAAAAATCAAGTTGTTGCCAAATCACTTCCTACGACTAACTTAAAAAGTAGACAAATTATCCAAATGTTCAGTTGCACTTACATGGAACATTTCTTACAAAAAGGCTTACATTTCACCACTTTTTTCTCTTACTACAGGATTTCAGAACCAAAATGAGAGTAAATCCTGAGGGTTCTCTGCAAGAGCCTCTGATTTTATAAATGAGGAAGATCACACCCAGGGCGGTACATTGACTGCCTAGATTCTCACAATGGGTGCCAGCAGAGCTGGGCTCCAGCAGGGGTACTGCTTTCACAGATGGGAATTCAAGGCACTGAAGGGTTGGGCCAGGCTTCAGTTGCCTGTTAAACATTCGTTTATCACAATAACTCCTCAGGTCATTTCTCATTCTTTTTTTTTTTTTTTGGTACTGGGGATTGAACTCAGGGGCACTCCCTGAGCCACATCCCCAGTCCTATTTTGTGTTTTATGTAAGCAACTCTCACTGAGTTGCTTAGTGCTTCGCCATTGCTGAGGCTGGCTTTGAACTTGCGATTCTCCTGTCTCAGCCTCCCAAAGTGCTGAGATTACAGGCGTGCGCCACCACGCTCGGCTCATTTCTCATTCTTACGGTACATTTTCACTCAAATCCATTCTGTCTTCATGGAATCTTGATCTTTTGTCAGAACATCTCCTTTGTCTCTAGCTGGGACATTCATGTCCTGTCTATTCTTAGTCTCCATTTATATATATAAGTCAAATATAGTGGCTTATTTTTTTCCTACAAATATCAGAGAACAACAGGTTACAACCAAGCTCAGCTCTAGTTTGTGGGCCGTAGGCCCTTGACAAGAGAACAAATTTCAGATTACCAAGTGTATTTTCTTTGTTCAACTCTGTTGTTAGGCTATCATGCAGCTTGGAATTGACCAAGTGGCTCAGATAAACAGTGGGATGGATAGTCATGAGAAAGTGATCATTCTTTTTGTTTTACCAGTCATTGTTGAGTCTGTACATGCAAAGCTGTGTCTAGAGGTTATTTTTCTCTCCCTGCTGGAGACTGTTGGAGTCTTTCAGGAACAGTTCGGTTTCATGGCCAGAATGTTGACCACATAAACTTTGCACATACTACTATTTCAAATTACTGCCAACTTTGTTCTTGATAAGAGGGAATTCCCCATGTTTAAGGATTATTTCTCAGGTCTATTTTGCAACCACAGTGGCTCTAACAGTAGTCTGAACCTGCTGCTCTGGCCCTCATGTAGGAGTTGAGGTCTGTTAGGGACCTCAACAGAGGCAGGGCCACAGCTGACATGGCTGAGAAGTGGCAGTGGAGAATTAGCACGTTTGTCCCACTGAGATGCAGGACACCTTGCTCCTACTCTCTGATGTAGACTTGTAGACCAGACTCTGCTTGGGGTATTTGTTGCTTCTCTCCATGGATGTCCATGGAAAAGACATGGACTCTTCACCAGTCTTTTTTTTTTTGGTACTGGAGATTGAACTCAGGGGCACTCGACCACTGAGCCACATCCCCAGCCCTATTTTGTGTTTTATGTAGAGACAGGGTCTCACTGAGTTGCTTAGCACCTCGCCATTGCTGAGGCTGGCTTTGAACTCGCGAGTCTCCTGTCTCAGCCTCCCTAAGTGCTGGGATTACAGGCTTGAGCCACCACACCCGGCTCACCAGAGTCTTGATGGCTTTGGATTAGAGGTGAAAAAATTGTCCATATTCTATTATTCAGAATTGCCCCAGTGATTAAGAGCCAAGCTTTGCCATTCCTATCTTGATGGCCAAGCTCCCAAGAGCCCATTTAATTCATTTTTCTAACTTCAACCAATGTGGTTTTAATTTATTGTTTTCAAATGGAATTTTTTCAGAAAATAATCTTTAAGGAAGATTATTTGACAAATCCATTTCAAACATATTTCCCCAACACACATGAATTGCCACTGTTTCCGGCTAAACTGAATATTATAATAGTACATAGTAAGCACACATCTATCTAAGTGTGTTTGTGAAGGGATATGACAAGAGCGAAAAAGTCCAGGGCTAATCTCCTTGTATGAAAACAGTATTCACAAAAGCAATGAAAGGTTTAAAGAGAAATATTTGTTCATTAGATAACTTTAAGGAGCTAACAAAACACAAACTTAAATGATTGAAAATCACATTTATTGTGTACTCCAATTACCTCCAAAAATTCTTCCATATAAATCAGAATTTCTTTTTTAACTTTTCTCTATTCAGACTCCCAAAATGTGATTTCTTTGCTTTTGGTCCTTTCTTTTCAGGTGTCACCTCTTGCTGTATAGGCCTCTGTAATTTCCTTTATTTCAGATGCTTTCTAAAGGGGCAAATGTGACCTTCTTCTGGGCCCAAATGCTCTATAACAGTCAAATATTCTTTCTAAAGTGGAATGTTTTTCTTTGTAGATAACCTCATGGAAGTATAGAAATCTCTATTTCTGCGATCAGAAGGGCGTGGGGTGACATGTGGGAGGCTGTATATTTTCATCCAGATTCTTACCACAAACACTGTAGCTGATGCCAAGTGTCTTGTTGTGGGCCCTTTAAAGGTGCTGGGTGTATCCCCCATGTCCTAACCTTCACTTCCCTTTACCTCTGAACTTACTCAGACTGAGCCCTTGGATTATGCTTTCATTCTCGTGAAGTTCCTTTGCTGCTCGGACAAACATTGATGCCCTAATTCCCCTGTTCACTGGTACTTTCTTTCCTTTCCGTACAGTCTGCCTGGGCGCTGGTGTCCCAGTGCAGTGTTAGGGGAAACATCTCCAGGTGTGGTCTCCTGGCGCAGTCCTCACCAAGCTGAGTCACTGCACATGCGAGTTCACAAGTCTAGCTTGTGACATAATGTATTATGAACTCTTGGTTGATAATAGGCGCCTCCTTTTAGTCCATAACCATTCAAAAGGAAAATGTGGTGATCTCAGTTTCATAGACTCTTGATGACTTAGACTATTTAGAGTTGAAAAGATTTATCCATGTTCGGTCACCTAGAACTGCCAGATCAGAGCCAAGCTGTCATTCCGCCCTTCACAGTGTGTCACACTGCAGCCCCCCTCACACAGGGGAGGGTGGGGACACAGTTACATGTCCCTGGAAGCAAATAGATCAGGCAAAGTAGGTACTGGGGGTTCTGGCTTTGTTGGCTGCCAAAACGTGAGAAAGAAGATTGAATTGCATTAAAAGTCTCTTAGTGAAGGAAGTACCTTATTCCAACTAGAAAACATACTGTGTGGCTCTTTAAAAAGATAAAACTAGAAGTACATGTTCATCCACTAAACCATAAAGGTCAAGACCAAATGAAGTTTGGTTTAAGTGATGAAATATACAGATTTTGTTTTCAAGTATTCATTCGAACTGAGAAACACACTAAATTTTGGGAAGAAATATTCCATGCAGGATGTTTTCAAACTAGAAAGTACATATAAATACTTTCATTATCACATGTAAGTATAATTTTGAAAATATTTTTTTCATCTTGAGTAGCTCAGATTCAAAGACTGGTTTTTTTTTTTTAAATATTTATTTTTTAGTTGTAAGTGGACGCAATATCTTTATTTTATTTTTATGTGGTGCTGAGGATCGAACCCAGTGCCTCCCGCGTGCTAGGCGAGCACGCTACCACTGTGCCACAATCCCAGCCCCTCAAAGACTGGTTTTTGCAAATGAGAGCACAGCTTGCTGTGCCTTTGATACCAAACTGATAGACAGCAGGTGTATTTTTCTTTAGACATGAGTGATGTGCAATTTGAATATTTGTAAAAATGATTTAAAAAATATGTTAGGATAAACTGGGTGTGGTGGTGCATGCCTATAATCCCAGAGACTCCGAATGCTAAAGTAAAAGGATCCCAAGTTTGAGATTGGTTTGGGCAATTTAGTGAGACTGTGTCTTAAAATAAAAAGGTCTGGGGATATATCTCAGTGGCAGAGTGCCCCTAGTTCAATCCCCAGTACCCAAAACAATAACAACAACAACAAAACCCATACTATTTCAACTTAGATTTTACTCACAGTGTTGAATGTAGCTATTATTTAGACTTCTTATTGAAGGACCTCATTAGAGCTGACTTCATGGAAGTGCTCCTTACCGTATTTGAGTATAAAAGGGCTCTCAGTTTATAGACCAGTCAATCCTTTGACTCTGAAGTAGGGAGTGGTGTCCCCTAGTTTAGTCAGTTAGTTTTTGTGTAACTTCTTCAAACAAACAAAAGGGGAAGCTAGTTGAGTTTTTATTATCTCTCCCTACCATTATGATTTTCCTTTACAAACCAAGAATTTTAAGAAACAAAGGAAGTAAAGGCATAAAATGAAGTATGAGTGAGAGAACAGAGAACGAGATGTCCCAGTTGGGAGGGTTACACAAAATTAGACTGGAAAAAAAATAGGTAGCATAAAACCATGGTAGTCATGGAAGCATTGGCTAAGGAATTCTGTATTTAACCTGAAAGGAAAGGAAAGGTATCTTAGAGCTTGCAGCAGAGAGGTTTTGAAAATGTGTCTTTTGAAAAGCTTTTCTGACTGCTGAGTGGAGGGAGGCAAGAGAAGTTGCAAGAAATTCCACTAGGAAGCTATAGCAGACAAGAGATGATTGGGGTTTGGCCTCGAATGGCCATGGTGAAGACAGAGGTTACGATTTGACTTTGGAATGTCCCCGCAAAGCTCATGTGTTGAATACTTGGTCCCCAGTACAGCAATGTCCAGAGGTAGGGTTTTCGGAAAGTAAATGATTGAATGATGAAAGCTTGAACCTCTTCAGTGGATTAATCCACTTCATAAGTTAAAGGACTACTGAGAGGAGGAGGAAACTGTAGGCAGGTGGGGCATGGTTGGAGGAAGTAGGTCACTGGGAGGGGTGTCCTATGGGAGTACATCTTGTTGCTGGCCTCCCTCCCTCTCTCTCTCTCTCTCTGTCTGCTTCCCAGCTGCCATGAAGTAAGCAGTTCTCCTCCACCATGCCCTTTGGCCATAATGTTCTGCCTTACCTCAGGCCCAAAGCGATGGAGCCAGCCAGCCATGGACTGCAGCCTCTGAAGCCATGAGTCAAAATAAAGCCTTCCTCCTTAAGGTGTTTTTCTCTGGTGTTTGTCACAGAAACAACCAACCAACCAACCAACACAACAGACTGGGATTTGAGACTTCAGTAGGTTATGTGAAGAAGAGTCAGTAAAGCAGGTGAGGAAGGTGCGGAACCTATAAAGAGAGCTTCCAGCTTTCAACCTGAAGGCATGACATCATGGATTTCGCTTTAAACCTGTTGGTTTAAAGAACTTTGAGATAACCATTTGGGGAAGTAGTGGATGGAAGTCTCTTGGGAAGTCAACACCCATCGGGCTATTGAAACCCTTACCTTGGATGGGATCAGCCAAGGAGGGAGCGATGGAGTGAGGAGTCACTAAGATTCTGGGTAGAGACTTGAGGAACACCAACACTTAGAGCTGGAGGAAGAAAGGAGCCAAAGGGCTTGGCTGGAGAGGTCAGAAGCCAGAGGAAACCAGGAGCGAGTGGTCATAGTATCCAATGAAATGATTTGGTGTCTCAGGGAACACAGGCACACGCCTTTCCTCTAAATAAGGAAGGGAATTGAATGTCACCTCTAAGTGGTTCATACTCGGGTTCATTCACAGATTACAGGTCACGTATTACCTAAATGGCACTACTATTTGGCTGACTCGAGATGCATGCACTAAGCACCTGAAATGGCAGCAAGAGCCACAGCATTCTACGCAATCACAGCCGGCACACACTGTCAGGTTCAAACATGACACCGAATTCCTAGCTCCTGACACAGCCCCACAGCAGCCAAGCAAGCTACCTGTCACTGCTGCCTGATGGTTGCCGCTGATCTCAGGCTCCTTCCAGGTGGGGGCAGAGAGCAGGCAGCCCTAGGCTCAGACCGCAGAAGGCAGTCCTGGGGCAGAGACCATCCATATGCTGCCAGCAGAAAGTCCCAGGCACTCCTTTAAATGGAAAATACCAGTTCCTTTCACAGTTTTTTCTGTTCCCATCTCACCATGGATATATTTTTTGTTTTGTTTTTGCTGAAACATTGCTTTTTTACACTGAATGCTACATATGTAAACAACAAAACCTTTGTGTATTACACTGGGGAAATTTGTTGGGAAGTTGTGTTGGGGAAATGTCCAAGTGGGTCTCTGGATGTCTGGATAATTTCAGTATGTTCAGGTTCTTGTTTGGCCTTTCTTCGAGGCTGTCTGCATTTCTCCTTCCATTCCTTCCTGTATTTTTCCTTTCTTTGCTGTCTCCTTTCCTTCTTTTCTCTACCCCTTCATGAATGCATGAATCCATCCCTCCAACAACTGCGGTAAAGCTCTGTGTTGGTACAATTGGAATACAGAAGTGAGAGATGCTAAGAGGAAATAAGTAATAAACACAAATAATTATGATCTGAGATAGAAAGTGGTAGATGGTATGAGAGAGGCGAGGATGGAGCTCCTGAACATTCAGAGAAGGGAGGAGCTATTGGGCTATCCTAGGGAAATGCATAGTCAAAAAAAAAGTACTCTGGCTGCTGTGTGGAAAACGGATCTGGGGAGAGCTGGAGGAGGGAGTGCCCCAGGCAAAGGAAACAGCAAGCCTGAAGGCCACAGGTAGCCAAGAGCTGGTGCCTCCTGGGATTCCCGCAAGGATCCATGTGTTGGAGCCCAGCAAACTAGAGAGAAGAGGCCAGAAATAAGTTTGAAGACCTTGGCATGGGCCACATCTTCAGAGTTTTGAAAGGACTTTGCATTTTTTATTTTGTTTTTATTGTGAAAGCCCTAAAAAGTACGATTTCACAACTTGTACGAAGATGGGAATTAGATCACCTTGGCGGAAAACAGCATGTTTTTAAGTTTAGAACAATAGAAAGAGGAGCTGCTGGATACAGATGATTGTATTTATGCCAAGTCATTATAATTTCTGGTAATTCCTTGACTCAAAAGGGCCCTATTTCTGATGGGAAATTTAAAATGAGTTCTCGAACTGTTACCACTGGTGGTGATCCCTCCAAGGCCTTGCCCCAAGTCCAACCCTAGGAAACCCTTTCTGTTTCCTTTCATTCTCCCAAGTCTACAGCTTGGAAACAGCCTTTGCCCCTTTGCTTCCTGTCTCAACCTGTTGGAGTCGTGTGTTCAGTGAGGGGTGGGAGCCCGAGGGATTCTGCATGCAGGGCTCCTTTGTTTACAGAGGGATCCCAACTCCTTTGATCTAAATCTCGGGGTGAGTGTGGGTGGCAGTGGGTGGATCAGCCTGTGTCTGGCTGCCTGGCCGTCTTTCCTAAGAAGCACCTTGAGGGTCAGCAACGGTGTGCTATTATAGTTATTATTATAATAAATACTTAAGTGCCAAAGAAGCCGCGAAGCAGCACGCCATGCAGCCAGACACAATTACCACCCACACTTTGCTAGGCTTTCAGAAATATGCAAAAATCTGCGTAAAATGACTGTGTTTCAGCAGTGTTTATGTGAGGCTTGGGGTGAACTTGATGAATTGCATTCCTTTAGCTGTGGGACGAACCTGGCTGCCGGTTAAGGATTTGGGAGAGTTGGAGTGAAGGACGGAGAGAGGATAGGATGAAGAGGTTTGGGAAGAGTGTGGGATAAATGAATTGTCAAAGACAGGTGAGAGGTGAGAACCAGCACCGTGATGTGGAGCTCAGTGCAGGAGGAGGGAAACCTGCCTGTTTTGATTCCTCAACCCAGTGAGGGCTTGCGCCTGTTCAGGGTTCAAGTCTGATTTATTACTATATTTTCTGATGCTGTGATATCTTTTTTTTTCTTTTGGCATTCATTTTTAAATTTTTTTTTATTTTTAATTCTATTTATTTATTCTAATTAGGTTTACATGACAGCAGAATGCATTTTGATTCATTGTACACAAGTGGAGCACAACTTTTCACTTCTCTGGTTGTACACAATGTAGAGTCACACCGTATGTGCAGCCATACATGAACCCAGGGCACTGTTGTCCATCGCATTGCACCATCTTTCCTGTCCCCATGTCCCCTTCTCTCCCTTCCCTCCCCTTTGACCAAAGTTTCTCCATTCTTCCCATGCCCCCTCCCACATTATGGATCAGCATCCACTTATCAGAACATTTGGCCTTTGGGTTTTTGGAATTGGCTTCCTTCGCTTAGCATGACGTTCTCCAACTCTATCCATTTACCTGCCAATTGATACGGTGATATCTTAATGCTAGGTCCTGGATCCAGGCCTGCTTGTGGGGAAATTGAAAAACATGGATAATGCAATCAGTGTTTGACAACACCAGATAAATATGTATACGTATTTAATAACTTCTTTGGCAAAATTAAACATCAGAAACCCTGTTTTTTGAAATCTGCCGGCTCATGAAATCTGAGTATCTAAGCACCCTGTATAGCCTCCCTGTTACATGAAAACTAATGTTTATTAAATGAATGATTTAAGTGTACCTCTCATTGACTAAGGACAGATGAAGGAAGGGGGAAAGGAGTAAGAATCAAAACAAAAATATATCCATGAAGTACTTTGAAAAGAATTTACTGGAGGGGGAATAAAAAAGTCTGCAACAAAGTGATCAGCAAATAGTTTATAGTTTTAAGTACAGGACAGTTATTAGAAATCATTGTGCTCTGTTTATTTACATACTTATAATTATAGCTTAGACATAAGTGTATGTTCTTTTTCACTTATTAAATATTCTTCCATGTTTTAGGGAGTGTTCATATTTGTTACTCTAACGATTATATAATGTTTTATGTTCTCAGTAGAACCATAGCTTACTTAATTATATCCTATTATTGCATAGTTATGCTGTTTCTAATATTAGATTCTAATAAATAATGCCTTAATGAATTTAAAAAAAAGAAATCATTGTGCTCAATAAATAAGTAGACAAAGATCACAAGCCTGACAGGACCAGTACAGAAATGATGTCGTAATCCGCATATGGTACTTTCACCTCTCCTCACCTCTCCTACCCATCTTACCAGTCAGCTTTGCAAATGCTCTTTTATGCATTTCTCCTTAACAAATATCAACATCCTAATATTCTCTCTCTCTATTCCTTATTTATCTTATTTATCCACTCCCCAAATCTCCCATAAACTTCACAAGGGATGGGACATTTACTGGGTTTGTTTGCTGCTGTATCCCAGTGCCTAGAACAGGGCTGGCACATAGTAGCTGCTGGACAAATACATGTCAAGCTTCTACTGTGAATGAAAGCACTGTTGGTTGATGGCTCGCCGCTGACCTGGGGCATGTCCAAGACCTCCTTGGACTTCCGTTACTTGCATTTGTGGAAAGGCTTCCTGCTGAAAACTGGACAATATATTTATGAAACTGACAGCTGGGCCAAAGTTTGGAAGCAAGAAAATAATGATGAAAAAAGACAAATTCTAGATGTAAAACTGAACAAATCTAAACATAAAGGAAGGAAAGTATAATAAAACATTGGTAGAATTTCCTCTGGTTTTAGAATCTATCATGGGCTTGCATGTAGGTTTATTAATCTAAACAAATTATAAATTACTAAAAATGGTTGTTTTCTGAGCTGGGCTTCCATGAAGAAGAGTCCTTGAGGAAAGAAGATGACTGCTAAAAATTTGTATTTTTATGTGGAGACGTGGAGGCCTTTAAACAGTAGAAACGTCTATAGGTTTCCTAGAGTTCAAAACAATGTTCATTAAAAAAAAAAAAAAAAAACAACTAAATAGCTACTATGGAACAGGCTCTGTGTGGTATCCAGGGCTTCATTTTCATGAATTTTCCGCCTGTTAGAAGTTGCAGAGTTAAGTGCAGAGATTTGCCCTTGGACACACCTTTGTTTCAAGAAGAAAATGGAAAGGGAAATTTTAGCCAACATTTAAAAATCAGCAGATTTTCACACACAGAGCCAGGTTTCCCTCATCTTCCAAACATACAAATGGACACTAACTGCAGCAGAAGCCCATGCTGTGTGTCTTCGTCTCCTCGAGCCCTTTGGGCACCGCTGTCTCCCTGCTCTCTGTGGCCCCGCTCCTAGCCAGGCAATGACCTGAGCAACCAGTGAGCTCATGGTAGCAGTTGGGCAGGAATTTGTCCCAGAGTAAAAAAAGACCACACACAAGCTCTATTAGGTCCATTTTATTAAGGCTTTTTCATTGTGCTGGAATATTCTAGAATTTAAAACATAAAAGTTTTGTTTCGCAGTAATGAAAATTAATAGTAGTTAGATTAGGGAAATTAGGCTAAATCTGGGAGATAATTTGAGAGAGACCATGTTTCTAATACCCACCAATGATGGGAAAAGAATCATTCTGTGCAAAGGAGCATGGGATGAACTAACTCTGCCCTCGCTCTCTGGAGGGTGAATGTGGAAGGCTCGATACTGAGCTAGATGCAGCTTGGTAACTAACATCTGAGCCCGGTGCAGCTTGGTAACCTCAGAGTCTTGCAGGCAAAGCGAGGGAGTATCTTCTTGGAATTCTCACATCATGCAGACTCACAAGGCCAATACAGTCCCGGACGTGAGACCCCTATGTTCCCTCATCCAGTGGCATAGCCCTTGGCTTAAGGGAAACCCATTTGGAGAGAAATGTAATTTGGCAATAGGTTTGTAACCTATTGGGCAACTTCTGGAGTGGAGATGCTGGCTAAGGACCTCTCTTGCTGGAATGTAATGTACCCCCCTTGAAGGCTGAGAATCTAAATAAAAACACCCATCTTTTTCAAAGTGGAGCTTTAGAGAAGAAAGGAGGAAAGTGGTATGAAAAAAATTATAACAAGTTTGTCTATTTTAAAAATATTGCCCTGAATAAATGTATCATGAACTATCTTTAGAAGTTAAATATTACTTGCAAAAGGCATGTTCTGAATTAGAAAGGCTCAGTGAAAAGTTTGTAGTTAGTAGCTAGGCAGGTGGCACATGCCTATAATCCCAGGTACTCTGAAGCAGGAGGATCACAACTGAGACCAGCCTCAGTAACTTAGTGAGACTCTATCTCAAAATAAAATAAAAAGGACTAGGGTATAGCTCAGTGGTAGAGTACTTGCCCAGCATGCATGATATTTGAGGACCTGGGTTTGATCCTCAGTACCACCACCAAAAAGAAAGAAAGAAAGAGAGAGAGAGAAAAGAAAAAACTTTTTTTTTTTTGCACTTATTTTGAGATTGCTCCCAACAGGCATACAGAACAGGGAGGGCATTGGCTCACTAGATGATTCAGTTGAAGAACCTTTCAAGGATCGTTGGCTGGTGCATTTAGGCCTTGTAACGGGAACAATCATATCCTTGGTAGAAATTTCACAGCACATGACAGCTGCATGGCGCATCTGTTGGAATCCAAAAAATCAGTTTCACAGCATTTGTTGGGAAAGATTCAGCTTGGCACCAGTTCTATGAAAAAGCCCTGGGAGTTTAAATTGAGTGCAAGTTTAATAGGCTGTAAGTTTAATGAAATGTTAGTCTTCATCCCTGGAACGACTAGTCCTGTTACAAGCTAAGCTGTTCAAACCACACTAAAGTACTTCAGTAAATTCTCATCATGTTAACAAGGATATTGAAAATTAGGGGTTTTTTTGCTAAGAAGATGGTCAAGAAGAATCTAGAAATCATGACACAGGAAATGGTTGAGAGACCTGGAGGTGACAGGTCTCCAGCTTAACCTGAAGAGGAGAAAACTGAGAAGGTTCCACGGTTGTTTTCAGATACTCAAAGGCTTGACTGACGCAGGACCTTGTCAAACAGTGTCTGACATTGTGTCTGTTGAATAGTCAAATGAATGGAAAGAAAGTGTGTGTGTGTGTGTGTGTGTGTGTATGTGAGACTTGTAGCATCAGTGCCACCGAGGGAGGGAAAGGCCATTTTACCAGACTAGAACAGATTCCAGGGGAGGCTGCAGGAGCCTCTGATGAGACTTATAAGAAGTATAAATGTAGACTTATAAGAAGTAGATTTATAAGAAGTATAAATGTAGATTTATAAGAAGTATAGCACATGTAGTGCTAAACCAGGTTTCTTGAGAAATAAGATACATCGGAGAGGAGAGAGCTTTGGAGTCAGACCTGGGAGCAAATTATACCCTTGCCATTTAGCTGGGTGTCGTAAGGCAAGACAACTACCTTCTCTAAGTATTCCTTTCCCCATTTTTTTTTTTTAAGTGAGGATGATAAACCCATGTTAAAATGTTAATGGTGAAAATTACTGAGCTGATGAATGTGAAGCCGTAAAAACGCAGTGGGCTCTGGGTAGATGTTTTTGACTTCCCCTAGATTAGATGGCCTTCAAAGCAGCAGAAGAAAGTTCTAGAAACTACTGAGAGGCAGCGTGTAGGAAGTCCATTAGACTCACTTCATCGTCTTTATTGGTTTTGATCCTGACACAGGCCCTGCATGGGGCAGCTGCTCAGCCCGTGTGGTCAAACCAAATTTATGGTCAGCACTCTGGATAAGTCATGAACCTAGGCACTCTAGAAACAGGCTCTGGTTGAGGCTGCCCGCCAATGGAGACGTGTGCGTGGAGGAAGGAAGTAGGTTTGGCATCAGAGAGAGGCTCAAATCCCAGCTTCACCAGGTCACATTCCTCGCTCTCTCTGAGCTTTCTTTTTTCCCCTCGGAAGTGATACCTGCTCCTGTGAGTGAGGGATGAATCGCGTGGGCAAAGGCGGTGGAGATTCTTTTCTCAGGGCATCTTCTCAGCAATCCAGGAAGGCAGGTAACGTGCTCTCTGTAGAAGAAACAAGATTTGGAAAGCTGAAGTGGCTTTTCCAAAGGGAAGAGCCCACTGGTATCGACCAATTCCCTCAACCTCAAGGCCCGGCATCTGACTCTTCTACATCCTGACTGAAACATCTTGAGTGTCTACTGTGTGCCAGGTGCTAGGCCACATGTTTCCACGTGTCACTTAATTGGCTGTTTAGATCCCACCTGGAGATGTTAGTCATTCCGTGAGTCTCTTAGGGACATTTTCAGGATGAGCTTTCCTAGATGCATGGGGAGGTCTTTCTTAATTGGATGGTGGTTCTTTTGGATGCTTGGCTTTGGGAGGGACATTCAGGGCACAAGTAAGGACAGAAAAAGATACCCGTCCAGACAATCTTATGGGATCTCCAGCCTTGACTGTCACTAGAGGGACAGGTGCTGCGTATCTTGAACACAGAACATCATTAGTTGTTAGACAGTTGTGCCCAAGTCTGCAGCGGGCAGTCTTTGGATCTTGTTTATCCCATAGACTTGCTGTGTGGAATTAGAGTGTTTTGAAGTCAATTCTTTGCAGATACTTAAATCATGTATTTTTTTTTTTTTTTGTATAAGAACGTATCATTTAAGATGTTTGGTTCCTCTCAAGGAATAGAACACTCTGGCGACCTGAATTCAATTCTCCCAGACAGCCACTGACCAGCACTGTATCAGAGCTGCTTCCTTTAGGAGGAACAAGAGTCCTCATGGTCCCCAGATGGCCTATTTCATTCACTGTCCTTCCTGCACTGAGAAGTTTAAACCAGCTGGTAGTGCCCAGGCATCATTTATACTACTAGTAAAAACACCTGGAAGTATGTTCCTAATTGGTTTTCTTGATGATGTCTTTCCCCCCTCCTCCCTAGTCTGTGATTGCAATGGGAAGTCCAGGCAGTGCATCTTCGAGCAGGAGCTTCACCGACTGACAGGCAATGGATTCCGCTGCCTCAACTGCAAGGACAACACTGCTGGCATTCACTGTGAGAGGTGCAAGGAAGGGTTTTACCGCCACAGAGACAGAGATCGCTGCTTGCCCTGCAATTGTAGCCCCAAAGGTAGGTGAAGCAGGGGGAAAGAAAGGAGAGAGGGCATGAGAGGGAAGGAGAAAGGAAGGACTGATGAGCGGGAGGAAGGGAAAGAGGAAGAGAAAGTGGAGGGGCAAAGCAAGCAGGCCAAGAGGGACATGTGCGACTTGCAGAACAATTGGGAATCCACCAGGCACTGGAGTTTGGAGCGATTTCAACCTGAAGGGGAATGTGTTTCTTTTAAGTTGGGGTTGGTGGAAATAGCTGGTGTCTTTGGACCACGTTGATTTGAATTCTAGTGCTAAGAGTCATGTGATCAACTTTTGCAGGTAGAGGACAGTCTTTGAAGCTGTCAGGAACAAGGGAAGCTTGCTTACTTGCAGCGATGGTCTCTCCTATCCATAACCGTCACTTTGCCCAATTTCTTGAAAAACAGGAACTCTAAAGATGGTTTCTGGTGCTTTGCTGAGTGCTAGCAATATGAAGTGGTAATCACAAAAGAAATGGACAAGCAAATAGGAAGATTAGAGTCTTTCATGGGGTGTTTATAAGAGAAAATAAAATAAAGGAAGCTCCTAACAGGAGGTGGGTTGATAGGAGAGCTAGTTGCTTTTCTTTTAAGTGACCCACCCAGTGCTCTAGTCACAGAACTCTCAGTGTGTCTTGTGCTCACGCTGCTGTGTTCATCGTGGGCAGACAGTCAAATAAGTTAGTAAATTTAAACAAGGAGAGGCAGGTAGTTCTTTAAATGAGTTGAGGTGTTTTTGTTGTTGTTGTTGCCTTATTGGTCTGTCATCTTTCTTGGCATTGTTTACTTCTCTTTGCTAGAAAATGTTTAAAAGCATGATGAACACTCATCCATTTATAGGGGATGGCAGTACTGCCTGGCAGTGACTCAGTGTAACTTCTGGGAACCAATTCATAGCAGCAGCTGAAAGAATCTAAAAGTGGGCAGATTTTGGTGAAGTCAAATGAGTTGCTGGTTGAATGTGTCCTACTGAAAATTAGGGTAACCTGTGATGATACAGACCCTACCCTAGCAGTCAGTCCCAAATTCACCCAGGTTGCTATTATCATGTGATTTGGGTCAGAATTGCTTAGCTCTGTGGTATAGAATCAGCATCCAGAATCTTCTGGATTTAGCAGTTCTCCCTGTGAATCAAAGAACTTCATAAAGAAAACATATTCTGCTTTAATGAGCATTTAGCCTCTGGGAGGAGCCCATAACCACTCAGAACATGCAGCTTCTCTGCGAGTCACTCTAGTTGGTTCAGCCCAGCAGAGGGGTCGGCAAGAGTGTGATTAGAGGCTGAGCTGGCTCTGCTGGAGGGCCTGAGACAAGGTTATAATTCCAGAGGAGACTGGAACCTTGGCGAAGAGAGAGGGTAAGGAGGGGTACACCAGCTCTTGTTTCTCAGTGTGGAGTCCTCTGCTTGCCCAGGAGCAGGGAGCCTGGCTCTGTGTTTTCCCATGAAAAATAGGCACCCAGACCCTGTGGGAACTGCCTCGCAGCAGCTGGTGGAGCCAGCAATGATTCTCTTACACGATAGCTGGTGTGTATGTGCGGGCATGGCTGGGCCCTTTACTAGGTGCGTTTCATCCGGTATTAATCAGTCATTACCAGTGACATTCCAAAGGGGAGGTGCTATTTTTTTTCCATTTTACCAATGAGGAAAGTCTTGGAGAGAGAGAGGAAAAAGCCTGTCCAGCTAAGGGATAGAGTGAGGGCTCAAGCCCACCTGTGCTCACACCAGAGACCATAGCGTACAGAACACTGGTGGATTTTGGAGCCAGGCAGCCTGGGTCCAGTTCAAATCTTGGCACTACTGCTGCCTCTGGGTCACCTGGGGCACATTCCAATAACTTCTCCCTGCTCCAGTATCCTCATCTGAGAAAAGGTGATATATCACAGCACCTGGCAGAAATAAAACGATGCTTATTTAACCCATCGTAGCATAGTGAGTAAATTGGGGTTGATTGTAATTGGTTTAATTAAGATGGAGGTCAAGGTCTTAATCTCCTAGAACACTGGACTTGTAGAAAAATTACATTCCAGCATGAAAGAAGCCTTGTGAAAGTCATATATTTGGTCTGAAACTATCAGTTAATCTATTATTATTTTTTAAATATTTTTTCAGATGTAGATGGACTAATACCTTTATTTTATTTATTTTTTATGTGGTGCTGAGGATCGAACCCAGTGTCTCACACGTGCGAGGCAGGTGCTTTGCCACTGAGCCACCACCCCAGCCCCCTATTACTTATTATTAACATCTCCCAGTTGGCAGTGAATATTTCTAAATATTTTTCAACAGTGGGGAAACTGACCTAGAAAGTGAACCAGTGGCCTAAAGTCTCCTAGCAAGTGATTGCCAGAGCTAACGTTTAACCTAGGTCCTCTTCCTGGAAATAGTTCCCTAATGTTTCCTCCATATGAAAGAAAAAGTTAAGCCGGGCGTGGTGGCGCACATCTGTAATCCCAGCACTTTGGGAGGCTGAGACAGGAGACTCGCGAGTTCAAAGCCAGCCTCAGCAATGGCGAGGCGCTAAGCGACTCAGTGAGACCCTGTCTCTACATAAAACACAAAATAGGGCTGGGGGTGTGGCTCAGTGGTCGAGTATCCCCGAGTTCAACCCTGGTACCAAAAGAAAAAAAAATTAGAAAAAAACCAAAGGCAGGGCTGGGGTATGGCTCAGCGGTAGAGAGCAAAACATTTTCATATACTGTATCTTTTGTTGGTTCTCATAACAGCCTGACAACCCATATGTGTTAACATGTCCTGCATCCCCATTGTAAAGACAAACCGAAACTTCAGGGTCTAATCTGCCTAGGTTGAGTGATGGGTTAGTGGCAGAGACTGCTCCTGCCACATGCTGTTCCTGCTCCCCATCAACTACGCTGATCAGTAAACCAGAGGCACAAATATAATGTCCCGTGTGATTGCTCAGTCTCACACTCAGCAGGAGATAATTTCCCCTTTGAAGCCATGGCTGACAAGGGAATTGGTTGAACATTCAAGTTCAAATGCAAAAGAAGCTTCTCATGTCACGTATGGAAAGCAAAACCAACAGCTCAAGTGATTCCCAAGGTGGTTACCGATTTTGGACTTCACATCCATTTCTTGTATGCTCCAAAGTGAGGCTCTTTTTTAGGTAATGGTGTTATGGGCTCAGCAACAGGAATGAATGTCTTCAACTCATAAACCACATATTGAAGCCCTGTGCATGTATGTTTTTACCTCCCATGACGCCTAAATTCTTGAGGTCTGTGTGGACATCACTGATATTGGACTTATTCTCTTAGTTTTATTATCACTTATACATCTATGACTCTGTAGGATTATTCAGATTATAACATTTGAATTATTGTTTAAAACATATCTTTAAATGTAAGTGTGTGTGTGTATCTCTCTCTCTCTCTCTCTCTCTATATATATATATATATATATGTATGTATTTGGGGGGAGTTACTGGGGATTGAACCCAGGGGTGCTTAACCATTTACCACATTCCCAGCCCTTTTTTATATTTTATTTTTAGAGACAAGGTCTCACTGAGTTGCCTAGGGCCTTGCTAAATTGCTGAGGCTGGCTTTGAACTCACGATCCTCCTGCCTCAGCCTCGCGAGCTGCTGGGATTATAGGCATGTGCCACAGCACCTGCCTGTATATGTATTTTTAAGTGTTCTCAAAAGGAAACAAACTCTCTTGGATTAAATTTTAAATGGTAATCATTTTTAACACCTTCCTGAGTCCTCAAATTCATGCATACTCTACATAAGCCCTGAAAGTGTGTATTGATTCAATTATTGCTTATTGAAACAGGAAGATCTTCTAAATTTGTTCTTTAAAGCCAATTGTTTATAATCCCTAAGACTATCTTATAATGTAGGAGTTGGGGCAGGTGTTTTTATTCTCATGAGATATTTTAAAAACCCAATGTTATTATTCTAGAAATTTTGTATCATGAAATAATTTAGTCATGTTCACAGAGCCTGTGAAAGTTAACATTGTCAACTTGGAAGGCTTGAAAGGGGCCTCTGGGGTAAACTACAGTATAACGTAGGTAATAGACTAGTCTGTTAGTGTATGATAAACTACATTTTTTTAAGCACCTACTATATGCGAGGCTCTGAATTAGGCACTTTGTATATATGAGCTCATAGTCTTCCAACAGCCCTAGAAGGTGTCTGTTGTAGTCATCATTTAAAAGAAGCAAGGAAACAACTTGCCCAAGGACACACAGCTAGTGAGAGCCAGACCTGGCATTTGACTTGAGATCTATGGGTCTTTAAAGCTTGGGCTCTTTTCTGGTTCCCCAGCTTCCTCTAGAGCAGTATTCTCTAGACAGTGTCCCACAGAACACTGTGACCCTTAAGATAATAATAGGTATTGCCTTAGGGTGTCAAATCATGTTTAGAAACATTGGTATTAAAGAGTTAAACAAGGGCTGGAGTGCAGCTCAGTGCAGAGCACTTTCCTAGTATGCTGAAGGCCCTGGGTCCAACCCCAGCACTTTTGCCTACTGAATGTATTATTATGTTATCAATCGCTAAAAGATTCAGGTTACTCCATTTCTCAAACCCTTCATCACAGAATACTTATTTTCCTGGGATCACAGTTAATACTTCTCAGAAGAATGTTTTGTAGAATACTATCTGGGACTACCTGGGCAAAACTCAAAGCCAAGTATGGTATTTTCCACCTTATAAGGTTCTTCTTATTCTTCTAATAATTCAATTCTGTAAAACTACCGCAGAGAGAATATTCTGAAGTTGAAAGCATAATTATCATTAATTCGAATGGAAAGAAAATGTGTTTCTGAGTTCCCAAATCAGCATCCATTTATGTTAAAACAATCAAATCTCATTCCAGAGAGACTTCTTTTATCTGATGTTACTATTGTTACTGTTGTCTATGTTATGACAGCATAACTTTAAAAAGAATTTTCCTTCTTTTTTTTGCTACCAAGAATTGAACTCAGGGGTACTCGACCACTGAGCCACATCCCCAGCTCTATTTTGTGTTTTATTTAGAGACAGGTTCTCAGTGAGTTGCTCAACACCTTGCCATTGCTGAGGCTGGCTTTGAACTTGCAATTCTCCTGTCTCAGCCTCCCAAAGTGCTGGGATTACAAGCATGCACCACTGCACCCAGCCAGAATTTTCCTTTTTAGCTGTTGCTGACCACTTATAGAGCTGTGAGTGTGGTGGTCTCTAGACTCCAAACCAGCAGCTTCTCCATGTTCTCCTCCTGTTGGCTTCAGCTCTGAAAACTCCTCTCCTGACCCCCTAGACCTCCTTTCTCTTGGCTCCTCTGTTTGGTTTGACTCTGTCCTGAGACTTCCTCCTCTCTGGACATCCTCTCCCTTAATCAATGGGGTTCCAGTTCTGTCCACAGCTTTCCCCTCCTCTCTCTGAGCACCCCAGGAGCGATCTCCTGCTCTGGGGCTTCTTAGCCTGTGTGCTGAGGGCTCCTACATCTTCATCCCCACCCCTTTCTGGTGCTCCAGATGAGCATTTCCACCTGGATGTGCCACTGGAAAGGCCAGCTGGTCTGTCCAAAGCTAAACTCACTGCCTTCAATTTAGGATTTATCCTGGGGTCCTGCTCTTCCTTTGGCTTTCTTGGCTGGGTAAATAGCATCATAGTTCTGCTAGCTGTGCACTGTGGGACCTGGGTGTCATCAAGATGGTCTCTTCTTCCTCAGCATCCATAACTCCAAAGCTCCCCACACCTGTTCATTCTGCATCCTTTATGGCTCTTGCAGTGTCTCCCTCCTTTCTCCCCCGAGGCTCCCCAGTCCAGGTCATCGTGGCATGGGTGATGCATGCCGGTCTCGCCCTTTTCAAGCCATCTGCAGGTTGCTCCAGGGTGTCTGGACTGCAGGACCGCTCTTCTCATTGCCTGCCTGCACCTCTGAGAGCTCCTTATTCTCCAAAAGTTGATCTGTCATCTAGCGGCAAACGTTTAATTCACTACTAGGTAGTATGAGCAAATAGAGAAGGTGCCTAACTCAATATCTCACATGTGGTTAGTGCTCAAAAAACGTCATTTATAGCCAGGTGTGGTGGCACACACCTATAATCCCAGCACTTTGGGAGGCTGAGACAGGAGAATCGTGAGTTCAAAGCCAGCCTCAGCAATGGCGAGGTGCTAAGCAACTCAGTAAGACCCTGTGCCTACATAAAATACAAAATAGGGCTGCAGATGTGGCTCAGTGGTCGAGTGCTCCTGAGTTCAAGCCCTGGTACCAAAAAAAAAAAGAAAGAAAAGAGAACATAAAAAATAATAAATGTTGATGAAGATGCAGGGAAAAAAGAACACTTATACACTGTTTGTAGGATTGTAAATTAGTGTAACCTCTATGGATATTAGTAGAGGTTCCTCAAAAGACTAGGAATGGACTCTGGTATTTTTCCTAAAGAAATAAAATTAGCATACTACAGTGATACATGCATGCCCATGTTTTTGTTTTTGGTACTGGGGATTGAACTCAGGGGTACTCGACCACTGAGCTACATCCCCAGCCCTACTTTGTGTTTTATTTAGAGACAGGGTCTCACTGAGTTGCTTAGCACCTCGCCATTGCTGAGGCTGGCTTTGAACTGGCGATTCTCCTATCTCAGCCTCCCAAAGTGCTGGGATTACAGGCGTGCACCAACGCGCCCGGCTCTTACCCATGTTTTAAAAAAAAATTATTTTTTAGTTGTAGATGGACATAATACCTTTCTTTTATTTATTTATTTTTATGTGGTGCTGAGGATTGAACCCAATTTCTCATGCATGCTAGGCAAGTGCTCTATCACAGAGCCATAATCCCAGCCCCATACCCATGTTTATAGCAGCACAATTCACAATAGCCAAGTTATGGAACCAGTCTAGGTGCCCATCAACAGATGAATGGATAAAGAAAATGTGGTATCTATGCATGGTATAGTTTTTCTCAGCCATAAAGAAAAAAAAATTATGTCATTTGCAGAAAAATGGATGGAACTGGAGAACATCATGCTAATTGAGATAAGCCAGACTCAGAAGGTCAAGGGTCATAAGGTTTCTCTCATATGCAGAAGCTAGAGAGACAAAAGAAAAAAGGGACCTCATGAAAATAGAAGTGAGATCAATGGAATAGAGAAGGGAATATGGAAGGGGACGGGGAGGGGAAAGTGAGGTATAGGGGAATGAATTAGAGCAATCTGTGCCACGTGCATATATGAATGTATCACATTGAATCCCACTATTATGTATAATCATAATGCACCAATAAAAAAAATTTAAAAGGGCATGCCATACACGCACTGACCCCTAAAAGATGGCTTTTGTCTGTTAGAGATACGGGAGAATGTTGTTCACTTGCTGATACGAAGTCACTCTTAAGAGGCAGATGTGCTCAGTCACAATTTTCTTTCTTGAGATCTCAAAGACTTGATGAACTGCTTTAGAAAAGCAGTAGGCTAGAATGTTCTCTGATAAGTGGATGCTGATCCATAAGGAGGGAGGGGACATGGGAAGAATGGAGGAACTTTGGTCAAAGGGAAGGGAGGAGGGAGGGGGAATGGGGGCAGGAAAGATGGTGGAATGAGATGGACATCACAGCCCTAGCTTCACATATAACTGCACATATGATGTGACTCTACATCGCGTACAACCAGAGAAATGGAAAGTTGTGCTCCATCCATGTACAATGAATCAAAATGCACTCTGCTATCATGTATGCCAAAGTAGAATAAATAAATTAAATAAAAACTAAAAACTAAATATAAATAAATATTCTTTCTTAAAAAAAGAAGAAAAGCAGTGGGCTAATGCTCCCTAATGTCAAATCAGTGCAGAAGTGTAAATAAAAAATGACTTTATGAGTAATTTCATTTCTGTTGATGAAGATGACATCCTCAGCTATCAAAACCATCTCTACTGGGTGGAAGAATGCTCAGATGATGTGAGGTAATTGTTCAAGGCAGCAGGTGCTGTATACTCCTGGGTGTGTTGATTTCCCACAGGATGACAGTCGCTTCCTAATGCCTTATAAGTTAAATATTTTCTTTTCATCTTCCTTTCCCCCCCACTTTGTGGGTTGCAGGTTCTCTCAGTGCTCAATGTGACAATTCAGGATGGTGCAGCTGTAAGCCAGGTGTGACAGGAGACAGATGTGACCGGTGTCTGCCAGGCTTCCACACACTTACTGATGCTGGGTGCACCCGAGACCAGAGGCAACTGTGAGCATCCACACCCCACCATGGCTGACATTGTGAATAATGACAGTGACATTACATTGGTAGTCACTTTCATTTACTGAGCATCTATAGTGTGCTAAACGCTGTTTTGGGTACTTCATGTGGGTTATCTAACTTAATCCTCACACCAACCCAAAGGAATTGGGATTATCATTATTCTCATTGTAAAATCAGAAATTTAATGCATGAGAAGCTAAGTTGGCCCATGTTACTGGTGCGGGTGGGCCTGCTGTTCAAGCCCAGACTTTTGGCTGCTGAACCCATTTTTTCCACCTGACCATTGCCTCCTGTGAAGAACTAGGAAGGAGGGACAGAGTCCATCACATTCTAACCTGGGACCCCTTCTGATGTCAAGGAACTTCGCACAGAGAAATTTTTCTACATAATCTGGGTCCCCTTTAGTTTGTAACATTCTCTGTCTCTCAAATTCATTTTTGGAAAAAGATAGAGAATAAGACATCATAAATCACAGCCAGTCGGCAGAGATGCTGAGCTAGGGGAGTGGTAGTTTGGCAGTGAGGCATTAGCTAGAAGGCTACTGACCACAGAATCGCTAAAACAGAGGGGAAACCTGAGTAAACCCACTGTGCCTGATTAAAGCCTCTAAACTTAAACTTTTTCATCTCCAAGCTCTTCTCCCCATACTTCAACCCACAAATATCCTTGAACTCCATCCTCAGGGAGGTGGATTTGAGACTTACTCCCTGTTCCCCATTGCCAAGCATGACCACATTGTGCAAAAACTCTTTCTCTTTGGCAAAACTCGTTGTTCAGGGATTAGCATACAGCATGGTGGGCAAAAAGGGCCTGGTTTGGTTACCATTTGGTGATCCAGCCAGGAGAAAAGTCCAGATGGGCCTTTTGCTGGAGGACCCTTGCTGGTGTTGAGAGCCTATGGAGTCCAAGGAACTGCCTGAACCATTGGTCCCAGGACCATCCCTGGGACTTTCCCCAGCTTGGTGGTGCCAACCTTCAACCTTGAGCACATCATTTCGCTTTTGCAACAGCGAAACATTTTTGGATTTGGAAGATGTCTTATTTGATGGGTGACTTGGATTCAACAAGTTCCCGTTTCTCCTTCCTCCTCTGGTTTGGGCTTCATTTTGAGGGTCTTGTTTGAGGCAATGCCTGATATTAGGGAAGATTTAGGGAAATCTCCACTCTTAGAAATTCTCTTGGTTTTGTTTGGATTCTGAGATCTGCTTCTGGCTGCAGCATAAATAACACAACCTATGCTTCTGATCCGGTGTGCCTGAACTCCGAAGCGGTGGGAAATGTCCATTTGATTCCCACACGCAGCCCTTTGGGTTGCATTCTCTAAAATTAGGCGACTTTCAGCTATGAGTTCGTGGAAAGGAAAAAGATGATATTTTCCTATAATGCCCCATGGCCATGATATATTTTTGACTCTGAAGAGGAATGGCCTGAAGATGGTCCTGGTTTGGTAACATCACTTTCCCGTTGCCCATGTTTTCGCCCCTGGCCCAAATGGCACCGCATCTGTCTCTGCTGTGCTGTCCTAGTTATCGTCGCCGCATGCTCTCTTACCTCTGGGCTTTGGCACAGATTGCTCTCTGCTAGCCCTTCCTGACCTCTTGGATCATCTTCAGAGACTCTCCCCTAGGCCCAGGCCCTGTCAGCAGCCCTTTTAAAACATGAAGGAGATCATATCGCTGCTCTGCTCAGAGCACTCCATGAGCTCTTCCTTCCCACCCAGAAGGAGACGTGAACTTCTTACAAAGGCCAGTGGGGCCTGCAGGATCCTCTACCCTCTGTCCCTGCAGCCTAGGCTCCACCCTCCTGGCTACCACGCTGCAGCCACAGCACCTTGCCTGCCTTTCTCCAAAGGAGCCAAGAGCATGTGGCTCTGCACCCCTGGAGCACCCTTCCTTCTGCAGCGTTTCGGGGGGCTGTGTCCCACCTCATCATCTTGCAGGGGCCCTCCCTCACTAATCCTTATCCCTCTATGCTCTGGCTCTTGTTTTACTTCAGATCTCTCATTTTCTATCTGCATTTGCTTGTCTGTTCCTCCCAACAAAATGTGCATCCCGCTATGGCTTTGTCTTGTTCGTTGCTGGGTCCCCAGTGCCTGAGGGGGAAGAGACCCTAGAGGGGGTCCCAGGGCTGCTGCCGCTGCTATTGTGCTGTATTGTCATTGCTGTTCACTTATGTGCCCTGCCCTGACTGTAGTGAATGGGGCTGTTTCCTAGTTCTCTTAGTATCCTTGCTTCTTAGTGCACAGTAGATGCTATTTGTCCAGCCAGTCCAGGTCAGTAGTAATGGAGGGGCTAGGATAAGGAGGAGCCTGTGGGAACTGAGAGACAAAGCTTGGGAAGGAATTCTGGCCCTGAACCTAACAGAAACCTAGAGTGGGATTGGAGGCGGGTGTGAGGGAGAGGGAGGAGTCAAGCTCCAGCCTTAGGCGGGATTTGGATTCAGTCACAGGCAGTAGGAGGAGGAGATCAACAGGGAAAAGACAACGACCTTAGTTTGACACCTATGAAATAGATACCTGGTTGTGTGTCAAATGAGTGACGGAGACCAGTGCTAATCATGAGACAGGGAGGTTATGCCAGAATCAAATGATTTTTTTTTGGTACAGGAATTAAACCCAGAGGTTTAATATACATTTTCATTTTCCTTGGATATATACTTAGGAGTGGAACTGCTGGATTTTGGTTGAATTTTGTTTTTAGTAGCAGGACTCTCAATGAAATTCTTAGTGCTTTCATTTGATTCTGGCGCTGGGTGCCGTGATTCATATCTATAATCCCAGAGACTCAGGAGGCTGAGGTAGGAGGATCACAGTTGGAGGCCAGACTCAGCAATTTAGAGAGGCCCTGAGCAACTTAGTGAGTCCTTGTCTTAAAATTAAAAAAAATAAAATAAACGGCTGGTATATAGCTCAATGGTAAAGCACCCCTGGATTCAATCCCCAGTGTCAAACAAACTAAACTAAACCAAATTAAATAGTTTAGTAATCAACTTGGTTTGCATTCTGGCACAAGCCCCTCATTAAGAGTAGGTAGCAAACAGTTCATGGGCTGGCTGCCATCCATCATAGACCACACTGTGAGTAGCACTGGCATAGACAGCTGTGTCCTTAGAGGGTGGAGAGGGATTAGCAGGCGTGGGGATCACTAGGAGAAGCCTCGCTGAAGAAGACCTAGCCCAGCTTGGCAACGCTTGCTCGTGAGTAAGCCACCTTTGTGTGTACAGTTGTGAAGCATTTGGAAGCCCATCCCTAATTTTCTTTTTCTTCTTTCCCAGAGATTCCAAGTGTGACTGTGACCCAGCTGGCATTGTGGGGCCCTGTGACTCGGGCCGCTGTGTCTGCAAGCCAGCTGTCACCGGAGACCGCTGTGATAGGTCTGTGTGAACCACGTCCCCACAGACAGCAGGGAGAGTGCCTTAGTAACTGGCCTGAGAGTAGATCCTTTGAGTGTAGCTGTGGAGAAAGGATCCCGAACAAGCCCTGATGACCTTCCTCCTACTCTCTGTCCTCGAAAACCGTTTTGTTTTGTTCTTTTTAAAATACAGTGGAGCCTCCAAAACTCTTGGATTCCATATTCTGCTCTGGGCCCCTTCTGTTTTTACCGTGACAGAGACAGGGGCCTCAGAGAGTGCCCTTGCCAGCTGGCTCTGAATCCCAGGTGCCCGGCTACAAGGTGGTGTGCAATAATGAGATCACGTGACGCACCCTGGTCTTGGGAAACGCCTGGCCTAATTAAGCGCGTTGGAAAAATCCTTTTAAGAGGGAATATCACAGCATATGGCCATATATAACCATCGTCAACTGAGAAGGAACGGCCCCAGGGCTGGGATGGTGGTTACATGCACACACATGAGCTGGGGCATGATGTAAGAGCCCTTGGGCCTGTGCCATGTTGGGGCAGGTGGAATAGCCAGGAGTCCTCCACTCATGGTTGCCACTGCAGGACATTCCTTAAGTACCCCAGGCTCCACTCAACTTTTTCTGTCCTGAGGTTGCCGTGAGCCAAGGGGCAGTGAGGCTGGCCCCAGAGGTAAACGCTTCCTCCTCATTTTCTTAAAAGTAAGAAAGCAATCCCTGGCACCCTGCCAATCCTTTCTGCCTGGGCGAGGGAAATGCCAAATACATTCCTAACTAGTGTTTTCAGGGGGTTCTTAGCTGCTGAGGGGAAGACAAGGAGAAATAGCTTAAGTGTTAAGACAGAAGCCACATTGGGACAGCCTTTTTTATTTCAGAATCCAACGCAGAATTAGAAAGTTACATAAAAAAAATGTCACCACCAATCAATAGACCTCTGCTAAAGATGTGCCATCCCGATGCCACTAGTGGTCCCTAGAAGTGACCACTATTCTGGCTTTTATGGTAATCATTTTCCTTGCTTTTCTTCATAAATTGGTATGCATTATTCATAAATGGGCATGCATCATTCATAAATGAATTCATTCATAATTCTGATGCGTTCCTAAAAGCCACCACTTAGGTTTGCCTGATTTTCTCCCATCCCTTATCCTTCCTCTCTACCCCATTCCACCCCTCCATCTGGCCCTCCCTTTCTTGTTTTCTAATCTACAGATTTTCTCTCATAGAAACCGCAGTGATTTTTTTTTAACCCTTGTTCTCAGAGAAAACACATGCTTACTTATTTACAACTTTTCTCTGAAGCATCTTGCTGTTCTCAGCTAATCTGCTTTTCTGGGATGTGGCACAATGAACATATCCCCGATCGAGGATGGTCCAGTGGCTTTGACTACGTGATTTGGAGGCAGATGGACATGACTTTGAATCTTGCCTCAACCAATTACCAGCTCTATGACCTCAGATGAGTTTCTTAACATCTTTGCTCTCCTCATCTAAGAAACTGGAAAAAACAATGTCTACCTCCTAGGGCTGTAGGGAGGATTAAAGGAGAGTATATATAAGGTGCCTGGCACAACATAAGTGCTGAGTAAATGATCATTGAAACTGTCATTGTTTCATGTGCAGGGAGGCAGCTGACTTGAATAGAGAAGCAGGACCTCCCCCAGCTTCCCCACCTTCTTTCCACATCTAAGACTTGGCAGCAGTTGTCCTTGGGGAATCCCTGGGGGCTTGGGCGGGGGCAGAGGTGGACCACAAGCCTGCTCTTTATTGCTACAGACTGTCTCTGGCCATCCTTTTCCTTTGTGATGTCCTCACCTGCCCTTTCCCCACTGGGCCAGAGCCTGGGTGTGAGGGGCAGCGGTAGTGATCAACACCTAGTAGTAGTCTTGTGGATCAGGATAGCGGAGCCGATGCTCAGGCAGGAACCTTGCCATCTCGGTCCTCACTTTGTCCCCATTAAACACTTGCTTCAGGACAGGACTGCTCTACACATCCCTGCCTCATCCCTCCCTGCCCCACCCATCTGACCTCCATCCATCACCAAGGATGGGTCAGTGGCTGAGTTTCCAGAACATCAAGGCAAACATGATTCTGTTGCACCTAGGAAGACACAAAACATTCCTCACGCTCTTTTGTTTGGGGGAAGGTGATTATTCATCAGATGGTCTGGGTGGAGGTAGTATGTGAAACTTGCCATTTGCCTTTTCTGACCATTAAAAGGGCCAAGGGGGAGAAAAAGTAGGGAGAGGCTGAATCATATTCAGCATATTCTCTACATGGAATAAGAAATAACTGCTGAGTTCAGTGGCACACGTCCGTATTCCTAGTGGCTCAGGAGGCTGAGGCAGGAGGATCGCGAGTTCAAAGCCAGCCTCAGCAAAAGCGAGGCACTAAGCAACTCGGTGAGATCCTGTCTCTAAATAAAATACAAAATAGGGCTGGGGATGTGGCTCAATGGTCAAGTACCCTTGGGTTTAATCCCTGGTACCAAAAAGAAAGGAAAAGAAATAACCTATTATATCATCCTGATTTCTAAAATGCAGGTGTCGCGCAGGCTACTATCATCTGGATGCAGGAAACCCTGAGGGCTGCACCCAGTGTTTTTGCTATGGACATTCAGCCAAGTGCCGCAGCTCTGTGGACTACAGTGTCCATAAGATCACCTCCACCTTCCATCAAGGTAAGGTGCCCCATTCTCTATGTTTCTGTTTTTAATGTTGTATAGGGACTTGTGCTTACAAACAAACATCTCCTCATCCATAGGATGAAGTCTCAAATCATCTTTAACTACCCTTTCATAGTTATAAATGTTCATTATTTTGCCAGGGTGATAAAGCAAACCCCCATGTCTTGAAAAAGTCCCAGCTAATCAGCTCCCTCACACCAGAGTGGGCATAACTTTAAAAAACAACTTAGAAGAGACTTGCTGTTCATCTCCCTGCATTTCCCACCCACATCTATTTCAAAATCACAAAAGAGTCATTCATGTGGATTGGGAGCTTATGAAGGTGCCCCTGGAATCCACACTCACCAACCACACTGCTTTCCCATACATCACCTGAGCCACTGTGTCCCAAATGGGTTGCCAGGCGACAGTAAACACGTTGGGAATGGATATTATTCCAACGAGCCCACGTTCTGCTTTGGACCTTCTCACCTCACTAAAGCCAGACCTTGTTTACATAACTATAATAAAGATACAAATTAAAGGCAGATGAAAACATGCTCTCTTATCACAAGATCAGACTCAAGAAGTGAAGCAGCTGTGGGGTGGGAGCCGTGAAGTTGAGACCCAAATGGAAAGGACCATGGGGAATTTTGAACTCTGCCAAGGAATGTGGAAACACCAAGAAAAGCCCACTTTTTACCTCAGTTAGACATTTTGGTGAGCAGTCTTGCCATCACTCCATGGAGGATGAGGGTTTGTCTCCAGTGCGGTGGTTTTATTTGTATTCCAGATGCCGATGGCTGGAAGGCCATCCAAAGAAATGGGTCCCCCGCGAAGCTCCACTGGTCGCAGCGCCATCGGGATGTGTACAGCTCAGCCCGGCGGTCAGACCCTGTCTATTTTGTGGCTCCTGGTATGTGAGGGAGAATTTTTCCTATAGAAACCAAGTGAGACAACTAGGAAGTCAGGATAGAAACATCGAGTCAGAAAATGTGGAGTCCATATTGCTTGGTGTTCAGGGCAGTGGTGCCTCCAGGAGGAGGCGTCTGGGGCGTAAGCCCAATTTAATAAAGTCGCTAAAGCATGGCACTGGGTGTCCTGGAGGTCAGACCTGGCTGAGATGCCTGCTTTAATCAAATGGGAGTTTCTAGGTTTCCCACCAAGGCAAGAAATCAAAAAGTGTGGTCAAAGCCGGGTGCAGTGGCGCAAGCCTGTAATCCCAGCACTTTGGGAGGCTGAGACAGGAGAATCGCCAGTTCAAAGCCAGCCTCAGCAATGGCGAGGTGCTAAGCAACTCAGTGAGACCCTGTCTCTACATAAAACACAAAATAGGGCTGGGGATGTGGCTCAGTGGTTGAGAAGCAGATGGAAATGCAAAAACAAAGCATTTCTTAAAGTTTATGTAATTATTATAATTAATATATGAATAGTAGATAGTTATAATAACAAACATAATTATATATTCAAATTTATATATGTTTGGGGTGGGTAACATAAGACATTGGAGGTCACCCACATTGATGCAGACTTGGAAATGGGCTTACCTTCCCAGCTTCACAACTGATCTTATTAAAAATTCTATTTCACAGCCAAATTTCTTGGGAATCAGCAGGTGAGCTATGGACAAAGCCTGTCTTTTGACTACCGTGTGGACAGGGGAGGCAGACACCCGTCTACCCACGATGTGATCCTGGAAGGTGCTGGGCTGCAGATCAGAGCTCCCTTGATGCCCCTCAGCAAGACGCTGCCTTGTGGGATCACCAAGACTTACACATTCAGGTGAAAAGAGACATCTCAAGTGGGTGGAATAGAGCAAACTGATGGATGTCCAAGCCCCTTTATCATTCATTCCATTCTTCATCCAGTCAATAAGCTTTTCTGAGCAGGCGTGGTGTTGTGTCAAGACAGAGTGTGATTCCTTCCCTCAAGCAGCTGGTGGGCTAATGGGAGAGAAAACAGATGACAGCCATGCAGACTGTCAAGTGGTGGAAAGAGACAGAGTGACCACAGGTGCTTTGAACACACATGGAGGCACAACTGACCCACATTTGAGGATCAAAGGAAGCTTCTTGAGAAGACAGGACAGTATGAAGGGCAGCTTCAAAGGAAAGAAAAGCTGGGGGAGGTAGTTCATGACGAAGAGGAAATACCATGTGTTTTAGTCAGCTTTTTTGCTGCTGCTACCAAAAGCCCTGACAAGAACAATTTTAGAGGAGGAAAATTTATTTGGGGCTCACAGTTTCAGAAGTCTCAGTCCATAGACAGCCGACTCCATTCCTCAGGGCCCAAGATGAGGCAGAACATCATGGTGGAAGGGTGTGGTGGAGGAAAGCGGCTCAGGACATGGCACCAGGAAGTAGAGACAGAGTTCCCCTCAACAAGCACAAAATACATACTCCAAGGGAGTGCCCCCAACTGCTCACCTTCTCCAGTCACATTCTACCTGCCTAGAGTAGCCACTCAGTTAATCCCTATCCCTGGATTAATGCATCAATTAGGTTAAGGCTCTCGTAACCAAATAATTTCACCTCTAAACTTCCTTCCATTGTCCCACACATGAGCTTTTGGGGGACACCACATATCAATAACAACACCGTGCTTGAGGAAGCCTTGTGTATTTAGGAAATTCCTGGTGGTTGAGGAGCATGAAGTTTGGGGGCAGGCATACAGTGAAGAAAGAGGTCGCGGTGGGGCCCTGGGTGGTGCTGGGTCTGTGGAGACTGCACTAACACAATGAGCATTTCCACTGGTGTGTTCAGAGAGGTCAAGGAAGGCAGCTGTGCTTACTGAGTGCTCAGTTCTATATTAGAGGCTGAGAAGTAAAGATGGAACATGATCTTTGTCCTACAGGGCTTATGTTTTAGTAGGATATAGAACACATCAAAAAACCAACATAAAGGGCTGGTGATGTAGCTCAGTGGTAGAGTGCTTGCTTGCCTAAGATCCATAAGGTGCTGGGTTCCATTCCCAGCACCACAGGAAAAAGATAAATAAATAAAGCAAACCTAATAGAGTGAGATAATTGCTTTAGTGGTAGAACATGTTCACGGGGTCTTGGAAAGAGCCTAAGTCTATCTAGAAGAGCCAAGAAGAGCTTTATAGAAGAGGCTGAGAATGGAAAGATGCACTAGACTTTTCCAGCAAAAAAAGTTATCAGACAGCCTCCATGTGTGAAGTTACGTGGGGCTATGGAAAGTGTAATAACAGGGCGCAAGCAGTGCTTACAGCTGGGGCACAGAACATATTGGAAACGTGGGCAGATGAAGGAGAAGAAGCTGGAAAAGGACCCATCATGGTGGTCTTGTATATCAAATGCTTAGCTTTGTCTATGCTGGAAAGATGGTAGGAAGCCATTGAGAGATTGTAAGCTGAGGAATGCCAGGTGCGAAGTGGGGTGCAGATGCCAGGTAGAGGACAGTTCAGGCAGGTCCTTAACTGACAATCAGAAGACATTCTCAGTGGCTGTGCTGAGGGGGTTGCCTAACCCAGGGGAGAGGTAATAGGAAAGGAGAAAGGAAGACCCAGAGCACGGACCCCGCAGGTGGGTACTTAATTTCTGAGTGCTCCTTATTCTAATAGTACATACACAGTTTTCCTCCTTGGAATATCCACCCCGACCTTCATGGCTTGGTGATGTTTCTCTTTGAGATTCAGCTCACCTGTTCTTCCTTGGTATTGCCCTTTGCAGAATCCCAGGTCAAGTGACAGCTGCCTCTTGTGTCCGTGGCCTTCTGTGCATGCATCTGTAATAGTTCTCACCCCATTGTTTTGTAACTGTTTTTGCTCACTAACTCCCCCAGCTGAATGCTGGCTATCTCCCTAGCTGTCTTTTCCTGCAGCTCACAGAACTTCAAGCCAAGCCAAGTGCACAGGCAACTTTTGTTTAACCAATCAGCGAATGAAACAAAAGGGGTAGAGTGTTCTCAGAAGCACATTCTAGAAACAAACCCAAGCTAAAAAGAATAGCACAGGGACTAGTGAGAGGATGCAGTGAGACACTCTGGCGCCAAATTAAGTATTAGATGGCCAGGCGTGGTGGCGCAAGCCTGTAATCCCAGCACTTAGGGAGGCTGAGACAGGAGAATCACGAGTTCAAAGCCAGCCTCAGCAACGGCGAGACACAGTGCTAAGCAACTCAGTGAGATCCTGTCTCTACATAAAACACAAAATAGGGCTGGGAATGTGGCTCAGTGCTTGAGTGTCCCTGAGTTCAATCTCTAGTACCAAAAAAAAAAAAAAAAAGAAGTATTAGATGGTGGACAATGTAGAAGATGGAAACTTCTAGAAAGGAGTAAGTAAAATGTGCTCAGATGACAAATAAATCATTTAAATAAAGCAAAACAAAAAAATGAGTGGTCGTGTTTGAGGATCAGAACTTCTGGAACTCAAAGATGTTTCTAATTTAGGTTCTGCATGGCCCAGAATACAGTGTGATGTCTGAGGATTTGGGACCGACCTTGCTTCAGATGGCATGACCCCTGGAGCTTGACTTTCCACACTGTCTGCCCTCTGTCACTTCCCGCGGGCTTGCCCTCCCCATAGAGGGAGAAAGCTCTAAGTTCCTGCTTAGGAAGAAAGAGCTAAAGCTCTTAGTCCCGCATCCCCTAAGCAGGACTACCAAGGGCCCTAGCTATTCCCACATTCCCAGGTATGATTTGTATCAGGTAACAATGTGATATGAATTGGATTTTTAAAGATTTTTATTTTGAATTATGCAGGTTAAATGAACATCCAAGCAGTAACTGGAGCCCCCAGCTGAGTTACTTTGAGTATCGAAGGTTACTGCGGAACCTCACGGCCCTCCGGATCCGAGCTACCTATGGAGAATACAGTAAGGACCTGGGAGAAATGGAACTCTCTTCTTGGGTTTTAGTGTAATTTGCTTCAGCTCCCTAAGCGGGTAGGCAGTCTCCAAACAAATCAATAAACTATTTGGTGGTTCTCGCTCAAAGTCGGATCGAGTCTAAATTTTTACATTCTAGAAATTTCTCAAAGGGGAACATTTCTCTTTTAAAGAGGTCAGCACCAGTGAAGAATGAACGATTCTGCTACCTTGTTATAAGAGTCTGAATTTTGATGAAAGCTGATTGTTGAGGAAGATAAGCTCCAACACCTGGGCACATTTCTCTAGCTCAGAAATGGCTCTAGGGCACACCCTGTTCATTCCTTGAGGGGCTTTTCCTCTTGGGATTGTACTTAGGCTGCCATGTTGGGGCATCCTCGTGTATTCTATCAATTCCCTTTTTTTGAACTTCACATGTTAGGGCCTCCTGGTTTCAGCTGGAATTATATAAAAAGAGTTCCAGTGTTTTTTTAGTACTCATGTGCACAGGAAGCATGCTGGCCTGCCCCATTTCCATATCACTAATGCAGCAAATAAGGCAGGAAGTGGAGAAGGTATTTGCTAGCAATTGCTGAATTGTTATTGTGTGCATTTCAATGTGCACTGTCTCATTTAATTCAACACAAATTTAGAAGATAGCACCATTCCCCCCGCAATTGAGGATTCACAGCTGTGGAAAGGTTAAGAGATTTGCCAGTTCATACCGCTTGTGAGGGTAGAGGCAGAATTTAAACCACGATTTTTCCGGCTGCAGAACCTGTGTGCTCAGTCCCAATGCTGTGCAAATACCACCTGTCAGGAGTAAAGAAAAATAAAATCCAGAGAGGCCTGATTTCAGATCTTTTTTATTTTTGGTACCAGGGATTGAACTCAGGGTCACTTGACCACTGAGCCACATCCCCAGCCCTGTTTTGTATTTTTTTTTTAAATTTAGAGATAGGGTCTTGCTGAGTTGCTTAGCCCCCATTGTTGCTGAGGCTGGCTTTGAACTCACAATCCTCCTGCCTCAGCCTCCTGAGCTGCTGGGATTATAGGCGTGTGCCACTGCACCTGGCTCCCAGCCATTTTTTAAATATTTTATTTAGAGACAAGGTCTCACTGAGTTGCTTAGGGCCTTGCTAAATTGCTGGGGCTGACTTTGAACTCACAATCCTCCTGCCTCAGCCTCCAGAGCCACTGGGATTACAGGCATATGCCACCATGCCTGGCCTGATTTCAGGTCTTTCAGCCTTACCACTTGCTACTTCTAGCCTGTCCTCTCTGTTGCAGGTACTGGGTACATTGACAACGTGACCCTGGTTTCAGCCCGCCCCGTCTCTGGAGCCCCAGCACCCTGGGTTGAACATTGTATATGTCCTGTTGGGTACAAGGGACAGTTCTGCCAGGATTGTGCTTCTGGCTACAAAAGAGATTCAGCGAGACTGGGGCCTTTTGGCACCTGTGTTCCATGTAACTGCCAAGGGGGAGGGGCCTGTGATCCAGACACAGGTGAGTGAAATGACACCTGGACCAGGTGACTCGAGAGGCAGCCAGGTGACCACAGTCTCCTGTGAAACTTAGAGCAGAGTGAGGAATACTATGCCTGAACTCATTTAAGAGATGGGGGAGGATTAGGGAGAGTGGGGCTGGAGTCAGGAAAGATGGACGGGGTGCCTTATTACACTCAATCCTTTTCATTAAGGAAATGCCACAAGGTTGTGAGAAAGGTACTAGGTTACAGGAAATGGCTGTCGTGGTTCAGTGCAAAGTAGGTGCATTGGTGTCGAGTTCCAAGAATTGTGTGGGGAGATCAAAGGCAAGCCGGGGTCTCCATGAGCGGAGAAACCAAGGGTGTCAGGCCACGGAGGACAAGAGGGCAGTGTTAAGTTGTGGATAGCAGAGGAGGGGTACTTTACTTAGCATAGCAGAATGAGGCTGAAATTCAAGGTCTTGGCCGGGGTTAGGTTTGGTAGAGGGCAGGGGTGAATGCCAGTGCTCAGACGTTGGGGAAACCTTCAGAAAGGAAGACTGTGGGCTCGCACACGATCCCTGCTCGATCTGTGCATCATCTGCCCCCCCGCTCATTTCTCTGCCTTTCCATCCTTCTTCTGCCTCCCAGGAGATTGTTATTCAGGGGACGAGAATCCTGACATCGAATGTGCCGACTGCCCCCTTGGATTTTACAATGATCCCCATGACCCCCGCAGCTGCAAGCCATGCCCCTGTCACAATGGGTTCAGCTGCTCAGTGATGCCCGAGACAGAGGAGGTGGTCTGCAACAACTGTCCCCCTGGAGTCACTGGTAAGGCCACAGGCCTGCTCTGCCGCCAGCTTCTTCCTGTCCTGATGCTGTGAATTCACGTCAAGAGCGTCTATTCCAGGGAATTTCTAGAAAATTTTAAGGACTTTGGGTTAACTTAAATGTGCTTATTCTAAAGATAAGAATATCGTGATACCAAGAGGGGAAGTGGATTGGGCAAGGGCTGAGTGGGCAGTTATAGGAGGAGACAGGGACTCCTGTTCGGGGAGATTTGGAATTAGGAGATGAAGTTTGCCGACCAAATACATGGTTTGAGGTTTTTTTTTTTATTCTAATTAGGTTTACATGACAGCAGAGTGCATTTTGATTCATTGTACACAAGTGGAGCACAACCTTTCACTTCTCTGGTTGTACACAATATAGTCCCACCATATGTGCAGTCACACATGAACCTAGGGCAACGATGTCCATCTCTTTCCACCATCTTTCCTTCCCCCATCTCTCATCCTCTCCCTTCCCTCCCCTTTGATCAAAGTTTCTCCATTCTTCCCATGCCCCCTCCCCCATTATGGATCAGCATCCACTTATCAGAAAGAACATTCGGCCTTTGGTTTTTGGGGATTAGCTTACTTTGCTTAGCATGATGTTCTCCAACTCCATCCATTTACCTGCAAATGCCATAACTTCATTCTCTTTTAATGCTGAGTACTATTCCATTGTGTATATATATATATACACCACAGTTTCTTTATCCATTCATCTACTGAAGGGCATCTAGGTTGGTTCCACAGTTTAGCTAATGTGAATTGTGCTGCTATAAACATTGAAGTGGCTGCAGCACTGTAGTATGCTGTTTTTAAGTCCTTTGGGTATAGACCAAGGAGTGGGATAGCTGGGTCAAATGGTAGTTCTATTCCAAGTTTTCTAAGGAATCTCCATACTGCTTTCCAGATTGGTTGCACCAATTTGTAGTCCCACCAGCAGTGTATGAGCGTGCCTTTTCCTCCACATCCTCACCAACACTTGTAGTTTGTATTCTTGATAGCTGCCATTCTGACTGGCGTGAGATGAAATATTAGAGCAGTTTTGATTTGCATTTTTGAAGGATTTTGTGTGTGTGTGTGTGGTGCTGGGGATTGAACCCAGGGCCTTGTGCTTGCAAGGCAGGCACTGTACCAACTGAGCTATATCGCCAGCCCTTGAGTTGTTTTTTAATGACCCAAAGTAAAGAAGGAAATCTTAGTCACCTCTTCAATGTCATGTCCCTGTGCTGCTCAGTCTGAAAGAAAATCCAATAGCAGCCTAGGTGGTATTTCTTGAAATCTCCCCACTTCTGTGTTGCTACTGGCCTTTCCCCCAGACAGCTACTTAAGCCTCCTAGTGATGCTGCTGGGTCCCACAGTCTGTGGTGACTGTGGAGGGGTGGTGCCAGCCCCATCGTGCACCTGCTCCTGACGGTATTGTTCTGGGGTCATGGAGGGAGCACGTTCGCCTGGTTTTCTGGGGGTTCCTTGCCCTGCAGGCCTCTGGGTCTAGTCTTGCCGTCAACAGATGACAGTCTGGCCTTGGCCATTTGTTCCTTTGTTCTTTTCCAGGTGCTCGCTGTGAGCTCTGTGCTGATGGATACTTTGGGGACCCCTTTGGGGAACGGGGCCCAGTGAGGCCCTGTCAACTCTGTCAGTGCAACAACAATGTGGACCCCAGTGCCTCTGGGAACTGTGACCGGCTGACAGGCAGGTGTTTGAAGTGCATCCACAACACAGCCGGAGTCTACTGCGACCAGTGCAAACCTGGCTACTTTGGGGACCCTTTGGCTCCCAACCCAGCAGACAAGTGTCGAGGTAAGACTGTGCCCCCCCAACAGATTGTGTCTGTGTGTACGTGCATGTCCGAGCTTGTTAGCACGTACCCGTGTAAATAAAGCAAGGGCAGGGGCGGGTAACACTGTGATGAGACTTTGGTTTCCTGATGAAACTGGCCCAGAAACAGCCTGCACCTTTCATCTGTCAGAGGTCTTAAGACTGCTTTCCCCCACACAGGGCTCTGGAAGGCAGAGCCAGAGGCTCTCAAATGGTTAAAGCTTATGCGAAAAAAAATCAGGTGTACATTCCTCAGTGGAAGAGGAGATAAAATGGAGCCAGGTCCCCTGCCCAGTCCCAAGCCGAGTAGATGGGAAAGTGGCTGCCACACCTGTTACGGGACAGTAATGAATGACTTGAGACCCTGCCTGAGCAAACTGAAGCAGGGAGGGGGTGAGCTGTAGAGACGTTTAAGAGACCCTCTCGGGAAGTCTGCATGATTGGAGTATGGAAGGTCACTGTTGAAAGCACTCCAGGGGAGGTGAGCTTCAAAGCAGCAGCCGGGGCCCACATTCCTAAGGGCTGCTTCAGATCAAAGCATGGATTGGATGGGTCCTCCCACCCAGCTCTCCTTTGCACAAGTTATATTCCTGAGGCAAGTTTAGATCTAGAGGGGCTGGCTTGCCCCAGACACTCGCTCCTTAGTCACAAAGGTCCCAGATACCTCAGGGTCCAGAACTCAAGAGCTTGTCTCTTGTAAGAGCCTCACATCACAGTCTCTGCATGGAAATGCCCAAGCACCTCTCTGCAAGCGGGTCTTCTTACCCAGGAGCATGAATCCCTTGGATGTTCCTGGGCCAGACCAGCCCTGACCCCAACCTAGAGATTGGCTATGATGTTCTGGAAAATACCCTGTGATAAGAAGATCCTACGTGACAATAGTGGTGCCGAATTCAAGTCTGGTTTTGCGACATACCTGGTGCATTGTGTTTATCACGCCAGTTAATCCCTCTGAGCCTCAGGGTCCTCATATGTTTGACTAATATTTAACTCAAAGCATTTGCAAAGAAAAAATAAATGGGCATATGAGAAAGCACACTGTAAACTCTGTATTTCTACCTATTCAGTGTTATTAATACTATTTCCAATTCCAAAGAAATTGGTCTTCAATCAACTATACATCAAGCACCATTATGTATATAATGTGTACCTAGATACTAAGGTTAGAATGATGAACAAGTCAGTCCTGGGTCCCAAGGATCTTGTATGCTAGTATGGAAGGCACAAATATGTGCGCAAATAATGGTAGTACATCCAATCAGTGTTTTGAAAGCACAGAAAATAGAACAACCCAGAGAATCGCTGGGGTAATTACAGCAGTGTCTCACTCCCTATTCAATCTTTGACTCCTAAAACAGAACCTGGCGTAGAGTAGATGCTCAATAAATTTGATCAAATGAATAATAGTACTGCTTTCTTACTGCGTGACCTACATCAAAGGCAGATCCTACATCAGTGATGTAGATTTCCTACATCACTGGCTTTTTCTGAGCTCTCACTATAGCAGATTATTCAGTCTCTCTGAGCTCACATTCCTCATCTGTAAAACAGAGAGAGATGTTTACATCTCACACATAATAGGCCCAGAAGAAATGTCATTTACCTTAGGAGCAAAGCCAGAGTGCCAGCAAAATATCCAACCAGGCTTACAATTTAATGAGAGGAACCACCATAATACCTTTTCATCCACACACACCAAACAAACTTGCAGGTGAGCCCTGAGGTCTGCCTACTCTAGGAATGTGTCTGGAGGCATAGCCAAGGACTGAATGGAACCCAAGATGGATGGCCAGGACAACAAAGGACTCCTCACCATTGGAGACTTGAGCTTCTTCCTTTTTGTCTTGGCTATGCCTTCAGTTGCTGAGATGCGTTTGATGAGCATGCTCCATTTGTCTCTCTCTCGTTTTCAGCTTGCAACTGCAACCCCATGGGCTCGGAGCCTGGAGAGTGTCGAAGTGATGGCAGCTGTGTTTGCAAGCCAGGATTTGGTGGCCTCAACTGTGAGCACCAAGCATTAGTCAGCTGTCCAGCTTGCTACAACCAAGCGAAGATTCAGGTATGCCTGCTTCTCCTAACCATCTTTCACCCCACAGAATCAGACCTGTATATGCCCACTGACTGGTTCCGTCCTGGATCTAGGTGCTGCCCCCTAGTCTCCTAGAGATGGGCAGTTACTGTCTTTGTTTTTTGTTTTTGTGTTTGTTGTACTAGCCAGGCACTGTGTCATACACCTGTAATTCTAGTGGCTCAGAAGACTGAGGCAGGAGGATCACAAGTCTGAGGCCAGCCTTGGCAATTTAGTGAGAACCTGTCTCAAAATAAAAAATTATAAGAGCTTTGGATGTAGCTCAGCTGAGTACCCCTGGGTTCAATTCCTAGTACTGAAAATACTAAATTTTGGTGTACTAAAAAGATTCTGAGTAATAATAACAATACAGGTTTATCTTCTTGTATATACTATTTTCAAACCCCCTTCTGCACATATGGTCTGTTTTGATCATCACGATAACTTAGTTGAGTTGAAAGAAAAGATAGTCTGGCCTCAGTTTTCACTGGTCAAAGGAAGTCTTGAAATACTTGCTATTTTTCGAGGTGATAGAGCCAGCTGGAACTGAGAATGCCACTCTGTCTTCCAGATTCCTAGTTCAGTTCTTGCCATTATAATATGCCACTTTCCAGCTAGACATTTTTCTAATAGAAGTCCTTGTAAAACAAATGCAGAAAAAACATATCAAAGATATGTGACGTCCAGGAGGGGTAAGGGCTTGGCAAACAGGAATAGCTTTCAGAAATTTCCCATTCAAGTGCCAGAGAAGAATGGACTTGATGTTGTTATTATTATTAATTATTATTTTTCTGGAATGAGGGATGGGGGAAAAGAAGCCCAAACCAAACTTCAAATGTGAACATGCTTGACCTGTTGTTGAATGTTGTCCATTGAACAAGTCTTTCATAGCACTTTCTTCAAACTGTGTTCTAAGCACTTTACAAATATTAACTTATGTAGTGCAAGTCATGACTCAGTGAGGCAGTATTATTATGTCATGTTTATTGTCCCCATTGAGTAGATAAAGAAAGTGACTTGTCCAAGGCCATGCAGCTAGAGTAGTCCAGTCTCTAAAGTCTAAACCCAGGACATAGCGAGCATCTCTGAGTGTGGAGCTGCTGTCCCCTGGGTACCTGGTGTTGGGTGTGGTCTCCATCCTCTGCCCAGCCTCTTTCTGGTGTGGTTTCAGATGGATCAGTTTATGCAGCAGCTCCAGAGCCTGGAGGCCCTGATTTCCAAGGCTCAGAGTGGTGGTGGCGCCACAGTACCTGGCACAGAGCTGGAAGGCAGGATGCGGCAGGCGGAGCAGGCCCTTCGGGATATTCTGAGAGAAGCCCAGATCTCAGAAGGTGAGAAAAGCGGACTTCCCTTTAGCCAGAAGAGGACTGATGACTAGAAAGAATTGCTAGACACAGGTCGTAGACTCTTCCTTGGGCACTGGCTCAGCAGGCATCTCCACCAGCCTTTGCCCAGGTGGAAGGGCTATCTGTGATGCTCCTCTGGGACCTGGCTGATGGATCTTAAAGAGCAGTTGCATGCACTTTCTTATTGGGTATTTATCATTGTGCACCAGGCCAGTCAACCCTCCATCATGTTCATAGCTCTGTGCTGCCATGGAAAGCGCTCATCCTCCCTCTTCTCTGGGTTCAGGTGTCAGTAGGGCCCTTAGTCACCAGTTGGACAAGGCGAGGAGCCAAGAGAAGAGCTACCGCAATCGCCTGGATGACCTCAAGACCACAGCAGAAAGGATTCGGGCCCTGGGCAGTCAGTATCAGAACCAAGTCCAGGATACCCGAAGGCTCGTCACCCAGCTGCGCCTGAGCCTGGCGGAAAGCGAAGCTTCCCTGCAAAACACTGTATGTTTGGCTGGGTTGGGGTACTGAGAACCATTGCTCTGGAGACCCACCAACAGCTCCTCCTGCTCTCTTTCTGTTTCTGTGGGCTTTTTGGTCTATTTGGCAGGTAGTTGGACCTCTCTTCTTTGCAATAGTCACACCTATTCTTTTTTTTTTTTGGTACTGGGGATTGAACTCAGGGGTACTCGACCACTGAGCCACATCCCCAGCCCTATTTTGTGTTTTATGTAGAGACAGGGTCTCACTGAGTTGCTTTGTGCCTTGCTGTTATTGAGGCTGGCTTTGAACTCGTGATTCTCCTATCTTAGCCTCTCAAAGTGCTGGGATTACAGGTGGGGGCCACCACGCCCGGCTCACACCTAACCTCTATGTCTTTGGCCTCCCGCGATTTCCTGTTCGACTGCATTGTATTCTCTTTCTTCATTGATTTCTAAGCACATCCTCATCTTGCCCTGCCTCTCCTCCCTTCTTTCTGCAGGATTTAGCTCTGTTCCTATTTGCCTTCTTAGCCCACAGTGTGGTGGTTGTAAATGTCAGCTGCAGGAATGAATGTATGAATGAGTAGGGAGAAGGGAGGGAGAGAGGGAAGAAGGACGGAAGTGGGGCAGGAAGAAAGGAAGCGGCCCAATAAAGGCAGTTCTACAAATGGAAGAAAAATGTTGCCACTATGATGTTTCCTCATGATGCAATTTGCAGTGTGGTAGGAGGGAGAGATTCGGCTGAGCTCTCTTTGTTTTTGAATAAAGAAGGCCAGGATGACAATAATATAAGTAGATGGGTAGAAGAGGAATAAAGGAAACAGGAAATAGAAATATGATTAAGAAATCACACTTAAAAGTAATGTACCCATTTTTTCCATTATTACAAAAAAAATTTTTACAATTAAATTACAAAAAAATTTTTTTTTTGTAATACAGAGAAGACGTAAAAATCTCCTCTGATCCTATTACTGCTGTCACAACTTGGTATATGCTACTGGACTTTATATAGATATAAGAATGCACATGCATATAATTTTAAATGCATTCATATTTTTACAGAGACTTTTTAGAACTTGGAGTTCTACTTTGTTCTTATCTGTACCTTTTTTTTTTTAACTGCGTGCTCATGGTGGATTGAGATCTCAGTGTTTCGGGGTGTGGAATCTGTGGCTAATGACAAGTGGTTCTCACACTTTAGCTGCACCTGCTTAGGATCCACAGTTAAATGCAAAGTCTTAACTAAGTCTCCTTTTTCCACAGAACATTCCTCCCTCAGAGCACTATGAGGGGTCAAATGGCTTTAAAAGTCTGGTTCAGGAGGCCACAAGATTGGCAGACAGGTGAGCAGCAGTAGAGACACCTCTGTTCCAGGGTGGCTCCTCAAGGCTAAACTTGAACAAGACTGTGGGGTATTCAGAACCCAAGCACCAAGTTCATTCCCTCCAGCCTCCTTTGCAGCTGTGAAGTCCTGTTTTAACTGCTTGGCTTTTAGTATATGTAGGTGGACCTTGGCCTGGGTATTTCTTTCCCAGATTTCTCTGTGACTCACAGTATGGCTTGGTGTCTGTCAGATGTGATTTCTTGGAGCCATGTGAAATGAGTCAGCCTTTGGAAAAGGATGTTCTGCAGCTTTCAGGGACTCCTAGGCTCCCACACCCAGCCTGGGAATGAGTAGCAAGGAGTTGTTTGCTATTTGTCTGCAAGTGTGCAGAGGGGCACTTGCTCCTGGAAACCAGCTCTGCAGGACCCATGCTAACAGGCAGCTCCCCTGGGCCTTGTTTCTGACTTAAAATCCTATTGTGTTTTAAAGGTTTGCTCAGCAGGGGGGCAGACTATGCTAATCTCAAGAGGAATTCAGTCAGCTCCAAAGGGGGCTGGCTTGGGTTTTTGTACTTTGAGCTGCCTTCACAGCCCCTGGTGGTGTTTGTTTATCTTTTTTTTTTTTTAACATCACTTCCTAGAATCAAGAAAACAGAGCTTACAGGCGACTTTTATTGACACGCTTCGTTTTCCTAGTCCTGGGCTCAGTTTAGAGCCAAAGGAGTAGGGAGTTGGACCTGGACAAAATAAGATCTAAGGGTTTCTCCTTGCAGCTATTAGCTTACAGGGGCAATGTTTTGTCACCCAGAGACTGCTCCTACCCATTCCCAGTGCCCACCTCCACTAATCATGCCGTGAACGGAAGAGACCCCCACAGGGTCTGTGGCAGGAGGTGAATTCTCCAGAATGCATGCTTCTTGATAGTTCCTCTAATTCCATCTAATCTGGATTAGTTCTTTTTGGCTTTTCTAAAAACCAAACCAGTCTCCTTATTCTTCTCCCTTTACCTACATGAAAGACAGAAAGGGAGCCCCTTTGCTATGAAAACTAATTCTTCATTTTTAATCCTTTCAGCCATGTCGAATCAGCCAGGAACATGGAGCAACTAGCAAAGGAAACAGAGGACTATTCCAAACAAGCACTGTCCTTGTCCCACCAGGCTCTGAGTGGAGGGGGTGGAAATGGCATCTCAGACAGCTCTGCAGTGCAAGGACTTATGGGAAGGCAAGTTTCAACGGGTTCTCACAGGGCCCATAAAACCTGGCTCCTCTCAGGGTACAATGCAAACCATACTTCAGAGGCTTCTTTTCAAACGTGTGTTAATAAGCGGGACAAGAGAATAAGCGTGTTACTTTGGGGAAAGCAAATATCTTTAAGATTGGAAGAAGAAAATGTTGATTAAAAATTTATGTTTAGACTGAGAGATTGCGGTACTTGGAGAGATGACTACCCTCCATAGTGTATGAATGGTGTGCGCAAACACCCGCTTGATGATATGAGGGATGTAAGAATCATGTATTTATATTACCAGGAATTAAGGAATTTGGGTCAAATTTTTCTGCCCCAGCCTCTATAAACTGTAAGCTTATGTTTAGATTGTGGCAAGGGTCACATGTCTCACATGTAACCTCATTTGGCTATTTTGGTTATTTTAATTATGCACTTTTAAAGTAACAGGATAAATGATGGCTTTTATAAAAGGAGGAGATTATTACCACATTCCTGTAATCTCAGCTACTTAGGAGACTGAGGCAGGAGGAGAGCAAGTTTGAGGCCAGCTTGGGCAATTTGTAGAGAAACTCAGTCTCAAAATAAAATAAAAAAGGCTGGTGATTGTAACTCTGTGGTAGAACACTTGCCTAACATGCTTAAGGTCCCGGGTTCAATTCCCAGTACTAGGGGGGGAAAAAATTAAATTCTCAAAGTCCTTCTTCCTCCCCACAGATTGGAGAAAACTAAGTCCCTGGCCCAGCAGTTGTCAAGGGAAGCCACCCAGACTGACATTGAAGCTGATAGGTCTTATCAGCATAGTCTCCGCCTTCTGGATTCAGTGTCTGGGCTTCAGAGAGTCGATGATCAGTCCTTTCAGGTGAGGGCATCTTGCCTGCATGCTGGATTATGAAGGGCCATAAATGCTTCTTCCTTCGCTAGGGATTTCATAGTGTTCAACCATCCTGCTTTTCCTCCATGTTGACTGTATTAGCCAGCATCACATTACTACAATGAAACTCCTGAGGCAACCAACTTATCAAGAGAAAAGGTCTATTTGGCTCGTGATTTTGGCATTGGTACCTGCATTGGCTCAGTTCTGGAGAGGGTGGCAGATGGCACTAGTGGGGAGCCATGTCAGAGCAAAAGTTCATATCCTGAGCCAGGAACAGAGAGAGAAGAGGACAGACAGGATTGCACAATCCTTTTCAAGGGCACACCCCAATGACCAAGGACCTCCCTCTAAGACTTCGTTCCCAAAGGCACCACCAATAGCACCTTCCAATAGCACCACCTTCCAATAGCACCACCCTGGGGACCAAGCCCTCAACTTATGAGGGATCCCATCCCTAATCAAACCACAGCATCCACCCTTCTTGCTGTAGAGTAGGAAGAGTGTGCATGATTCTTATTATTCATCTTCTTATTCTTAAACCCCAACTCTTAAACCCTTGGACTTTTCATCCAGAGCCTATTAGTGACTAAAACCTTAATATCTCTCCCCTAGTTCTGGGGACTGTTGAAATGTGTGGGAAAGTCTTGTAAAGTTTGGTGCATCTCTCTGTCCAGAGGACTTTTGTTAGCAAAAGTTTTTGCATTGTTTTTACCATCAATCCTCTTAACTATTCCAAATTTATTCAGTGAAGAAGATTCAGCTTTCCACCTGCAGCAAACAGCACCCCTAGCATCCATGGACACATGTTCCCATGAGTACATAAGCTAATATTTTAAATAAATAAATACAAAGGAACACACACAAAACCTGTTTGATGCTCGGGGGCCCTGCTGCCTGACTTCCCTTGGGCACAGGGCCTCATTTCTGTTAGGCTTTGGGCCTGGATGGCTAGGTTTTCTTAAACTTCTTAAGCCTGTTGCTATTTTCAAACACCAGTGCCAGGTCCTAACAAGGCTGGTGTGGGAACTGGCAAGTAGAAAGTTAGTTTCATTCATTTTTTGGGGGCCCACAGGTGGAAGCGAAGAGGATTAGGCAAAAAGCCGATTCTCTCTCAAGCCTGGTAACCAAGCATATGGATGAATTCAAGCGTGTGCAGAGCAATCTGGGAAACTGGGAAAAAGAAACCCAGCAACTCTTACAGAATGGAAAAAATGAGAGACAGGTATCCTTTTGTTAATTCGTCTGTTCAATAAGCATGTATCAAATGCCTACCTTGTGAATGAATATGGCAAGAAGACCCGTTTGAAGCTCTCTGAAGGTCATGGTGGCACAGCTTATGGAGGGAGGAAATGAGACAGACCTTGATATAATCAGCTCCACCCACTGAGTCAGCACTCAACCCTTGGAATAGGACCCCAAGCCTCCTGGGTCTAATTTTGGTCAGTCTATTAACTCGACTTCAGGAAGCACCTAGAGTTGCAAATTATGATTTGCAAACTATTCCCGTTTCTGTGGGTGGACTAGAGCGGGAGACTTCTCTAGGTAGTCCAAGTGGTTGGCTTATAAAGTTTGCTCCATCCCAGATTGTAGAGGGAGTTGCTCCAGCAGCCCTAGAGGGTGTGGTGAATCACAGCACTCTGTTGTCATGAAGAGAAATGTGCCAGGGTGATTTTGCAAACAGGAACGCACTTAACTCGAATCTTGTTCTATTTACAGAAATCAGATCAGCTGCTTTCCCGTGCCAACCTTGCTAAAAGCAGAGCCCAAGAAGCACTAAGTATGGGCAATGCCACTTTTTATGAAGTTGAGAACATCTTAAAGAACCTCCGAGGTTAGTGCTTTATGGTCCAGGTCACTTGAGTATTTTAAAGGTCGAGTCAGGGCTGATGGGTTTTGAGTCCTCGCGTTTCTCTTCAAATGGTGGGTGGATTGGGACATCAATGGATGCTTATAAATACCTTTCTAAAGAAAACACTCACTAATCTTCAATGTAGATAGTGGAAAGAATTGAACCAAATGTCAGAAGGGCTTGAGTTCCCTTCTCTGCTGGGCCTGGTGACCAGGGTAAGCTCGCTGTGTGCCCATAGACGACCCACATACCCTTTCCATACCCAAACCTCCTTCTTTTAAAAGGGACCAGGTCGAACTAAATGATCACCATGGTTCCTCACAGAACCAACAGCTCATTGCTCTACAGACATTTTTCTTTTTCTTTCTTTCTTTCTTTCTTTTTTTTTCTGTCACGGCATCAAGACCTCAGGAGGTTTGGGTGGTGCCTTACAGATTTGGTTAAAATTTTAGGATTGTTCAGTAACAAACAAAAGCTGGTCATTCCTAAATTTTTACAATTTCCTTCACTGAAGGTCCCTCTGTACCCATTTTACCCAACCCCCGACTCTGGTCATTGACAGTTTAGGACTTGAGGCTCTGGATGGAAGCTGTGGGCCTCAGAGATTCTGCCTGCTTTTTATTCACCTTGGGGTCTTGATTCTCTTGCAGTGGTGGGGACTCGTGACTAACTCCGGCCCCTCCAGTACTTCTTCCAAATGCTTTCTCTGGGACGGGAAAGAGTAATCCTCGCCATCACTTCCCCACCCCAGGCTGTAATGATACTCTTTCAGGCATTTTTTCAGTCAAGCAGCAATCCCTGTCACTCATTTCCGGGTCATTTTTCATCTGCATGGCAATTTTCTCCTTTATTTCAGAGTTTGACCTGCAGGTTGAAGACAGGAAAGCAGAAGCTGAAGAGGCCATGAGGAGACTCTCCTACATCAGCCAGAGAGTTGCAGACGCCAGCGACAAGACCCAGCAGGCCGAGGCAGCCCTGGGGAGTGCCACTGCTGATGCCCAACGTGCAGAGAAGGCGGCGAGGGAGGCCCTGGGGATCTCCAGCGAGATAGAACAGGTAGAGAGACCAGAGGTGCAGGTTAGCACAGGAAGGAGAGAGAGCCCTGGGCTCATTTTGACCCCGATGGCTCAGCGCCTGTGGTGGTCCGTGGAAGTCCCAGATCCACGTGGCCACCCCTACGGTCAGACTGATTTGTGGAGCTGTAATCAACCGAGTGTTAGCCCCTTTTTCAGCTTCCTTTTGGACAGCACTGAACCCAGAGGTGCTCTACCACTGAGCTACATCCCAAGCCCTTTTTATTTATTTTGAGACAGGATCTCACTAAATTGCCAAGGCTAGCCTCCAACTTGTGATCCTCCTGCCTCAGCCTCCTGAGCATCTGGGATTGCAGGCATGGGCCACTGTGCCTGGCTCAAGATTGTTTTTATGTAGACTAGTATACTGGTTTTCCAGGGCACATACATTTTTGGCTTAAAAAAGCATATTATTCTCTCACAGTTCTGGAGGCTAGAAATCCAAAGTCAAGGCATCAGCTTTGCCCTCGAGTCTAGGGGAAAGTCCTTCCTTGCCTCTCCCTAACCTCTAGTGGTGTCCTTGGTGTCCCTTGGTTTGCACCTCTATCCCTCTGATCTCTACCTGTGCCATTGTATGGTGCTCCCTGCTCAAGTCCCTGTCTTTTGTTCTAAGGACATCAGTCACATTGGAATAATGACCCACCATGCTCCAGAATGACCTCATTGTAGCTAATTACATCTGTAGCAACCCGATGTCCCAGGAAGGTCACATTCTGAGGTACTGAGATTTAGGCCTTCAGCATACCTTTTAGGGAGTTAACTGTTCAACCTATAGCACCTATCATCACTGTTTTGATTCCAGATTGTGAGATTCAGGGACTCTAGAGCCTTTATGTCAGTCTATATCCTGCGACTAAGGTCTACTTACTCATTTTCTCTGGTCTCATTCTGCCTGGTGCTGGGGATACAGAGATTAAAAAAAAAGAAAAAGACCCAGTACCCCTCTTCAGGAAGCACTCAGTGTAACAGGGCAGATGAACAAACTACACCAGCAACCTGTGTTAAGCACCACAGTGGAAGGGATGGTCAGCTGGAAAAGGGCCTCTTAGCTCCTAAGCAAGCATGACTGCTAGAAACTTATGCTTCTAGAAAACCCAGAGGGATCTCTAAAAGTATCTGGACTACTTGACCTCACTTTTAGACCACTCAGTAACCTGCAGAAACAATTTCTAATGTTCAGCTCCTTGAGTGTAAGACCAATTTCATGTACCTCTCTTAATACAGCTTCTAGCATAAAGGTACCAGCCCTTTGAAGCTTACTAATACTTTATTGATGAAGTGATTGATAAGCTTTGACCTTTTAAAAACAAAAGCTCCACACTGTGCCCCATTCATCCTCTACACTGCAAACTCAGCTGGCTTAGGGGTCCTAGTAAAGCATTCAGAAGACCACAGTAGCAGAGGAACCTGACAGAGAGCCATGTGAGTTCCCTGTGTTCTGGATTTTCTCAGGTTGTTCCTAAATTGTGTTCAACGTTTGGTGAACGTCAAATTGAGAGGGAAGCAGTATCTCAGTGCTGACCCTCCCAGCCCGTAGAGACATATCCCAGAATTACATTGTTTGAGGCAGAGCTTGGGGAAGGGTGTGTCCCCAGTTTGACCCTCTCATTGTCCATCCAACTTACCCATTAGGCCCTGGCTGCAGCTGTATTTTTTCTACAATTGTCCTTGAGATGTTTTTGAACCTCATCCCCCTCTCTCCTTCCGTCCCTGGCTCCTTTTCTTCTCCCAGGAGATAGGGAGTCTGAACTTGGAAGCCAACGTGACAGCAGATGGGGCTTTGGCCATGGAAAAGGGACTGGCCACTCTAAAGAGCGAGATGAGGGAGGTGGAAGGAGAGCTGGCCAGGAAGAAGCTGGAGTTTGACGTGGACATGGATGCAGTGCAGATGGTGAGCGGTCGCTCCTTCCTCTGGGGGATCCCTTTAAAGTCACCAATATGGAAAATACCCAACTGAGACAAGTCTGTTCTTCTTTTTCCTCAGGTGATCACAGAAGCCCAGAGAGTTGATACCAGAGCTAAGAATGCAGGAGTTACAATCCAAGACACCCTCAACACTCTGGATGGCATCCTACACCTGATAGGTCTGTGAAGTATCCACAACCTCCCTGGGAATGGGAATCACCATTTTCCTTAAGGGTGTCTGGAAATTTGCTTTATTTCCAGGCCCAGATACTTTAAGCATTCTGCTTTGTATTTCTAGACTCTGTTTTACTGTCTCTAAGATGGGTCATGAACACCAATAGCACTTAGAGGTGGAGGTCTATGGGCTAAAGAACTGGCTGGATGTATTCCAGAAACTTCATGGGAAGACTGGACAGTTTGAGAGTCCTACTGTAGAGGCTGGCCTTGATCCTGAGAAGCCAGTGGATGGTTTTAAGCAAAAGAATAACATTGTTACTGGGCAGCAGATGGAGGAGAGTGTGCAGGGGGGTTGGACAGTCAGGAGGGGCCACTTAGGATACTACTGGGCTGAGGTAGCAGGAGGGGGCGGGGACATAAAGGTGGATGCTTCTGGTCTGTGAAGTCAAGGACTGCATGCTGATTCTGCTGTTCATCGCCCCCAAACCAAAGTGATACTATGGTGAAATCAGCTGGGGAAACCTGAGCTATCTGGGTAGATGACCCAGCAGAAATGTGAAGACAGTACATCCATGGGATACTGCAACATTTTAGGATAAAATAGATCCAATGGCACAGTGTTGCAGAGAATCAGGTTTCCCTACAGAATCACTCCTAGAAGAAAACCGATTTTAATTAAAATTCTGGATCTAGGCAGAGCTGATATCAGACCCTCATTTGGCCTGTTAAATCAAGGATGGACTACAGTGGCTAAGAAAGTGGGGATTTGGTCACAGATTCCAGTGAGACTCAGAAAAAGGCTTAACTCTACTTTTCTAGTTCAGTAGAACAACTTTAAAACCCAATTTTTCTGTGGAAGATCATCATCACCCTGAGAGACCAATGGAATCAATGTTTTTCTACTAATGTGCCTGCTTTGCCACCCGGTGAAGCCCCAAAGAGCAAAATACCCTCCATGGACCAGACACTCCCCAGTGGAGGTTTTAGCAGCATTGTTTAGTATCCTAAAAAGGGTCATGAAACCAATGGAGCCTTTAAAGAGAAAATGAGAGAGTGAGGAGGGAAGGGAAGCCCGGACCATGGGACTCTTGCTGTGTGCCAGATGCTACCCTGGCTGTTTGTTCATGGTGGAAGACCATTTAAGTCTCATAAGAGTCCTAGGAGGTAGGTCTGATTAGTTTTGTGATTCTGTTTCACAGGGAAATAAGGCTGCAGATCACATGGTAAATTGTGTAGGCAGGATTCACACTGAGATTTCTTTGCCTTGAATGTTCCTCTTCTTTTCTAGTAGCTCCTGGTATCTCCCGTTGACCTTTTGTTTATTTCCAAGCTTGCTTAACTGTCTCTGCATGTCATAGAACCCTAAATTCTTGAATTCTCTGCTGCCCCGTGAAGGACAGATCCACTGGACCAACATTTTTGTTATGATGTTGTTATGATTCTACCCCGTGGGCTCTCTTGAGTTCTGGAGCAATAACTGATTCATTGCTCTGTGTATAATATACTCAGGCACTGAAATACTACCACTTCAGCCCAGATGTGTGAGGCAACTTGACCCTGAGTTTAAGTTGACCAAGGGCCACTCAACCTAGTTGAACCAAGCGGGGCTGGCTGGGTTTCCTTCATGCTGACATTAGCTTTATTTAGTTTATGGTTAAAACATACCTGAACAAATGTGATTATATTTCACATTGGAAATAAACTGATACCTAGCCAGATTCCCACTGTTTCAGGCCAGAATAAAGTCTTACATCATTTTCTAACAGCTGGAATCTGTCCTCCAGATAGCAAAGCATACCTTGGCCTCTGTAAACCCTGAAGCTCAGCCAGTTTCTAAAGATCTTCTAATAGAAAGCCGGGAGATTTTTCCTAAGGGTGACTCAGAAAGAATTGGGAGTTGATTCTAATCCTAGGGGTGAGCTGTGTCAGGTAAACACCATGGATCATATTCGGGCCTCTGTGACCTTCAGCCTACATCTTTCAGAGCATGATCTATCGACCCTAATGTGAAAGGAGAACTCCAAACTTCATTTTGCTGAGCTACAGCGCTCAGAGTATTGAATTGAGCGTTGTTGTGTTCTACTCAACAAATAAATAGGCTTACTCTCAAACTTTTTCTAGATCTATTTCTAATAAAAATAAGTCTTTTAAATGCATAGTATACTGTTTGCTCTGGGCAGGTGGAAACAGGCATTTGCCAGGGGATCTCACCACAGCTTTTCCATGCTAATGCCCTTTTCCTTCCCTAAAATAGACCAGCCTGATGCTGTGGATGAAGAGCGACTGATCTTATTGGAGCAGGAACTTTTCCGAGCCAAGACCCAGATCAACAGCCAGTTGAGGCCCTTGATGTCAGAGCTGGAGGAGAGGGCACGTCGCCAGAAGGGCCACCTCCATTTGCTGGAGACAAGCATAGATGGAATTCTGGCTGATGTAAAGAACCTGGAAAACATTAGGGACAACCTGCCCCCAGGCTGCTATAATACCCAGGCTCTTGAGCAACAGTGAAAAGCCATAGAGACTTCTCAACTGAGGTTTTTGGGGTACAGATCTGAGGGTTCAGGAGCCTTCTTGTGTGGGTGGGGTGGGATGGTGATATTTGAACACATTTAATGGATGTGTGCAGGTCAATTAGACCAGACCCCATCCCTGAGATTGTGGCCAAGCAGATGTCTTAGGCACCAACATGGTACTATTTGCTTCCTGATACTGGGCAATGAGGCAAATAGCCCTGGGTATGAGACTGATCAAGGATCTGGGCACCCAAGAGTAAACTGGTTGGAAGGAAAAACTGCACAGGCAGATGTTTGCCTCAGAAGTGTCATAAACTGAGTCCTGGAATCTGGACAAGTGCTGCTGGATTATAGTTATCTTGTCCTTCAAGCAATGCAACTAAAGGAAACCTTTTTGACTTGGCCCAGACATCAAATCCTTCCTAATGTGAGAGCAGAGAGTGAAATCCTGTCCCACTGTGACCAGTAAAGTACTGTTGCTTCGTGTTGTCCACTGTGAGCTTTTTGTTGACCAGAGTTCTTCCCACTGGCCACCCAGCACGGGAGCAGGAAGTCCACTTCCAGGCTGCAGGAAGTGAGCAGTGATGAGATGAGGACCCACAAGGCTGGCCTATTTGGAGCAATGGTGCCTGCTGGTGACCTGCCACCCTCATACCCTGGGCCTGGGAGGGATTCCCTTTCTCCTAATGCTGTGGCATCTTAGACACTATATTTTAACTTAAGCATTTCCTACCAGCAAAGAAAAATTGGGAAGGTATTTACTTTTGGATCTCAAAGTAATAGAAAAATGTCATTTGGGCATTGAAAGAGGTGACATCATCTCCAAGTTTTATTAGTCCTAATTCAGTCCTACTTTTTAAACACTAGAAATTATATGCCTCTATGTGTTTTATTTTCTCTTTCCTTATAGTAGATAATGTTCCTACCTATTCTTGAGCTGAGTAGAATCCATCCTCCCATCCATCCCTCCAACATATATTTATTGAGTCCCTACTATGTGCAGGGGCGGGTGATTCACTCCCGACATAGTCTCTGTTCCACAGAGCTGAGTGTCTAGTGAGGAAAACAAATGTCTTTCAAAGTTCAAACTTAAAAACCTTGCTCACCACAAGTGGTATTTATTGCAGTTGCCCCTTGGTTCGCAACCTGTTTTCTCAACAGAACATGTGTTGCAAGACATTCCCGCGGGGCCACTTGAGTTTGAGCGAAGCTGCAGTGGCTCTGGGTTGTACATACTGCTCCACATTCCAGCCGTCCTCCACCCCTTCCCACAGTCGATGGCAGTGGACTGTGGAGTCATTACACCGGTGGGAACTGCCCAAGGAACCAGAAGCACTTCCACCCCAACCCAGGAGACCTTCAAGCTGCCTCGCCTCCATATTTCTTTGGTTGTTTGTGGACTGTTTTTAAAATAAAGAATAATCATTAGATGCTTAGGTTTCTAATTTTATTAAATTCTGAGCCTGAGATGGAAGAACCAAAATGATGGAAATGAAAATACCACTGACATATCACTGGGTCCCAGAGTTATCATCTTCAAGTCCTAGTTCCAAGTATCTTCCTAGTTCCAAGTATCTTTTTTTTTTTTTTTTAATGTCTTTATATTATTGCTTTGTATGTGGTGCTGAGGATCGAACCCAGGGCCTCACGCATGCGAGGCAAGCGCTCTACCGCTGAGCTACAATCCCAGCCCCAGTTCCAAGTATCTTATTTGGCCCTTTCCAACTATAGGAGCATTATGAAATTTAGTTGATGCTATATTCTACGCATGGAGGTTTATTTCTAGAACAAAGAGGGTGTCATTGATGTTCTCGGCATCCTTCATCCACTCTAAAATAGAAGGAACATTGTAGTTAGTGGTACATGGGTCATGTTTTTTAATAAATTAAAATGCAGTAAATGAAGATCTGAATTTGGCTCATCTACCCAAGTGAATGAGGAAAGGATCCTGCTTCTGTCCATATGGACCCTGCCCCCCCAAATCTGATAGGTCGATCACTTTGCTTTGACTTTATAACCCTGACCTGGCGTGCTCAATCATACATCCTACAAATTTCTTGTAACTAACTAAATCCCAGAAAATGTGTATATATTTATTAGAGTAGATAAACTACTATGCCATGAAGAGCTAAAGATATACAATAACTTAAACAAAATAGACTTTTTTTCCTTTTCCTTTGTCCCATAATAGACCAGGTGGGGAGCAGGCTGGCAGAGTGGGACTCCAGATAGTCATTTCAGAGGCCTTGCTACTTACACTGTGTGCCTTTGCAGTGGGGAGGGGCAGAGTTGTCACCATTTCAGCTGGGTGGAAGGGAAAGAACATGGAGGAAAGGGACACGTGGGCCAGGCCTGGAAGGCTTCACATTCCACTTGTCTAAAACCTACTGTTATGACCACATCTCACTTGCAAGGGGTCTGGAAGATGTGATTTCTTGGTGCAAAGCCATTTCTCAGTGACAATTCTACATGATGAAGGGGAGAGTACATTATTGATTGGCTATCTGTCTCTGCCAAGTGTAAGTTAGACTCCATATACTTGGGAGCCTGGTGAAGAATCCTGTTAGTTAATAGCCAGGCTGCAGGCCATCGTGAGAAGTTTCCTTGATGCGATGAATTGTTAAGGAAGTCAAAAGAATGTCTACTGACAAATGGGACATGATCCCTGAGGAGAGACTGGGCAATGGAAAAGTGACTCTTAGGACTCCCTCGTTTCTGAGGACTTGACCAATCAATCCTGAGAAGAAGGAAGAGGCTATAGCTTCCAAGTATCTTCCCAGGACCTGGCCACTGATTGTCAGTCTTGGCCTGACCCTGACAAGTTTAGGGATTTCTTATCAGTATTTAATTTGTAGTGAAAATTTTCTCATATTTCTCCTCAGAGAGCTTTCTGATTAATTGTGTGATTAGTAGCCACAACTCACAGTAGAGGAGAGGGGGTTAGAAATGAAACTGCCCATAGACTACAACTTCCTGGAGGATGTGTTTCTGATCTTATCCCAGGAAGTGGTTTCTTTCCAGTACACTTGGGGAGGCTAGACAAAATGGTAAGAAGATACTCAGCACTGTCCAGTGTTTGGAACAAGTCTCAAGGACCAGGAACATGTTTATCATATCTTAGTGTTTTGCATGGTCATGGGAATGTTATGGATTCTTATTGCACTTGCAAAACAAAGCATAGACTTTTCCTCTGCTTTCTTTATAGCATTGGCCACACAGAACTTCTTAAGAAATCCAAAGATCTGAAGCATACTTATGGACCATAAGAAAAGAAATACATATGTGTATGTACGTTAATTCATACTTAGTGTAAACATTTTAAAATTAGTATAAGTTAGCAAATCAAACCAATATTTATACTCAATTTTAAACATGCTGTCATCATTACGCATTCTTAGGACAGGAAAAAAAGCAGTGTTTAGGTTTGTGTACAAAGTAGCAAATATAAACTCAAGCAATCAATTTACAAGACATATCAAGTATCACTACAATGTGCCACAAAGCCCACATGGATACACACAAAGCTGGCTAATCCCAACTTAAAGGGAAAAGAAAGGAACCTTAATAGTCAAAGCGAAGCTGGGCGCAAGCCCCTGATTACAAGCAAGCTTGTAATCCCAGCACTTTGGGAGGCTGAGACAGGAGAATCGCCAGTTCAAAGCCAGCCTCAGCAACGGCGAGGCGCTAAGCAACTCAGTGAGACCCTGTCTCTACATAAAACACCAAATAGGGTTGGGGATGTGGGCTGGGGATGTGGCTTAGTGGTCGAGAGCCCCTGAGTTCAATCTCCAGTAGCCCCCTCCCCCCAAAAGAGTCAAAGCCAATAAAAAAAAAAAAATCTGACAAGTTCCTGACTCTGAAGTGAGCTGGCCTGATGGAGGACCGCCATTTCCCCTCTGAATCACAACTGGGGACTAGCCAATGCCAAACACCATTAAGACCAAAAACAATATAGGATGTATAACTCAAGATGAAGCAAGAATGAATAATTCCAGCAGGATCAAACAATTAATAAATTATTCATTTTTATTTGCTTATATTGCCAAATTATAATGTTTTCTTAGTTAAGATCTTTCAGGCCAAACTCATTTTTAATTTTCATAAACATGTTTTTATTTCATAAAGTACTAATTTCATTTAAGAGTCGAACTAAATAATCCTGGACTATGTGGGCTAATAGGACCTAAGATTTTTTTTTTTTTTTTTTTGGTACTGGGGATTGAACTCAGGGGTACTCGACCACTGAGCCACATTTCACTGAGTTGCTTAGCGTCTCACCATTGCTGAGGCTGGCTTTGAACTCACAATTCTCCTGTCTCAGCCTCCAAAGTGCTGGGATTATAGGCTTGCGCCACCGTGCCTGGCTCATTTTTTTTTTAACTGAGAAAACTTGGGCATGAATTACAGGTCTGCTAATTATTCTTCCTGTTATTATCCTTGAGTGTGGTTATATATACTCCTCCTCCTCCTTCTCCTCCTCCTTTTCCTTTTATATCTTTTGGTACTACAGATTGACTCAAGGGTGCTCTAACACTGAGCTCCATCCCCAGCCCTTTTTATTTTTTATTTTATTTATTTATTTATTTATTTATTTATTTATTTATTTATTTACTTACTTACTTACTTACTTATTTACTTATTTATTGGTACTGGGGATTGAACTCAGGGGCACTCGACCACTGAGCCACATCCTCAGCCCTATTTTGTGTTTTATGTAGAGACAGGGTCTCACTGAGTTGCTTAGTGCCTCACCGTTGCTAAGGCTGGCTTTGAACTGGTGATTCTCCTGTCTCAGCCTCCCTAAGTGCTGGGATTACAAGTATGAGCCACTGTGCCTGGCTGTTATTTTTTATTTTTAAAGCATTGAACTCCTCCTCCTCTTCCTCCTTCTAAGTTATAGATGGACACAATATCTTTATTTTATTTATTTATCTTTTTATGTGGTGCTGAGGATCAAGCTCAGGGCCTCACATGTGTTAGGCAAGTGCTCTACCATTGAGCCATAACCCCAGCTCCGCAGTCCTTTTTATTCTGAAACAGCATCTCACTAAGTTGGTGAGGCTGACCTCAAACTTGGAATCCTCCTGCCTCAGATTCCTGAGTCATGGTGATTACAGGTATGTGCCATGTGTAATATCAACTGAACCAGGCAGAAAATATCTAAGTATATTATAATTATTATCTCCTGTCAAATAAGATTATGAAGAAAAAGGGACTACTTCTCAGAGCAACACACAGGGAAGGTTCTAGACAAAGACATAGACTCTAGCAGTAGCATTGTCTTATTTATTAACATAATTGAAACATTTTGCTGATAAAACTCTTGTCCATGACTATTCTAGCAACAAAATTTTACTCAGAATATTTCACTGTGAAATGGTATTGCAACTTGAATGTAATTTTTATTGATGATTTGATTTCCATAAAGCAAAATTTACCCTTAAAATGGTAGATATATGACCAAAAAGTGATTAAAAAAAAAAAAAAAAGCTGCCTCCTCCCTATACCAACCCTCAAGACCATGAGGATCATGCTGAGCTCCGGGCCTGGGACTAGACTGAAAGTAGCGAGAAAGAGCTGTACCTCATTCCTTACCAACTGGAGCAGACTAAATGGACACTCCAAACTCACGCGACACAGAAACCACAGGAAGAGTTAGTTTACTGGGCAGCTATGGGAAAGTACAGACTGGATGAATTTGGCAGAGTAGACTCATCATCATTACCACAATGCTATTTCTAAGGTGTTCTAATTTTATAAGCTACAAAATCAGTCCCTATTTCCATCCTTCCCATCTCACCCATTGGCTCTCCTGCCATAACCTTGGAGAGATCCTGAGCTTTTCATACTGCACTGTTGTATTTTAGTCTTTTGATGAATAAAACATACACAATACCATGCTTTTCTGAGTTCCCTAAAAATCTGTGTCTGTGTGTATCCGCCTGGGGAAGAGCAGATTTGGGTTGTAGTACAAGTTTCTCCCTGTCATTTGATTATTGAGTCTTACTTTCTACTCAATCCGAATGGCAAGTTCTTTGATTCTGAGAAACTGGAGGTTTAGAGCACACTGGGGAAGTTGGTCAGTCTGAGACAGGAAGATTAGCATCTCTAGAAGCTCTATTTCTGGTTTCAGGCACTTCAGTAAGAGACTTTCCTCCTGGTCCGATGTACATTCAAGGAAGATGAAAACCAGCAGCCCAGTGGCTGCCTGGCGCTGGGGCGTGTGAGACAGAGGAGATGCCGGCCTGCAGCCCAGAGCCTCCACAGGGCCTTTCCTTGAGAAGAGTCATTGAAACAAATGGTTTCCCTCCTGCCTGCTCGGACATCAGCCACTTGGGAGGGATGCATATTATTGATAACAAGAAATGAGGCTCCAGAGCCCTCTAGACATGATTACTCCAGCCCTTGACTTTCTCACTGTCTCTGAGCCATGCCATGGTACCGTGGGTTGGCCTTTATAGGAAGGAGTGGGATCCTAGAGGGGAAGTCGGGGCTTAGCAGTTATCCTATCGATACCCAGGGTGCCACTTGAAACTCTAAACACCATCTTTCTGGTGGTGTCTGCAACTGGGCTCCAGTCACAATGTCCTGCCCGGGACTTACAGAGGTTCTCTGACCTTCCCCCCTAGCAAAGGAAGAGTGAAGGAGAGTGGAGAATGGACAATTCCACCTGAAAGGGGACTCCCTTTGCTTTCATTAAAGGGGAGCTGTTTTTAACACAATCTCTGTGCTACACAGGATGTGATCTGCTCCATTTCCTTCCTAGAAATCTACTTTGATTGTACCTGTTCTTTTCCTTGGCTCACCTCACTCTCCCTCCCATTCCCACCAGCCCTCCTTCCCCCACACTGAGGGCACAGAGTCAGCCTGGTTCCTTCTTGTGAGTTGTGAACTTAATGGGGCTTGACCAGAGTCCAGTAGAATAATGGAGTGGATCAAAGGAACAAAAGAAATCTAGTCTTTCTCAGGTCTGCTCATGTGGATCCTCATAAACTCTGTCCATAAACTTCAGGTCCTTGAAAACACCATGCTACCCCCAGGAAATTCAGCTCCATGTTTTGTTCTGTTTCAGGGAGACAATTCCTCTCATTAGGCTGTGTCCTTGCTGTGTGACCTTGGACCAGGCACCAATCCCACGGATCTCTGCTTCCTCATCTTTTCAAGGAAAGTGTTGGAGCAAATGATCTCTAAAGTTTTTTCAATTTGTCATTCTGTGGTTCCTAACCCAAGAGACATGGGCAACAGTTTCCTCTCTTCTTTTGAAGGTTATTTCCATAATTCAAGAGAAATACACCTCCTCTGGGTGCCACTCTGTCCCATTCCTCTGTTGAATTCATTTCCTTTTCCAGGAGGCAACTGAAGGATCCTGCAGGTGTGAAATGTGGCAAAGAACATTGTCCCTAGACTCGGGTCCCACCTGGGTCATAACTCACAATAGATGTGGCTCAAAGTATACAATACTTGGGGACCCTTCCTTAAAGACAACCAGAAACCCAGGAGCCAGAGACTGGATGAGCAACACAAAGCATGACAGAGTGATTTCCTTTTAGCTCTTTAAGCAGGCATGAATGAGGTGTTAACAACCAACAGAATCTGTCAAAACTGTCTCCAGAGGCAGAGAGGAAGGCAGAAAATTAGGGAGAAAAGGGGGGAAATATCTTAATGGCTCCTGACCATGCTCTCTCTTCAGAGAATTCACTCTTGTGTCAGGCAGATTTCCTCAGGCGGCACCTGTAGCTGTGGGGTTCTGCGGGAGGACCAGGCCCAGACACAAGGCCAAGGTGCGGCTTCTCAAGAAGGAATGAGCCTCCGGCCTGGTGGCCTCAGTTGGAGTAGGTGAGAATCACTCATTCTCCTCAGAATAACAAATTGCTTTCTCCTAGGTCATCTTGGACTCACATTATAAAAGAGAGTTCCCAGCCAAATGGGTAATAAATAATTCCAATTAGCAAAGATCTCTACAGTTGAAGGAATTCCTAGCATTCTTTTTTAAAAAAGAAATGACTGGATTATCAGGATTTGGCCTTGCCTGTGTGATTCTTCTCAGATGCAGGAACATGTCTAAGCATGGTCTCCAAGGGCTTAAGTGGTTCTGAAGGTTCTTTGGAAATGCCTGGGCTGGCAGAGAACCCACATACTGCCATCGGCCACAGCCCACATACGTCGATGCACAGATGCCACTGGGGAATGAGAAGACCATCAGGAAAATGGTTTGAAACTAAGGAAATGGACTCAAATTCTGAAAATCCCTACTATTCCCAGCCTTGCCTCCCAGGTATTAGAGCCTGAAAGTTTCACTCCAGACCAAAGGGGACGGCTGCTGCTGCTGCTGCTGCTGCTGTGTGTGTGTGTGTGTGTGTGTGTGTGTGTGTGTGTGTGTTTTGGAGAAGCGGAGGTGGCTCAGTCTTCTCTACTGGATGTGGCCCTCCATGCACTCACTGAGCGCTGAGGCTGGCTCTAGTGTCCTATCAAAAGGGAAGTAATACCACAGGATTGTATCAAGACTACTAACATAAAGAACCATAGACACTGATTTCATCCAAGTTCTACAAGAAGTCAACAAAGAAAAATAAATCAATAAAAAGAAAGAAAACTAGCCCTTTGTGGTAAAGGGCATGCTGGGAAGGCGAGAGCCAGAGCCGCATCCCCAGAGCATGCTGGGAGGATAGGCACCAGAGCCGCCTCTCTAGAGCATGCTGGGAGACAGACACCAGTACATCTCCAAGGACTGCACTTCCCCCAACTCCCACCCTTTTCCCTCACCCACCCCCAACCCAGAGACTAGAGGAAAGTTTGTCCAAAGATGGTGGAATCAGGAATGCCATGGTTCTTTGCAGGTCCCCCACACTGTGGGGCATTAAGTCAGCGAGTGCGGAGAACAGTCAAAATGAAAATGCAGAGAAACAGAGAGGCAGGAGAGAAACCAGGGGACTGACAGAGACTGGAGGGGCCAGTGTGTTGGCAGAGGACGAGGGGAGAGTGGAGCAGGCTGCTGTGCGGCTGCTAGCCAGAGGCGTTGATGTACAGCTGACTCTTGAGAATGTAGTCGATGACTGGCTGGGACAGGTAATCCACAACATGGCCGTCCCCATGCTGCAGGGCCAGCCTGCATGAGAAGAGACAGCATTCAGATGACATCCATACCTGAATTATGTCAGGAACACTGGCCTGGCCTGTCTTTTAGATAAAAGGTTGATAGTCCAAAACCACATCCTCAGCCTTCTCTTGGATCCATACTGGGCAAAGCCCTCTTGCCTTTGCAAATCCTCCCCCACTATGGTGACACCTTCTTGTGCTCTACTTCTAAACTATGTCTCCAGCCATTCTAATTTTATTTTGAAACAGGGTCTTTCTAAATTGCTGAGGCTGGCCTCAAATTTGTGACCCTCCTGCCTCAATCTCCCAAGTAGCTGGGATTACAGGCATGCACCAATGTACCCAGCTCCCTTCTCTTCTTGACTCTTCTGTGAGCTCATCTATATCAAGAATTTTAATGGACCAGGCACAGTGGTGCACGCTTGTAATCCCAGCACTTTGGGAGGCTGAGATAGGAGAATTGAGAGTTCAAAGCCAGCCTCAGCAACAGTGAGGTGCTAAGCAACTCAATGAGCCCTGTCTCTAAATAAAAAACACTAAATAGGGCTGGGGATGTGGCTCAGTGGTCGAGTGGCCCTGAGTTCAATCCTCCGTACCTCCAGACCTCTCTAGTCTATACATCTCACTTTCTCACTGGACATTTCTACTTAGGGTTCATGGTAGAGACTGTTAACTGGCCCCTAGTATTTCCTTCTTTGGTTTGGTAATAGAGGCCCCTGAGCTGCACTTGGACATTTGCCTGCCAAGGGATAAATGCTGTTTCCCAGCCTCCCTCCGTCTCTGAGCCAGTGGGAGGCAAAGGGAAGTGGTACATGCCACTCCAAGTCACCTTCTTGCCTTGGGCCTCACCTTGCCCTTGCCCACTGGCTAAGAAAAGTTCTCATGGCAGCTATGGACCAGACATGGAAGCTCCATGTGGAAGAGACCAGAGACTCAATCCCTTTGGATTTCTGTAGAGAGAATTAAACACCTACCTATTTAGAACTCTGAATATTGGTTTTATGGCAGTTTTATCTATATCCTACTTGACCACTGAGCCACATCCCCAGGCCTATTTTGTGTTTGATGTAGAGACAGGGTCTCATTGAGTTGCTCAGCGCCTCGCCATTGCTGAGGCTGGCTTTGAACTGGCGATTCTCCCGTCTCAGCCTCCCAAAGTGCAGGGATTCCAGGCGTGCGCCACCATGCCCGGTTTATATCCTTATTAATGTATTGTTTCTTAGGCACCTCAAACTAAGAATTCTCTTTTCCTCTCAAACCAGCTGAGACTACCTAAGGTACTGTGCCCCTTATAAAAGTAAATGGCTGAGGACAGATGAGATCCAAACAGAAGGCTGAACGTTGAGGCAGCAAGTGTCTGGATGAATTGAAGGATTTCATTTGACTGAGGAAAGCTGTATAGAAACTCGGAAGCCAGTGTGACCAAAGTCTATCTGGCTATTTGTCACACGTACCTGCTCTTGGTTGAACTGACAACAGACATGGGATGGTTGACGTCATCCTTTACCACCATGATGTTGTTCTGGGGATAGAGCAGGAAGAGTAGGTTACCAGCCCCCTCTATTCCTCCCTGGGAAAGGGCCACATCCCAGAGACACAGCAACAGGGAGGGAAAGGACTCACTTTGTATTTGCGGAGTATTGAGGAGTGATTCATGATCCGGTCTGTGTCGGCTGCATCTCGGGGCACCACCACAATTCCAAAGTCCCCAACTATCACCTCCATCTGAACAAGAGAGAGACAGCCCTTTGGTGAAACCCATGGCTTCAACCCCCTACCAAATGACTTCTATTCTTCCAAGCAGAACTTCAAACTTTAATCCCCAACATGCCTCCTCAGCCTCATCAGTCAGCAACTTTAAGTAACAACCAGTAATAGTGGGAACTTTGCCTGGCACCCAGAAGATCCTCAATAAATACTTGCATGTCCAGGCAAGACCTCTGCAATTCCTGAGGTTCCTGTTGAGTTCATAATGGTGCAGAAAAACATGGATGACATATAGTTCTCATATATAGTTCTCACCCTTTGTCAAGCAAGGGGTCCTCAGCCCTCAGCTGGACTCATGAGACGGACTAGTGCACTCCCTTAGCCCACCCACTTGAAAGCTGCCGTGGGACCAAGGGCAGCCTAAGCAGAGAGGGCTTGGAATGAATGCATCACTGTGTACACATAAGCAGGGACAGGATGGTCATGACCATTACTGGGGTCACTTCTGAGACCAGCCTCTGGAAGAATCTTGATGCCTTAATAAGAAATAACACCCTCCTTTCATTGAAAAAATAATAACATTTTTACTTTGTTTTTCTGATTGTGGATGCAATACAATCTTAGAAGATAGGAGCAGGGATAGATATCTAGGTAGTGACTATTAACATGTTAGTGTATTTTTGTCCAGTGTTTCCCCCCTACAGGCAGGTGTCTATATCCACAGCGGGATTATCATGCAAAAGTAGTAATTTTACCTGCATTTTTTCATGTAGCATTATATTGCAAGCATTTTCTCACATGATTAAAAATTATTTGAAAACAAGTTTTAATAATCTATATATTTTATTGTCTGCTGCAGCAAGACATTCCATAGTATATTAAACCAGTCCTAAATTGTGGGAAGTATACAGTTACTTCTGATTTTTTTTTCTGCAATTGTGCATAACACTTTGATGAAGATCATTATACATAAATCTTTTATCACATCTCTGATTATTTCCTTAGGATGAGAAATAAAATAATTGCATAAAAGGAAATGAACTGGACCTATTTCAAGGTCTTGAGACATTACTAAGATGCTTCCTGAAAATTTGTGCCAATTTTTATTTCAAAGAGCCTGGACATGATGGCATTTGACAGACTTGGATCTAGCTCAGTGTATTACTGTTTAGATCTTGCCAATTACAGATCCCAGATGGTGGAGGGGACAAGGGCATGGGTTGCTTCTAGGCAGTGTAGCTTGTCAAGCAAGATCTGCTCAGAGGGGAAGGGACCCAGATTTCCCCCCATAATTCTTCAAACCACAAAACCAGATATTATGCAACATTGTAACCCATACTTCTTTACTAGAAGATTTTCCTACCAACAGATTTCCATTTGTAAGCTTGATTTATGGGGAGGTGTGTGTGTGTGTGTGTGTGTGTGCACACATCCTTGGATTTTTCCATCCACCTTGAGTCTGCTTTTCCCATTACTAACAACTGGACCTAGAATTGCAACTAGAACTTTGATGTTGCTGAAATAAGGCTTTGAGTACCGTAGGAGGGAAGTTGTGGGGAGATGTTAAAAGTGAGGTGTGGAATATCAGAGCCCCATCATATCTGCCAGTTGGAAGATACAGAGAATCATGCCACACACTGCATCTGTTGGGGGTATCAGATCCGGTAAATTGGCACCAGATCTTTTGTCCTATAGGCCAGGAACGTTAAGGAGAGACAGGGCAGGGAGTTGGAGAGGGCTTCAGCTCCTCCTGCCATAGCTTTTAGATCACTGAACTGGGATCCACTACACAGTAACTGATTCTCAAACCTGGCTGCACATTAGAAGAACTTTAAAAAATCCCAATGCCCAGCTCACACCCTGGAGAATAAACCAGAATCTCTCAGAATGGGATCCAGGGTTGGTAGTTTTAGAAATCGCCAGGTGATTTCAGTGTGCAACAAGATTTGAGAGCCAAAACTCTGGAGAAACTGGCATGACAGAGAGAGAAAAGAGACGAGGGGAGGAGAGAGAGGGGGGAGAAGGCAAGAGAGCACATCCATCCCAAGGACATACACAGAGATTCCTAAACTGCCTGGCTAGGTAGGTGTTTCAAGATAATGGGGTGTAGATTGCATAATGTACGATCTGCCTTCCTACCGATTTTGAGAGCTGAGTGGATGTATCATAAACGGTGTGTGTGATAATGGGGCTACTTAAAATGAGCATTCCAGTTTAAAGCTCAGGTTGGCATTTAGTCCTCGTGGGGAGACTGCCCTGTGCGTGACATCTGCACAGCTGCTGCTCTCCACTCAGGACTTAATGATCTGACACCCAATCAATAATTGTGCCAGGATGCTCCGTGGGTGGCAAGCAGATGGAGACCTAGCTGCCTGAGATGTTTCTTTTTTCTAGAAACAGGTGGCAGACTTGCCCCTAGGAATCACAGATGGGTGAGGGAGACAGGGTTCATGAAAAAAAGACCTCTAGTTTTAGCAGCTTCTCTGCAGGGCTGCAAGCTGGAGACTGAAGCTCCTCTCTGCTCCTTGGGCTAAACAATGGGGCGTGGGCTTCATTTTCATGCTGGAGGAGCAGGGGCGCTGGGTGCTATGGTTGGTGAAATGGGCCCTCCTTGGTGCTCTCTCTCTCAGGGGCTTAGAGATCTGTTCCACCCCCAACCTCTATCTCCACCAGGCCTCCAGACACCACCACCCTTTCCTGAGCATCCTCCTCCTCTTCCTGGCTGCTTCTTTGGGGCCTCCCTGTGCTGACTCCTCCTCCTCCCTCTGCCCTTGACTCACTGGACTCCACCAGACCTCGGTCCTTGGACCTCTTTACTTTTCTATCAACACTCACGCCCTTAATGATTTCATTCCATTTCAAAGCTTCTGAGACACCCTAAAGGCTCTTGACTTACTATTTCCAGCTTAGACTTCTTTCCTGAACTTTAGACTCATGTGACAGCCACTGTCTTCTCAATATGCCACTTGGCTGAGGTATCTCAAACTTAATATGCCCATGAGCCTGTGGACCTGCTAACACAAATAAATAGCTCTCCCCAGAGAAATGCTTTTCCTATAGACTTTTCCATTTCTTATAATTGCTCAGAGCAAAGACCTTGACATTTTCCTTATTTCCTCTCTTTCTCCCACACCCTACATCCAGTCCACAATGTAATCCAATTAACTCTATCTTAAAACAAAATGTAAGACTGCTCATTCCTCGCTTTTACTCTGGTAGCTGAATAATGACCCCCAAAGACACCCAGATTCGAATTCCCAGAACCTATGACCTTACAGAGCAAAAGAGACTTGCAGATGTGATTAAACTAAGGATCTTAGATCATCCTGGGTTATACGGGCAAGCCCTAAATGCAATAACAAGTGTCCTTGTAAGAGGGAGGGAGAGAGAAATGTGACACAGAAGAGAGAAAATGATGTGAAGATGGGACACAAAGAGTTTTGAAGATGCTACACTGTTGTCCTTGAAGATGGAGGAAGGGGTCAGAGTTAAGGAACAAATGAAGCTATGCAAAAGTCAAACAGATTGTCCCTAAAGCCTCTGAAGGGAGCGCAGTCCCACCAATACTCAGTTTTGGCCCTTTGAAAACTATGTCATTCTTTCGGCTTCCAGAACTATAAGATGATAACTACGTGTTGCTTTAAGCTACCAAGTCTTCAGCAACAGGACATTAGTGCATCTTTATTGTCTCTCACTGGGATTGCTCTGGTCTTCCCATTATCCTCTTGCCTTTTACAGCCTATTTCCAACATCCAGACTGATAACGTTAAAATATAAGTCAAATTCTACTGCTCCTTGGCTCAAAGCCCTTCACTTAAATATCACCTTTTTGGCAAATGGCCACACTATTAAGATTTGCACCTTGTACCCCTGCCCCGAAGGTCTAAATTCTCATGAGAGTTGCATTTCCACATTTTTGGATCTCTGAACAGCACCACAGTGGTTGGCAAGAACAAGTGCCTTCTAGGAGGCAGTAGAAGTAAAGTCAAGAAGAAAGTGCTGGATCCATTTTCTAAGAAAGACTGGTATAATGGCGCCAGCTCTGTCCAATCTAAGAAACATTGGGAAAAAATACTAGTCACAAAGATTCAAGGAACCAAAATTGTAACCTCAAGGGTTGTGTGTTTGAAGTGAGCCTTGCTGATCTGCAGAATGATGATGATGCATGTAGAAAATTCAAGCTAATTATTGAGAGTGTTTATAGTGAAAACTGCCTAACTCATTTTCATAGCATGAATCTTACTGGGGACAAAATGTGCCCCATGGTCAGAAAGTGGTAGACTATAATTGAAGCTAACATTGATGTCAAAACTATTAAGGTTGTTTGCTTCATCAGCTCTGTGTTGTTATTATTTAAAAATACAGTCTGGGCTGAGAATGTAGCTCAGTGGTAGAGCACTTATCTAGCATGCATCTACAGTGGGTTCTGTCTCCAAAACTGATAAAAAAAAAAAACAAAAACAAAAAGAAAAGTAAAGAAAAACCAGGCAATAATCATGTACAGAAAACCTCTTTTGCCTGGGCCTGGGCTACATGTTCAGAAGATCCAGAAGAAGATGATGGAATTCATGTACAGACAAATGATCTAGAAGTGGCCACTAAAAAGATTCCAGAAAGCATCAGGAAAGACTAAGAAAAGGCTTGCTAATCTCTTAACATCCTCAACATCTTCTTCATGATGTCTTCATTAGAAAAGTACAAATGCTAACAAAGCCCACATTTGAAGTGGAAAACTCATGGAGCTTCACGGTGAAGGTAGTAGTTCTAGAAAATCTGCCGGGGATGACACCACAGCTGAAGTTGAACCACCGATGGACATGAGCCAGCAGCCCAAGCATCTGTTTAAAATTCAGACTATTGATAGTGACAAGTCTTATTTGTGAAAACAAAATAAAATAAACAACAAAGCAGATTCTCTAGATCTCACCCCAGGGATTTTTGAAATCCATCCCTAATCCTGCTGCACATCTGCCTTTGGGAATGGTTACTTTATATCACACAACTGGCCGCTAACTACTGACACTACTAACACTCTGGCTTGATCTGGGGGTAAGGTGAAAATGAGCAACCTGTAAGGACAAGTATCTCGGCACCTCTGGTGATTCCAGCAAGAGAATCTCCTGGCCCCTGAAGAATGGTTGAGGCAGACATCTGACCCCAGGAAGCCCAGGGTGCTCAGGTCCCTGGAACTGAGCTCTTGTCCCATCATGAGGGCCCAGCACCTCCTGTCAACCAGGAGAGCTCTTTTTGGGTCTTTCCCTTAGGGGTGGGGAGGTAAAGTCAGTGAGCAATCAATGCAACAGGGCTGTCCTGGTTGGCAAATCCCATTCCTGGCCCATGTGCCCTTGCGCTGCCTGACCCTGGTGGGCAGGCTCAGGGCACAGTCTTCTGTCTGCTGCACACAATGGCCCTCTCTGTGTAGCTCTGGCCTGCGTCATGCCTCAGAAGTGGGGGTCGATGCCATTCATCCTGCTTGGACATCCTGCTCACAGGCACAGCTTTGATCATATCTTTTCATTTTCTGGTCAAAAGCTCCCCAGGGGAGGTAGGGATGGTGGGGAGGAGAGGAAGTGGGAGGGGGCAGACACTGCTTCTCCAAATGTGGGGAATCTGAGGGAAGGATATGAGACATGTTGAGGCAGGAAGCAACTTGGCCTTGGGAGAAAGGACATTCATGGCCCAGGCAGCAAATCTCTAGGAGGAATGTGGGGTTACCATTGTGTCTCCAAGAGGCTGAATTCCAAGGCCCGCCCTGCTGGTTTTCAGGGATGCTTTGGGTGGGCAGATTCCCTATAGTCTTAGCTAGGTATCTTCCTGGACACTAGGGGTTCAAGGATGGGCAAGATAGAAATGGCCTCCTCTCTAGGTTAGATCATTATCTAGTGGGCGACATTAAACAAAAGGCTGTTTTCAGTTGTATCTACTGCTATGTAGGATGGGGCAAGTTACCTACCACTGGGTGACTAATATCTTGTAGCGGCTAATGGATTATAGGTAAATGGCAAAAGTTTGGGCCACATCTCATGGGGGCAGCAAATTATCCTACGGGGCTGCACTCTTCTAATGAAGTCGTTCCTGGTACCATGTCATTTTTTTAATTCAGCAAATTTGTATTAAGTATATGATAAATTTGTATCTGGTGAACTGGGCGCTGTCCTGGTGTCGGTGAACAACACAGGCATGTTTCCTGCACTCACGGAGCTTACCTTGGAGTGGGAAGAGATAATAAACAAATATATAAAAAAGGGAAAACATTAGCTAGAGATAAGTACAATATGGCCAATTGAATGAAATGGCCTTGAAGTTGAAACCTAAATGAGAAAGGAATAGGCCTAGGGGTACCTGGGGAAGAGCATTCCCAGTGAGGTCACGGATTCTGCAAAGGCCCTGGGGTGGGAAAACCAGAGCAAAGAGAGGCAGAAAAAATAAAAAAGGACCAGATCACAATGAAGATGGGATTTTTTTTTTTTTTTTTGGTACTGGAGATTGAACTCAGGGACATTCGACCACTGAGCCACATCCCCAGCCCTATTTTGTGTTTTATGTAGAGACAGGGTCTCACTGAGTTGCTTAGCACTTCGCCCTTGCTGAGGCTGGCTTTGAACTCATGATTCTCCTGTCTCAGCCTCCCAAAGTGCTGGGATTATAGATGTGTGCCACCACACCCAGCTAAAGCTGGGATTTTGTTCCTATTGCAGAGAGAAAAAATTTGAGTGTTTTAAACAGGGTTCAAGAGAATCCAAGATATACTGAGTTGCCCTGGCAAGCCTAACTGGTAAGATCCTCTGTGGATCATTGTCAGATCAGGATTCAGAATCCTGACCTTCTCTCCCAAACACTGCTCTCTTTTCAAGGTACAGTACATCAGGGACATGGGCCCACTTATGTGTCTTCTCCAGAGAAGAATGGTCAGGGATGAACATGGGGCCATCCGTGAGGAGGGAAAGAAACATTTATTAAGGTGTCTGCCATGAGCCAGGCACCAGACTAGGAGCTTTATTTATTGTCCCATTTAGTCATTAGAACATCTGTCTTCTAAGATGTCTCTAGTCTCACTTCATGATGAAAAAATCAAGACTTAGTGAGATGAAGTGATGTGTCTAAGCTGTGCAGCTGCTAACTGAATTTGAACTCATTCTGGTCTCCTTTAAAGATACTTTCCATTACTTCACACCTCTTCTAGATTCATTGATAAGATTCATACTTCAAGCCGGGGGCTGTGGCCCACACCTGTAAGCCCAGCAATTTAGGAGGCCAAAGCAGGAGGAGTGCAAGTTCAAAGCCAACCTCAGCAACTTAGTGAAGCCCTAAGCAACTTAGAGAGATCCTGTCTCTAAATAAAATATAAAAAGGGCTGGGGATGTGGCTCAGTGGTTAAGTGCCCCTGGGTTCAATCCAAAGTACCCCCTCCCCCAAATTCATATTTCAGTGAGTTGAAAAACTTGTTTTGGTTTAAAAATATTAGAATTTGACAATAGATACTTGATCTTATTTGATCTTATTTTTTTCTCCCAGCTTACCCTACATTGAGTTCTCAGTTATTGCTCCACATCACCCCCTAGAGTACACAACTGTGCATTCTTCTGAGTGGGTTAAAAAGGAGGCATGGGGAGAGCTTTCAGAAGCCACATGTGGCTTGGGGGGAGCTTGGAAGCAGGTTCCACCGACCTCCATCCACTGCAGTGGAGAAGGCCGGGAGTTGTGCCGGCCCTCTCACTTCTCTGGCTGGAAGGCCAGGCGGGGCTACTTTGCTCAAGGATGCTCTCAATGCAAATGCATGCAGGAGCCTTCAGAGGGGCTTCCCACAGGAAGTCGCCCCCACTCCCACTGCCAGTTTGGGAGTGTGGGAAGGCTAGGGTTTCCAGACTCAAAAGCCTGAAAACCAACTGCACCTTTCACACGAGAACAAGCAGAATTCCCCAGGCAGGAGCTGAGGGTCCCACCCCCCCAGCCTGTGAATTCAGCAGTGGTCTTATCAGTGCGAGGGGAGCCTAATCCTGGGGTGGAAAAGTCCATCGGGCCTTCCTGCTGGAGCTGGGCTGTCTGATCAAAACCATCTGAGCCTGAATCACTGAATGTTTGTCTTTGCTCCATTTATCTCGGGGGCCCTGGGATTTCTCCTGGAGTGGCTAATGCCCCAGGCTCTTCCTCTGTTTATTTTCTTTGGTTGTTCTCCCATAGTTGATGGATGTAGGAAGCAGTTAGCCCCTGATGGGTTGGCTGGAAAAATATAGGGTGCAGCCAATTAGAACCAACCTGCGGAATGTCTTTGAGGAGCGCAAAGAGAAAGAAAAAAAAGAAAGAGGAAAAAAATCAATTCCCTCACTGGCTGGTTTCTGGTGCCTGAGGTTCCGCCTTTAGAGTTTCACTCTTTTGGGATAAATATTGAGGCTTGCTTATTTAAAATACAAATGCCCTTGAGGCCAGCTAATATGGGTGATTGTTACACTTAATGGTTTTTAAAGACGAATCTATCTTAACCAGCCAAAACTGTCTCCCCAAAAGTCTGGTTCCCACCTCTGGATCTTTCTCTATCCTACTTAGAAAGCTCTTCTCTTTCCACCGACTACACCCACCTCTGCCCGAGATTCAAAGCCCATTTCACATGCCCTTCCAAGTGCATGAATGTCATTACTCCCAGGTGTCTGGTTTATCTGGGTGAAGGACTGGAGATAAACCAGGATGAAGTCCTGGTCTGCCATTTTACAGCTGTGTGGTTTGGGTAAGTCAATGATCCATTTAAACCTCAGTGGCCATATCTCCAGAAAAGGAACAGAGATTCCACATCACAGTAGTGCTCTCGGGGTTAAAAGAGATAACCCATGAGGTACAAAGTGTTTATTGTCTCTGTCCCCTACTAGGAAGTAATGTCCATGGTCAAAAACTTTGTTTTGTTTTCTCTGTTACTCTTTCTAAAACAATGCCAGTCACATAGTACGTGCTCAGCAAATATTTTTAAATGAATGAATGAATGAACAGTTATTAAGTGCTGACTGGGTTTGGGAACACTTATAAATTTTTCGTATGTTTTATTTCATACTCTATGAAGAAATGATATAATTAACAGGTATTTTTAGACAGCATGCGCCTCAGGGACAAACACATGAAGAATTGATTGATTGAAGGAAGAAATATTCAAATCAGAACAAATTTTCCTGCCTTCCATTATAGAATGATGGACAAAGCCGCTGGCAGCATCAGGTCCCCACCCTGCAGGTTTTGTATCACGGAGGGAGCGAGTATAAAAGTTTTCTGCTTCACAGATCAGCCCTGGCTGACTGCACAGCTCTTAATCTTGATTCCCTACAGTTCCTGATCATAGAGACCTGGTTGGATGCTGTGTGAGGTACAGGAAGCTGGGAGCAGGGCTCTTGTGGGAGACTAGTTCTCTAATAATGAATCCGGAATGGGGTGGCATATCGGATTGGGTCCTGATCTGAGGCTGATCCAGGAGCCTGGGTCTTGATTTCCATCAGAAATCAAGAAAAAAAATGTCCATTACAGGGCCACACAGGAGCTCCTTTGTATTCCCCTTGAAAGAAACTCGATGAATATGTATGGAATTTTCTCCCTGTGGAATGTAAGGGGAAGGGTGTGTCGATGGTCAGGGAAGGTCAGAATTCACTGTGGACTCATGGATCCTTGTGACTAATGGGACATGCCCTAAGGAATGTGCCTGGAGGAGGTGGAGTGTTCCTTTCATTGAGTAATTAGATTTCTGGATGGACAGCTTTGGTTCAGGAAGCCAAAGCAACAGAAAGGGCAACCCCGACTCTGGAGAGTGTGTGACTATGGGGAGAGGTCGGGAGAGGCCCTGGCAGGGCTGCTGTCCCACAGGCCACTGCAGCTGGTCCTTAGCCTGAGTGAAAAGAGACTGCTGCCCTCCTGTCTTTCAGGCTTCTTTACAGAAGGGTGAAGTGCTCCATACCTCCCCAGACCTGGTTGAGCCAGGAGCTTCTCCTCTGCCTTGTTTCTGAGAATCGGGCAGAAGACACAAGATGCTGGAAAATGCTCCAGACCTTGTGCTCTCCTCTCTGCTGTCCTGTTTCCAGCCATGGCAGATGAAGGGCTTTGGGCTCCTGGCCTCTGAGCAGAGGTCTGTGGTCAACAGGTAATACGTGGGGCACCAGGCACTTACAGCATGTGTTCCCATAAAAAGGCGAAAGAGGGAATGAATGAAACCCAAGCAGGTCTCACCTATCTCATTCCTGGGAATCTCATGGCTAGAAATTGAGATCTCCAACCCTATTTCTTTCTTTCTTTCTTTTTTTTGGTACTGGGGATTGAACTCAGGGGCACTCGACCACTGAGCCACATCCTCAGCCCTATTTTGTGTTTTATGTAGAGACAGGGTCTCACTGAGTTGCTTAGAGCCTCGCTGTTGCTGAGGCTGGCTTTGAACTCGCGATTCTCCTGTCTCAGCCTCCCAAAGTGCTGGGGTTTCAGGCGTGCACCATTGCGCTCAGCTCCAACCCTATTTCTAGCAGAGAGCCAGAGGCTCTGAAAGAAGAATTGGTAGGATAAAAACATTTTGAAGTCAATGGCTTTAAATTCACTGGACAAATTTCATTAGGTGTCCTGAGGAGGGGAGAAAAACAGGGAAGATTCTTTCAGGATAAAAAGAAGGAAGAAGAGGTGCTGCTGCCTACCTCGCTACTTTCCCACAGAGGAAGAGGCTGGAGCTGAAAGAAGTCTCCCACCCAACAGCACGCTGAGGGCAAAGCCCAGATGAGAACAGGCCTAGTGATCAGTGGGGTCGGGGGACAGCATTAGACTCATCAGGGAGTCCTCTGCCCCAGGTGGGCACGGGAGGAGGACCATCACCCTCAAGTAGCCACAAGGCTACAACAAGGAGAGGTGGTGTCCTTGGTGAACTGAGCCTGAAGGACTGGCCTCATGTTCAGGTCCCACAAGAACTTCTCCAGTCCGCTAATTAGTCATGAATGAGACAAAACCTCCATCATCCTTGGAGGTAGGGACTTGGAATGGAATTTAACTTGACTTAAATAAATTAAACGTGATATTTTTGGCACATCTCAATTGCATGCTGAAAGTCACACACATTATGTAAGGAAACAGCTCCTTGGATATTTTTTTCCTCTGTCTCAGACGCAGTGAGATTCTAAGGACTGGCTGTGGGTGGGTCAGGGGGCTGAGCAATTGGCTGGCAGGTAGGGAGTGGACGAAGGTCTGCAGAGGCTGAAAGCCCTCCCTGGTCTGCTGTGAGGGGCTGCTTGATCCAAATTCTGCTGCTTCTTCTGCTGCTGCAGGACACTGAATTCTCACCACCCTGGACAGGACAGATAGAGGGGCACTTGTGCCCTCTGAGAGTAGCCAAGCTGGATGTCTTAGGTCTCCAGGGTGACCAACCATCCAAGCTGGCCCAAGACTGAGGGACTTTTCAGGATGTGAGACTTGAGGTTTTGTTTTATTTTTGCAGTGCTGGGGATCAAACCCATGATAGGCTAGTGCCCTGTGATGGAGCTGCACCCTGCCTCCAGGGCTTTGAGCTTTAAAACTGAGTCGAGCTGATCACCCACCTTGTTGTCAGTCCATTATCTCATCCATTCCCAGCTTCCACAGGTGCTCTTATCCATCTCAAACTGGGGATTGGGAATGAGATAGGAGGACCCCTCCCTTTTTATACAAGCAACCACAAGGGGCTGAAATTCTATGGTTTTCCTTAAGGATCCAGAAAGGCAAGAAGGTCGGGACCTGGCCAGTTGATGGAGTGGGGACACTGGAATGGGTGAGGACTCTTCACCTTTGCTGTCACATTCCTGGAAAATCAATAGCTTTTGGTTTCTCCGATTTTCTACATTAACTACTCAACCCTGGTCTCAGCACCAAGAACCAACCAGAAGAGAGACCAGGGCTCTTACCCCTGGTCCTCAAATCTTGGCTCTATGGACATCAAGAGCACCGCTACAGAGGCAAGGAAGAGAACCTGCGTCAGCAGTGATCTAACTGGAGGGCAGAGGGAAATTGGCCACACAGCAAGGATCTAGTTTAGTTTCAGTCTCTCTCTCTTTTTTTGGGGGGGGGAGGTACCAGGGATTGAACTCAGGGGTACTCAACCACTGTGCCACATCCCCAGCCTATTTTGTGTTTTTATTTTAGAGACAGGGTCTCACTGAGTTGCTTAGTGCCTCGCCATTGCTGAGGCTGGCTTTGAACTCCTGTCTCAGCCTCCCAAAGTGCTGGGATTATAGGCGTGCACCACTGCACCCGGCTTAGTTTTAGTTTCTAGGAAGCCTGCCTGTCTGTACCTGCCATGGAGGCTCCCACAGGTCACACTTAGCAAATAGCTCCAGGTTTCCTTCAGGCTGCAGCCCATGTCACCGACTGCATCTTCTAAATTCCCCCATGAGTGCCAGCCTCCCCATGGCATGGGGTTCCACGGGAACTGCCCAGCTCTGCCTAGATTCATGGCAGGACTTTGCAGAGACCTTGCGTAGAACTTTTTCTGCATTGCTTTTTACTTTCACAGCACCTTGTTGAGTAGGGAGAAAGGCAAAAACTAACAAGTCACTTAATCCAAAACTGAAAGGAGGTTTAAAATTTCACCTTCAGGAAATTGTTCCAGTGGAGGTAGAAGGACTGTCATCTGCTTCCCTGGAACCCTCCCTCCTCTCTTGGTTATCCCACAGGAATAAATTAGTGTCAGTGCCCTTCAACTTGAACAGCTATGTGTATATTTGTGTCTATTTAACATTTGTTAAATTCTTTGATCATCATTTGCCACATGTAACTGTGACATGTGCTGGGCTGGGCACTTTAAATAGACACTGTCATTTAAGACTTCCAACACTATCTGAGGCAGGTACTATTATCATGCCTATCATTATTAGAGATGGGGAAATGGGAAAAAATGAAGCTCAGAATATATTTTGTCATGAGCTGTGTTGGAGTAGGACTGATATCTCGAGTCTGACCCTGAAGGTTGCCTCTCTCCTATCTCTCTTTCTCCAGAGATACATAAATATACAGGAAAAGATTTCATATGTATATGTTATGCCTTGTAAGACTTGGGGTCAGGGATTGTATTGTACATTTCTTTAAAAACTCAAAATGTTGTCTATAACATTCTATAGATTTTATAGATGTAAAAAACAACTGAGGTCCTGGGTGAATCCCAGAGAACCCCTGAATGTGCCCTCCAGCTCCACTTGTTTTAGTTACTGGCATTTACCACCACTTTTAGAGATCTGGGCTAAACAGTTTATTCCTATTAGCTTTGCAATAAATGACACCTCTGACATCTAGGTCATGATGGAAATGTTTGCCTACATTTCTTTCTTTCTTTCTTTCTTTTGGGTACCAGGGATCGACCACTGAGCCACATCCCTAGCCCTATTTTGTGTTTTATGTAGAGACAGGGTCTCACTGAGTTGCTTAGTGTCTCGCCGTTGCTGAGGCTGGCTTTGAACTCTCCATTCTCCTGTCTCAGCCTCCCAAAATGCTGGGATTACAGGTGTGCACCACTGTGCCCAGCTCTTTTATATGGTCCTGAGGATTCAACCTAGTGCCTCACACATGCTGGTCGAGTGCCCTATTGAGACTGGCTTTGAATGTCGTAATCCCAGCACTTTGGGAGGCTGAGACAGGAGAATGGAGAGTTCAAAGCCCACATTGATTTCGTAGGTAGCACAAGCCATTTGAAACCACCAACCCTCCCCTTGGGCCTGCACTAGTGTCCAGTGGGTGACCTTTTGACATCAGAAGGCCAAGATGTCACCATTCTCACACCACCTTGCTTCTTTATCCTGTAAATACCTTACACTCTTTCAGACTTGAGGCTCCTGCTCCTCACATTTGGCTAGCTCGCTAATTAACTCATCCCTGCAAAACTCATCATTTCTGGGATTGGCATCTGTGCTGTGGGCAAAAGAGGGCCTCACTGGTTCCCTCACCAGAAGAGCTGGAAGATTTACATAGCACAGCAAGTTCGTTTTAAAAACACCAAGCCTGAAATTGCAGCCCTGGTAATTCCATTTGCTTAGGGCTGTGAGGCTGGGAGCTAGCATGGGTTCAGACTACCAGATGAATTCATGAGAAAGAGCAAAAGGGGGTACATGTGTGAAGGGAGGAATTCATGGATCGGCTGGTGTAAGACTAGCACGGTCAGCTCTGGAGTGGGATAAGTTTAACTGCTTCTCTCCAAATCAATTGCCAGAGAATCCTACTGACCTTTTGCCATTAACATCTCCCCTCTTGACCCTTTTTCTCTCATTAAGGGTATTCTAGGGTCGTACATTTTACGACCTCTTCAGAAGAAATTAAAGGAAAATAAAATACACTACAAACTCAAAAGGGCAAAGGGTTTTGATCCTTCCCTTTCCCACCCTGCAAATCACACACCCTAAGCACCACTTGGAGCATGGTGTTCTGACTCAGTGCTTTTCCCCACGGGCTTCGTGGGAGCAATCCTGAGGAGTAGCGACTATGAAGGGGCAGGAGATAAAACATGGGGTGGGTGAGAATTTTCTTCCATTGGGATGTGCACAGATTGCCCTCTTGGGAGCTCAGGGGAGGTTAGTGTTTCCAGTTGGAGGAGGGAAGACCAGAGGTCAAAGCCAAGTGTCTCCTCCCCATCCTCCCCATCCCAGCTGTGTGGGGCCCCAGAACCTTGCTACTCACATCTGCCTCGTTCCAGAGCCCTGGGATGCAGAAGGACTCCAGCAGGTCACTGCCACACAGCAGCAAGATCCGCAGCTCTGAGGAGAGAGCAGTTTACAGAGACAGTCAGAGAAGGCCTGGGAACGCTCCACTTAGCCTTCCTCCTTGATGGACGCAGACATGCACCAACGTGTAGCAGTGCAGAGACTTTCCTCTTGCTGGGGCTCATGTGTGGACCATCCTTGTCTCCCAAGTAAATTACTCACATGGGGAGAATGGAGCACAGGGGGTGGCTGTCCCAGCCCGCTCAAAGCACAGGTCTTTCTGGGCTAAACTAGAATGGCTGGTCACCCCAAGAGACCTAGCAGAGACTGAGCCAGCAATGCGCCTGAGGCTTATGGGCCTCTCTCTTGCTTCCTATCAAGCTCAAGGGTCAGTGGAATGTACATTTTCTTCTTTTATCATTTGGAGTTTGTCTCCTGTCACAAGTGCCAACATGTACAGAGAAGCAGAGGGACACTGGTGTGGCCTGAGTTTATCAGATGTGCCCCCTCCATGTGGCTACTGTCTTCGGCAAAAGGCTGGAGAGAGTGAGGCTGAGGCCTCCGCCCCTCCCTTCCCCTCCCCACGCTCTTCCCAGCACCCTGCCTTCCTGCTTTTCGGTTGTTTTTCTTCCCTCATGAAGCCCACTCTGAATTATCCCAGTAAGGCCCACTGTCATTTTAAACAAGCAGCAAACTGTCCCTTATTAAAACTGAGGCTTGGGGAGTAAAGAATCCAGGAATTCTTGGAACACCATGGGGGAAAGCCCTCTGCCCAGGACATGGCTCAGGGTGGTGTCTGCTTTTGGGTCCCAGGCAGCCCAGGCCCTCCTGACAAGAGGCCAAGGCTTGCTGGGTGAGGTGGTGCACACTCGTAATCCTGGTGGCTCAGGAGGCTGAGGCAGGAGGATGGCAAGTTCAAAGCCAACCGCAGCAATTTAGCAAGGCCCTAAGAAACTTAGCAAGACTCTGTCTCAAAATAAAAAGGGCTGGGGGATGTGGCTCAGTGGTTAAGCATCCCTGGGTTCAACCCTGAGTATCAAAAAAAAAAGGCCAAGGCTGTAGGCGTCTTGTCTAATGAGCTCTCTGCCCTTAGCTCACCGTCAGGGCAGCTACTGCTGCTACCATGGACTTGAGGCTGAAAGATGGGAGAGAAGCCTGCTAGGGACTCTGCCTGCCTTAGACCTCATAGCTAGCTAAGGATCTTCAGAGGGCCAGCTTGCCTATGCTGTAGACAAGGTGTTCAGATGGTTCTGAGGCAGGTGGAAAGTTGCTTGGCTGACAACAGACGGTGCCAGCATCTCATTGTCCCTGGGTCTGTGCAGAGTCTGGGGACCTGACTGAGGGCTGAAATCTTAACTCCTCAATGTTCCTGCATTTCCTATGTGTACTGTGGTCTAATGAACTGTTTATGTGCTGGAACCTTCATTTATTTTTATATTTCCAGGGCCTGACAGAGTGACTGGCACACAGTAGGCACTCAGACATGGCAAGAGGACGAGCCAACAACCAGCTGGTGCCACACAAACTGCCTGGGAGCTTCCCCCACCTGCCTTGGTGCCTATCTATGGTACTTCCGCTCTTACAGCATGGGGCCCCTGGGGAAATGCTTGCCCCATTGGTGGCACCTCCCCCTCCATGTCATCACATGGAATTGCTGGCCCATCTCCTCCCACTGTGGAGATGACCAGGCTTGGTATGCTGAGAGGAGCCAGATGGGCGCATCCCTGGGATTTTTGCTGTTTCCTGGCGCCATGCAGAGTTCCAGATCAGTTTTCTGTTGAAAGCCAGAGGCTCTGTAAGTCTGGATGCCTAAAGGTTCAGTTAGGTGGCCACATCCAGAGGATGTGCTGGGTCTCAGCTTTCCCTACACTGGTGTTTCTTAGCGATTTTACAATTGCCAGGAGACATTTGGCAGTGTCTGGAAACATCTTTGGTTGTCAAGACTTGGAAGGGGAGGAGTTTGCTCCTCTCATCTAGTGGACAGAGACCTGGGACACTGCTGAATATCCTACAAAGCGTAGGACAACTCCTGCAACACAGAATTATCTTTCCCAAATATCCGTAGTGCCAATGTTGAAAACCTTGCTCACAGTCATGAAAATGAATCTTTCTATTCCCAAGACAGGGACTCACGTTCTCACCCAAGTATAATGTGTGATATTTTTAAGAGTCAAAGCACCGAATACTCTAAGAGTGAGGTCTTTGCCTTTTCTTGCAGGTCACCTACAGGCAACCCTGGCAGGGCTTGAAGTCCCAAGTGCAACCACTGGAGGGCAGCAGTGATTTCTCCCGGTTTAATGGACAAGCCTCCTGCCCCTCCTGGGGCAGCCCTGAAGGAGCAGCCGGCTTTTAGGAATGTGGAAATGGGGGTCACAGATGCTGAAGGAGCTGGAAGATAGCTTTTCCTTGTGAAGTGTGCAAGGGGATTTTGTGTGTCCCAGGGCTTGTAGATCACCATGGTCAGGAGGCAGGGTGGCTCCCTTCTCCCTTTGCTGAGCCCCACCTCCTTCCCCAGTTCATTCTGATCCAGGACTAGGAGCCAGAATGAGAATGTTCCCTCCACACTCCCTGCCCAGGAATCCCAGCTATGTGAAGCCCAGGCCCTGAGGCCCATCCCAGCTCTCAGAGTGCCCCAAAGCAATGGCTACCTGGGCCACACCAGGCCATGAGCCCATCTGACAGTAGTGGACACAGCTCTCCTTTCTCAGAACGTAATAGTTCTTCATCCCCTACCACCTTCCTGGCAGACCCTGGCAGACCCCTTCTCTCTCAGGGAGCAGAGGGGATGCCAAGGTGGGTGGCCAGAGCCCTAGGGGACCCATCCCCAGCTCTGTCTACAGGCAGGGATTACAGGCTGACCATGCCAGCTGGGCATGAGAAAAGTGAGCACTTGGACCTGGCGACTGCCTCTCACAGGGCTACCATGAGCTCATGGAAATGAAAGCACAGGGCAACATCAGGGCACAGCCATGGTGCCCTCTGCAGGGGAGGGGCAGATCCCTGAGCTGGCAGGATGGCCCAGTGCAGGGCCCCAGTGCTGCAGGAAGCAGAGCATCTTTGCTCTCGTCTCTGCTTTGGGATGCTTTGGGGCTGTCAAACTTGGAGCCAAGCTCCCCGGCTTGCTTAGAGGAGCAGCCAAGGAAGCCTAGTGCTCCTTCCTGTGGCCTTGAGAACATGATATGCTGATGAGTAAAAGATATTAAAGTATAGTTGAATAATTAGGAAGTGAAGAGTATTCATTATCTTTGTTTTGAATTCAGTTTATTTAACATAAGTTATTATAATTTAGTTTTTTAGTAACGATTCTGTTTGATAATTGGTTTACAAAATTCCTTAAAAGTTTTCACATGGTTCAAGCAAATCAATGTGAGCTGACTCAGGCACACCACTGTACCTCTGATCAGAGCACAAGACCCAGAGATCTTTGAAATGATGTCACACCTGCTGGCCCTCTTGTGGGATCCAGGAGGATCTCAGGTACATCTCCAGGCTTCAGGATCATGGTAGGAACCCTGACCTAGGCCCTTAGAGAGCGGAGTAGCAGCAAGAAGATGCCTAAAGAATCTTTTCAGCTAGAAGTTGATGATTGAGTGTATTTGTTGGACACCCAATGTCCTCTCATCTTAGAGATCCAGGCATCCCAGTTGTCATTGTCCCTCCCTGTCACCTGAGACCCCTGCCAGCTCCAGTTCTAGCTCCACTCTGGCATCTATCTGCCCCTTCCCCAGCTCAGGCACTTGGTTTCACACTATGTCTCCCACTCTGGAACTCTGGAGAGATTTCTGTTTGCTGAATGACTTTCCAACTTATTTTCACAGGTTAGCAGTTCCTTCTCATCCTGACAGCTCTGTGTAACTTCCTTCTACCTGCTCTGGCTTTGGGTTGGGCACAGGACCTCACACAGACAGTGGGATGCCTTAGCCCAGCCCAGGGCTACAGGCAGGCTGCAGAAGTGATTGCCATTCCCGCCATTTCTCTGCCTTCAAGCACTAAAAACCCCCCATATGGAAGGCAGGTGACTCTTGGGCCCTGCTTGTGAGCAATGTCTGTGGGCAAGAAAATGGTCCCTTCAGCTGGTCTGAAGCTCAACTCTTATTCTTTTAGATGAGGGAGGGGAGACTCCGAAGGAAAACTGCCACCTGATCCTGTCCTACCTCCAGGGAACTGGCCTGAGTCTGGGCAGGAGATATTAAAGAGGAGCTAAGTAAGAATATGATCTTAGAGCCAGGTGCGGTGGTGCATGCCTGTAATTCCAGCATTAAGGGAGGCTGAGACAGGAGAATTGCGAGTTCAAAGCCAGCCTCAGCAATGGCGAGGCGCTAAGCAACTCAGTGAGACCCTGTCTCTATATAAAACACAAAATAGGGCTGGGGATGTGGCTCAGTGGTCGAGTGCCCCTGAGTTCAAACCCCGGGTACCAAAAAGAAAAAGAATATGATCTTAGCCTGGGAAAGATCTCTTGTTTGAGAACAGATCCTGCTGCAAACACTTCAAGTCTTTGTCCTCCCCCGTGATGCCATTTGTGGATGCAGGTGGCCCCAATGCCCCCACTCTGGCAGCTCCACTCACCGATCTCCTCGTACCGCATCACTGTGCCCAGATTGGCATTCTCATCTGAGGAGGAAAGAGGAGAAATGTCAGGGAGGGAGCCCCTCTTGGATAGGAGCATCTGGGATGGGATGGGGGTACCATGCCTCCTTGCACAGGGCGTCTGAGGAGAGTGAAGGAGCTCAGGCCACTCCCGGAGTAAGACTTCACATTTCTGGGATTTTCAGAATTAGACCACTTCCTGGGGAACCAAGGATGGGAATATGCATGTGTGCAGGCACACGCAGACTCTTAAGGCTTCCCCCAAGAGCAACAGCCTCAAAACTCAGGGGGTCAGCTTTGGAGTCACAGGAGGTGGCCCTCTCTCCTTAAGGGCTACCTGATTTAAAGAACCAGGGAACTTGGGGACATTGACATTTTTCTGTGGCAGAGTAGTGAGAGCTCACAGGAGGATGTGGAAGCAGAGCCTCTGACACCTGTTCCCGGGAGCACTGTGCCTCCAGGCTCCTCAACCACCCCTGAGCTCTTTTTCATCATGTCTGAAACTGGAAGCCTCAGAAATGGGGGAATTCAGCCCCAAAGAATAAAGGGAACAGGGTCTGGGGCTTTGAGTCTGCAGTTAAATTTGAGGTTTGCCAGAGAAAGCCCCAGGGACTCTGATATGCTCCTCCATGCGGAGCCTTTGGAGAACAGGCGAAAGACAGGGAGGAGGGAAAAAGCTCTTGCCTCTTGGCAGGACAGGCACTGCCAGAGCTGGGGACAGATTCTGACCTGTAGACAGATTCTGGATCCCACTAAAACCCTTTAGGTGTACAGACACATTCTGTGGGTGTGGGATAAGGAATGAGCACAGCCTGGAGGAGGACAATGGCCATGAAAGGCCTCCCGGGCAGCCCAAGACCAGGGGGCCATGCCCTGGGGATCCCATCACAACTCGGCACTGTGAGCCTGGGCTAGTCCTGCTCTCCTCTTCAACCACTGCCTATAACTGCTCACCCCACCACAAGGTGTCTTGGTCTGTTGGGGCTGCGATGACAAAATGCCATAGACGGGGTGGCTTCAAACAACAGAATGTTTTCCTCACAGTTCTGCAGGCTGGGGCGTTCAAGGTCAAGGTGCTGGCAGATTTGGTGTCTGGGGAGGGCCTGTTTCCAGGTTCGTGAACAGCACCTTCTCATTACGTCCTCACGATGGAGTCTCTTTTGTGAGGGCAGAAATCTCACTCCATTTGCCATCTAATTGCCTCCCAAAGGCCCAACTTCCCAAAACTGTCACCTTGGGGGTTAGAATTTCAATGTATCCACTTTAGAGGGACATAGACATTCAGATCATAGCATAGGAGCTTGTGGGTATTTGCTGATGAATGAAGGGAGGGAGGAAGAAGAAAACAGGACCGGAAAAGAAGATCATGGCCTCCTTACCTACGAAGGTGAAACGCTCCACAGGTGGGCGGACGCAGCAGATCCGGCTGAGGCTTTCTCCCACCTTTCCCAAGATCTTGGCTATGGGAGAGAGCAAGACAGACAGGGACAGAGGGAGAGAACCACTCACAACTTACACTTGGGGCCCACTGTAAACAGGAGGGGTGCACTGGAGGGGTGGGACTGGGGAGCAGAAGGCGGGAGGAGGGTGGAGAGAAAGAACAGAAAGATCACAGCAAAAGTTCCTTCTTCTCATTCACAGTCCAAGGCCTAAGCATCGTGAGCCACAGACTAGAATCTATTTTCTAGTTGTGGTCATTACACTTTTGAAAATTTGGAGAATTTAGAAGAGGAAAATATATAAAGAGGAAAACAAAAAGCACCTCTAATCCCACCTCAAGAGATAATCACTGCTAACATGTTGGTGTAGTAATAATTTCCCTCCATTTAAAAAAATGTGTATAATGCAGGTGTGTCTACGTAAGTTGAACAGATTCTACATTTAAAGGGTACTTATGCTATTGGCTTTTCTTGTGTTTGTAAACCTCCTGGAGTTTGTCTTAAGTCTATCCTTAGGACAGGCTCTGCCCACTGGACAATAGGTAACACTCAAATCTTATCTGGCCAAGAGGGATCTGATATTCAATGATCTCTCTGGGCTTCAGTGCAGAAAATTTTTTCTGAGCTCCCACATGTAGCTGTATGCAAACTGAGATTCTGACTCTTCTTTGCAAATTACCCAGTTTAAAACAGACCAACAATATGATGGCTTATGATCCTAGGCTGGAAAAGCAGTAGCATCTACCTCTTGGAATTGCCTGGAAGAATAATTGGAGTATGGACCTTGAAGCCTGACAGAACTCTAGCCCTTCCACCTTTGAGTTGTGCGACCTTAGGCAATCAGCAACTTGTGCTGTGAATCTCCATTTTCTGTTTGTAAATGGGAACACAGCATCTATGCTGCAGAATTACTGCAGTAAATGGGAACACATACAAAGCTCTGAGCACCATTCAGACACACAGTACTCAGTGTTGGGTAAGTGCTGGTGGCCTTTGTTCTCTAATGAAGTAACTAAAAGTGCTTGGGTGTGGATCCTGTTCCTGCCACTTCCTCACTGTGTGACCTTGTGCAAGACCCTCAACCTAATTGGCAGAGGCAGAGAAAAATGCTCCCTTTTCTATGTTTAATTTCTAGTTAATGTAATTATATTTAAATGCACAAGAAGACTGCATGCCATCATATTCCTCTCTCTCTCCCCCTCCCTCTCTCTATAATGGTGATGCTCTCTATTAACAGTTCTGAAAGTACAGTTCATGGGCCAGTACCATCAGCATAACCTTATTAAAAATACAAATCCTCCTCCGGCTCCCAGACCTACTGAATCAAATCCTGGGGCGGGCCCAGCCGTGAGTGCTTTAGCAAGTCCTCTGAGTGATTCTGAAGATTGAAACCAACTGTACCAACGTTCCCCTACCTGCAGTGGGCTTGGCGGGCACATTGTTGTTGTTCTGGTAAATGGGCTGGGGGTTGTCATGCTGTGGCTGTCCAATCACAGGTGTCATAGAAGGTGTGTTGACATTGGAGAGTATGCAACCGGTCACCCTCTAGGGAAAAGGAGAAGAGCTGAGTCTGTGACATTAGCTAAGTGACTTTGAAAAGCGTTTCCCAGTTTTCTCCAGATGGTCATCATCTTGTCCATCACAGTAAGCAGAGCTGAGGGAGAGCCCTGGGCATCAGTTCTAGATCCAACTGAACCATGTGGTCACTGGGCTGTCAGGTGACAGGGATGCTCAGAGGGAAAAGCATGGGATGTGTCACTATACAAACATGGGTTCATATTTGGGTTCTGCCTCCTTCCAGCTGTATGACTTTGGACAGTCTATCTGTCGTGAGCCTCAACTCAAGTCTAACAGTGTACCTGCCTTTTTGACTGTGGTAGGATTACTGAGCACATGCGTTGTGCCTATGGAGTGCTTGACAGATGGCGGGAACTTTGTGAGCATCAGCCAACAGGGTAAGCTCTGGCGTCTCTTGAATATCGGCCCTCCCTGCCTGCTTCATGGGGCTCTGATGAGATCATGTCTGCAAAAGGGCTCCATAAGCTTGAGAAAGGTCATGCAGACACGAGGTACTATCGCCACCTGCAGCCTCTTCAGGCCAGAGATGTCAATAGCACAGCCAAGCGAGAGAGCAGCGCCAGGCAAGAGAGGGATGTGTTTGTGTCGCAGGAAGCGAGTGGGTGGGTTCCGAGCCCTCTCTGGCCTGTTCACCAGCGTGAATACACATTCCAGAGCCAAGTGGAAACTCGATGTGTGTTCTTCATTAGCCTGTGTCATCAGGCCTGCTGCTGTCTCCCGTGCCGCAGAAAACGTAGAGCTGGTGACACAGCATGCTTCACAGCTGACCCAGAAGCAACCCTCCCTCGCCCAGGGTGAGTGGGAGATCAGCTACGGTGCAACAGAAACAAAGGACCAGTATTCAGTCCCGTAGCTTCACAAGGGCCACTGCTTAGTCAGGATCCCTCCCCTGAATGCAGCATCGGGGGAGTGATGGGGCCCACCATCCTTTCTGGATCAGAGTCCTGCAGTGCTAAAGGACCCCCAAGTTCCAGGGCTGGGATGTCCCTCTAAGCACCTTTTCCACAGCTACCCTGCAAGCAGAACAACACACGAGTCCTTCTGGCCCCTAGAAAAGCAGCTTATATCTTTCAGGGGAACCTGTCACTTTTGTAATATTCCTGAGAGGCAAAGGTCACAGCAGCATGCAGCCACACCTGGGAGCCAGCTGGGGCTGTAGACTCATCTTCTCAGTCTGCTTTGTGGGTTTCTCTGCCTGGCTGTGCTGATGCAGTAGTAGGATGCAGTAGTCTGCCTCCTTTTGTTATTATTTTACCACCACAAAAGAAAGTGGCACGTTTTTCATTTCATAACTGATCTGGTGGCTGAGGAATTTCTCCCTCTTGCTGGACAAAGGCCACTGAGTTGTTCTATCCCAGAGAAGACAATGGCTGACAGCATGTCCAGCCCCTCGCCTTTGTCATGGCTCAGAGACCTCTCCCCATGGCCCTGAGTGCCTGTCTCTCTGGCACATCTATTCTCCATGCCAGGGGCATTGGCCTCACACCAGGACTGGGGAGGCTCAGGGTTCCTGGGAAGCAGCCCCAAGCTTCTGCTTCAAGGCAGGGGGCCACCTGTGACCTAGATTGTCAGGTAGCTTCTGCCCATCACTGCGACAGCTGGGGCTTCTGGCTGAGCTTCTCTGGTCCAAGCTTATGCTCTGGGCAAGAGTAAAGGAGGGCATGTCCAGGAAGCCCAGTCATTTGGACAACAAAACAGTAGCCAGGCTTAATGGCCACAATAATGACCAGCGCTCAGGAATGTCTGCAGGGCCCCTGATTTCTCCCTCCCATCACAGATCCTAAGGCAGCTATGACCAGAAGCAGCGCTGACCTCCAGGTGACCGCCCCCCAAGATTGGCATGGAGTATGAGAAATAAGCTTGGTGTGAAGTCACTGAGATTGTAGGGATGCTTGTCACCTTGGCAGATCTTAGCTTATCCTGACTGACACATCCTTATGCAGTAAGATGGAGTGTCTTTTATTTCTATTGCTGGGACCAGCACAGAGGAAGCACATCAGAGTGACTCTGTGTCAGAGAGACCTTTCAAGGAGATCAGGAAAGAGAATGTGTGCAAAGGGTTCCAAAAGTGGACAGAAAAGAGATCAAATCTACTAACTTCCACAGGGTGGGGATGGGGCTTAATAGATTGAGCAACAGCCAGTGGGCCTCCCTACTTCTCTTGCTGTTGGCTCCCCAGGATAGTCTGGAGCCTGAAAGCTTCACGTCTAGTAAAAGGAAGCTCAGCAATGTGGCTGGTAGAGTGAGCTGGTCAGAGGGTGTGCCCCGAGAAGACGGCAACAGGCCCTCCAAGAGCAGTGGCAGAGATGGCACGGAGGCTCTCTCTAGATTGGAACAACTTGCTGATGGTGGTTTGGGCCTGGGGGGACTCTACAGCCGAGTCAGAGGAGAGAGCCCAATTTATGGTTTGCCATCTTGGTCTGTCGGGTTTCTTGCTACTGATGGTGCCACTTGCATCTTGTCACCACGGGATCGATGGGCTGGTATTGATCTGGGACGGGTGATTTCTGTGCTCACTGTTGGTGCTGCTGGCTGTGTCTAGCCCATTCTAACCTGGCAGCCAGCTCTGGAGTCTGCAGCCCAGACACAGGCCCCGGATTCAGACCCCAGGCTCCAATCAGGAATATGGCAGTTGTCGTGCATCTGTGCTCACTAGCCGCTCACTGTGTGTTCTTAGGTACATGAGCTTCCTTTTACTAGGTAAGAAAACAGGGATCAGACACCATCTGCCCTGAAGCTCTTGTGGGGAGCAGTGACAGGGTTGAGAGCACAATGGCTAGTGGGGCTGTCGTGCCCGGCTGCTACAGCCTTCCCCAGAGTAAGGGGGCTGATGGGTGCCAGCTGATGGAGTAGAGGACCTGGCTGCTTGAGCCAGCTCCAGCACCTCTCTTCTGCCTTTCTTGGCCCAGCCTTCTCTTCTCCTCACTTTCTGTAGTTCTGCAGCTGTGGGCTCCTTAATCCCACCTTGAACTTGCTCCCAGTTGTTAAGATGCCCAAGTCACACCCAGCAGCAACAATATCATCTCACATCCAAATGGGAGGCTGAAGGTGGAAGGCAGGGAGCACCCAGGTGCTACTGTGGGTTCCTTGCTAATTCACCACTTCCCTTCCTGCTACCCACTGACTGGCCCCTCTCACAGCTGGCAGAGAAGGAGGAAGCCTTCTTCAGCCTAGTAGGCTGCAGTCCCTGTTCCCTGCCCTGCCTGGCCTCTGTGGGCACAGCCCCTCTCCTATACCCCGGTAGTCCACCCATCCCTTGGCTGGGGCCCGCTCACCTTCATGAGATCCCGATGGTGTTCCAACACACTGCACGTCGTCTGCCAGGTGTCCTGGTAGCACTCCCACGGGTCCACCCTAACATCATTGAGAGAGGTTTCCATTTTCACACTCTTTCCTCCCAAAGGCCATAGCTCAGGGGCTCGCCACAGTGCAGGGACTTAGCAGAACTGGTCATGTCAAATGCTTAGATCTCTACTCAGATGAAACCTGGGTGTGAAACTGAGCCTCAGTTCCTCTTTTGTAAAATGAGAGGAGTCTGGTATAAGCTTGTGAGAAAAGATGCTGGAGCCAGTCGGCCTGGGTTAAATCCCCAGCCTCAGCCTTTCCGACTGGGTAGTTTTGAGAAAATTAGGTCATCTCTCAGTGTCTCACTTTCCCATCTGTAAAATGGGAATAATAGTGGCAATTATTTTACGGTTTTGCTAGAAGGACTCAGTACATTTTATATGTGTAGTACTTAGTGGAATGTCTTGCTCTTATTCTTATTTACAGAAGGGAATTCTCCTCTGGATCCTATAGGATTGGGACAAAGATTAAGCACCCATCAAGTGGGGGCTCTGGTTTCCCTTGCTGGGCAGCAGGTCCTGGAGAATCAGCTGGGTCTGCCTCCCTGTGCACTGGAGTGCTTTGTGGGCCTGGGCATGAAGCACGGCAGTCAAACCAGCGGGCTTGGGCCTAGAGTCGCCCCTCCTGCACGCTAGCTTGTGAAGTAAGCAGATTCATGTGGCTCTCGGGCTTAATTGCCAACTTAATGAGCTGCTAAATTGGGATATTTCTCAAACATTTTCTTAGCAGTTGAGCATTCCCTGTCCACCCCTCACCATGCACAGAACACCTCAGGTTTTCAGAGAAGAGATCTCACTAACTGAAAGCTATGAAAGGGTTTTGCCCAGAGACTGCTCCTCCCAGATCCCTGATCCCCCTCCCTGTCCCGGGTGCACAAGGTGCCAGAGATGACCAGACACTTGACCTGGATACACAGTCTCCTTGGGTCAGGGGCCTGCCAGCTCCCATCTCTAGAGCTCACTCTTAGACTCCCTGGTGATCTCAATTCTGATTTAACCAGTGCCTGGAACAGTGTAAGGCAGCCGGTAGGACCCAGTAAGTATTTACTGAATGAATAAGGAAATTATTCCAGAATCTTCTAAGCATATCCAAACAGGAACAGCCTCCTGCCTAATGTTTTCCCTATTAGACCCATCTCTCTGGGAGATCTGGAGAAGCCTCATTTCTAATCCTGACTTGACCACGGATGGACTGTCGCTCGAGCCCTTTAACTTTTCCTGTCCTCTGTCCCATCTGAGAAAAAGCAGCTGTCTCTCTACCTACCTGCGTCTTGAGGCGGGTGAGAAAGTTGATAAAGGGCACATGCTTCTCACAATTCGTTGCACTTCAGTGGCAAGGACCACCGTTTACACATTATAGCCGCTTCCCTTCGCCGCCCTCGTTTCTGCCCACCCACTGTCCCTCCTAGGCTGACTCTGCCTCCCTCATTCTGAGCTCAGCTCCCCATCACTTTCCTCCTTTCATGGAAACCTTGAGGTGCTGCTTATTTTTCCATAGGGGAAATTATAGCACAAATGGTGTGCTGTGATTTTTTAAAAACATCATCTCATGCAAATTATAACGGTAGGAACTTGGGAGAGAATAATTAGCATAATTATTGGAAGCTTGCTTTAATTATGTGGCAAGCTCGGCAGATGGGGTCAGGGGAACACTGCCATCTTAGTGGCACGTCTGACTGGGAAAAGTGATGAGCAGAAAGGCTCTTTCTGGGTGTGACTTGGTCTGAACACCATGAGGGGAAGTGCTTACAGGTTCCACACCTCTATCCCGGAGTTCAGTGTGGGACCCAGAGGAAGCGTGTGCGGGAATGGGCCATTGCCAAGGCCAGGGAACATTCCCTGGAAGGAAGTGAGAGTTAGTGGAAGTTAAGAGGAATGAAAGTGGGAGGCATTGGAGATTTTTCTGGCTTGGCTTCACTCAAAACCCAATGATGCTTATGGAAACTCTAGGAATCACACCAGGACCCAGAGGTGCCAAAGCAGATGAAACCTTAAAAGTTCCCTCTGTAAGCTGGGCAGTGGTGCACGCCTGTAATCCCAGCACTTTGGGAGGCTGAGACAGGAGAATCCCGAGTTCAAAGCCAGCCTCAGCAACGGCAAGGTGCTAAGCAACTCGGTGAGACCCTATCTCTACATAAAACACAAAATAGGGCTGGGGATGTGGCTCAGTGATCGAGTGCCCTGAGTTCAATCCCTGGTACCAAAAAAAAAAAGTTCCCTCTGTAGTTCCATAAGCTTGATCGCTGAGGGCACAAATAAAGTTACTCATCTGGGCCACCTCTGGAGGTCTACCTATTACTTGTCCATGGCTGACAGCTCTCCCTCCACCACCCTGTCCTCCTGGGGTCCAAAGTACTGCTGGGCTCTTCCTGTTTCCTAGCCCCACCCACAGCGAGCTCTGGGCCTGCATCTGGCATTTTCAGGCCAGCCCTACCTGATCCAGTCGGAGTTCTGGACGGCCAGCTGACACATGATGAGGCGGTGCCGACTGGACACGAGGCCCTGGAAAGCAACAGAGCAGTCACTGGGAGGTCCCTCGCTCCCCACAGCACCCCTGGAATGGCAGCCCAAGCAGCCCGCTCATTACAGAAGTGCAGCCAGTTTGGGGTGGTAAGAGGGAATGAGAGCTGCGACCGACCCCTTTCCTTGTCCATCTGCCATACAGACAGGCATGGAGTGGCCGAGGGGAAGGAAAAAGAAAGATGGATGTGGGGAGGGTACCAGCCCAACAGGACTGATAGATAAGCCTCCATTTATGAGGAAGCTGGTTTGTGCCCTGAACAGAGGGGAAACCTAACTTAGCAAATGGTGCCTGGTCTTATGGCACAGCCTGGCAGCACAGGTGACATCCCTCAGAGCCTACCACGTGGATCTGTGGGAGAAAAGGGAACGACCAGGAAAAGTGCCTCAGGAAGGTAGGGGCAGGCAAAAGGATTTTAAATCAAATTTTTAGAGGCACAGGCTATTTTCTCCTAGAATCCCAGCAAAGACTGCTCAACCCATAACCAGGTGCCAATTTGGCATTGAGGCCAACTGACAACAAGCGGGCATGCCTGCTCCCCTCTTAATGAGCTCTGTCTGGGCACGGCGCTGTGCGTGGCTGCCTGTCTCTGGCAGCAGTTGCTCCCAGCCACTGCCCCAACACCCAGTCATGCAGGTCTGACTGATGTCCTCAGACTGAAGCAGGACTCCTGCATTGGAGTATTTTGCATTTCCAAGAGTCTTAGCAGCGAGGACCATGGGCCAGTTTTATCCAGAGGAGCATCAGGTGGGAGAGGGAGGGTGAAGGAGCAGAGGGCAGAGGAAGGGACCCACCTGTTTTCCATAGGAGTCGTGGACTGGGGAGACGATCCCACCAATCACGATAAACCTTCCAGTCTTGTGCAGATAATCCCTGGCTCTTTCTAATTAAGAGAAGAAAATCGCACATGACAAAGAGGAAAGGTGTGCATTAAAGGTGATAATTGAAATCAATATGTTCAGCTCTCTACTGCTAAGGCTTATTTCCTGCCATTTAAATAGGAAGTGTCAACTTTCAAAGCAAACGCTAGTAATTCAAAAGGTTATGGAAGTCCTGAAGCGAAAGGATTTAGAACTCAAGAGGATTAAGCCAGTCTTAAAGGTTCTCTGTCGGAGGAGCCCAGTGAGGACTTTAAGACAAACACCTCATTAAGAGCCATTAGAGCGACCATTGGAATTTACCTCTATTGTCACTTGCAAAAATTCAGATGAGAAGCAGTTTTAAAAGAAAGGGAAAAAAGCCTCCTTATGATATGAAAGATGTGCTGATTGCTTCATCTAGTTACTCAGAAGAGAAAAACCACCAAAACAAATTTAAAGGGCTTATACATAATTATGGAGAATCGCAAGCTCACCTTCATTTCCCTTAGTGGAGAAAAAAGTTCGGCCAGAGAAGAGTTTATTTTTCTTTGGAAGGAAAGTGGTATTGCTTATCCAAATTTATCAGACACGCTCAATTGTATTTTCTTGACAAAGCTCAGCAAACTAGGAAGGAGCTGAAAGTCCAGCCATATTTTGCTTCTAAGGGGGCTTGTGGTACAAATGCCAACAGGGCCTAAGCTTGCATCCCTGGAGAAAGGGCGTGGATCTTATAGTGAGGCAATGTGGAAGTGGAAGGGCCTGCCAGCCAGGCGGCTGGGCCTTTCACAAGCATTTTCCAGGATTGCCTTACTGGCTCTCTTAACACTTAAAAATAATTCTCACCACATTTGCTTCTTTTTACTCTTTCAATGTGAAATCTCCTTGATTAAGAAAAAATGAGACTATTTTGAGCACAGTTTTAGATTTTCCAAATAATCGAGCAGATTGTACATAGACTTCCATATACTCAGCCCTCCTCCTTTAAACTCTCGTCTAAGTGTCCCTCTTTATATTGATCATTTTGTACTAGGATAGCGCATTTCTACACCTGATAAATCAATACTAACATACTGTTAACTATTGTTCATGGTTCACACTGATTCGCTCTGTGCTACAGAGCTATGTATGTACCCACCATCATATCATACAGAGTATTCACTGCCCTAAATCTGTTGTGCTCTGTCTATTCATCCCTTCTTCTCACCTCAACTTGTGGAAACCACAGATTTTTTAAAAAAAACCTTTCTAGAGATTTTCCTTTTCCAAAATGTTATATAGTTAAAATCAGACATAGCCTCTTTAGACTGGCTTTTTTAATTTTCATAAGCAGTATGCATTTAAAGTTCTCCCATATTTTTGTAGGGCTTAATAGATCATTTCTTTCTTTCTTTCTTTCTTTTTTTTTTGGTACCAGGGATTGAACTCAGAGGCACTCGACCACTGAGCCACATCCCCAGCCCTATTTTGTGTTTTATGGAGAGACAGGGTCTCACTGAGTTGCTTAGTGCCTCACCTTTGCTGAGGCTGGCTTTGAACTTGCAATTCTCCTGTCTCAGCCTACCAAAGTGCTGAGATTACAGGGGTGTGCCACTGTGCCAGGCCGATCATTTCTTTTTATCACTAAATAATGTTTTATTGTGTAGATACACCTCAGTTTGTTTACCCATCAATTTGCCAAAAGACATCTTCGTGGCTTCCATTTTGGGGTGATTATAAATGAAGCTGGTATAACATTCATGTGCAGGTATTCATGTAGACATAAGTATTCAATTCAGTTTAGTAAACATCTAGGATGTGATTCTGGATCATATGATTAAGGGTATGTTTAGTTTTGTAAGAAAATGGCAAACTAAAGTGGCTGTACCATTTTGCATTCCCACCAGCAGAGAATGAGAGAGTTCCTGTTGCTCCATATCCTCACCAACATTTCATATTGTTGGGTTTATGGATTTTAGCCATTCTAATAGTTGTGTCACATTTGCTTTTTAAATGAGCAATATTATTTGGAAACAAGTGAAATAATATGGAGCTAAATTAGGCTGAGACCAAGTACAGGGCCTTGTAATAAAACTTTTCTGATATTTGAATGAATTCCACAGCCCATCTTCCCTTCTTGGCTCTTTATATCTCAGTCTTCCTCGTGATCATGTACATCTGGCCCTTGGCTGTCACTGGCCCTCTTTTGCAATCAGCCAGGCCTTCCTTACTTGCCCTTCCCTCCAAAAAGTGCCCTTTCCTTACTCTTCCCTCACTCAAGCACTGCTCAACTCCACTCCAGCTTGGCTTCTCTGTCCCATGTCCCCCTCTTCTGGACTTTCTGCCCTACTAATTCCTATGCACTCAGTCCAATGGTCTCTGAAAGATTTTGTCGCAACTTCTTGAGTTCCTCAAAGATAGGGCTCTTCTTTGCTGTAGGTAAGAGGTCCCTAACTTGAGCTCAAGGAGATGTGCAGTTAACACAGGAGTGAGAAGCAAGCTGAGCATGAAATGATTTGCATTTAGCTGTGAGTAGGTCAAACATTGACGTTGCCTTTTGAACCACTGCGAGGATGTAAAAAAACACAACTGTAGTCCAAGCATGGTCCAGTTTGTCACCCAGTTTGTTAAAGACTCCTTTGGCTCTTAAGTACTCCACAGAGTAATTTATTTATTGAGCAGTGGATGCTCAGTAAATGTCCACACCCAGAAGGCTTATGAAGCTGGCTGTCCCTATTCTTGCTTCTCTAGGATGTCGTCCGGCTGAGTCATCTTGGTCCAGAGAGCTGCCCACTCCATTCCTCAGACCACACTCCAGAATTTCCAGGGAAATCCATTGCACCAATAAATTGCCTTAGAAGCTGTCTTTTCTCCTGGCCAAGACAAAGAGCCCCTTCTCCTGGCAGTGCTCCAACGCTCACTGCCTTGAAAAGAGGCAGTTTCTGAAAGGAATAACCCCAACCCTGTAACCCTGAAGAGTTAAACCCAGAAGAGTAATTGTGATCATGCAGTTCAATTCAATTTAGTAAATGTTTATTGAGCATAAAACCCGCTGACAGATGCTAGAGGGATGTGAGGGTAAAGATGATTTTATGTATAATTCTTCAAAGGTTCACATAATGGGGAAACAGAAAGTCATACTGATGGTCTAATGAGATTTGAATTGGGACGAGTGTACAGCAGTGGCTTTCAATGTTCTTGTTTTACGACGACCTACAGTCTGAGAAGCATTTAAATCACGACACAAATATACATATGTATATTTAACTGGAACATATTACAAGACCCTCATTATAGTACTACATGTTTGTTATTCTCTAGCGTGTTCTAGTCTAGTAATCATAAATTTAAATCAAAAGCTGGTCATGACCCATTAGCGGGTGGCAAAGCTATAGTTTGAACTACTGTGTGCCCTAGTTGAGATGCCAAGAGGAAGGAGAAAAGGAATAGGAGACATTCATTTTCCCCTGGGGAGCTGAGAATGACTTCTTGGGAAAAGTATACTTTTAATTTGGCCTTGAAGAAAGATAGGGCATCAGTAGACAAAGTGAAGGCGAGCCTTCTAAGCAGAGTGAGAAGTTCCAGCTGATGTGCAGAAATTGTACAGTGCAAAGCAGGTCTCCCCAACAGGTTTAGTTTCAGCACTATAATTGGGCTGTGGCTGGCCTTGTAGGAGTGGGGGCAGGGAGTGAGGGGAAGGGAAGGGGATGTGGGCTAAGGCAGTTGGATTCAAACTGCTGTGGACCCTGAAAACAGGTCAAGAAGTATGAACTTTACCCCAGGGATGACAATTCCATCAATATGTGTTTTGTGCACTCTTTGCATGGGAACCAGCTGGGAGTTGGACACTGAAATACAGATTTGAGGTCCTAAGTCCAGAGTTACTGAACCAGCATCTGAGGTTGGGACTTGACATTTTGCATTTTTAAGTAGTTTTTCCAGGTGATTCTACTGTTCTGGAAAGTTTGAGATACCAACCATAGAGTTGAACTCTGAGGACAACAGGGAATCATTGAAGGCTATCAAATAGGATGTGACATGCTCTGAGTTGGAAGAAAAATTTACAGAAGGCATAGTGACAGTGGTGAAATGCCTAGGGTGTCAAAGACTTATTTTAAAAGAGATAAAAATGCAGAGCATTGTGGCACATGCTGGTGATCCCAGTGATTTGGGAGGCTGAGCCAGGAGGATCTCAAGATGGAGGTTGGCCTGGGCAACTTGGTGATATCCCATTTCAAAAATAAAAAAAAGCATGGGGAGTGTAGCTCTGTGGCAGAGCACTTGCCTAGCAAACCAGGGTTCAATCCCCAGCACTGTACACACACACACACACGTGTTTATGTGTACACAGAGAGAGAGAGAGACAAAGAGACAATCATTCCAAGGTGGAATTTTTTTTTTGTACCAGGGATTGAACTCAGGGGTACTCAACCACTGAGCCACATCTCCAGCCCTATTTTGAGTTTTATGTAGAGACAGGGTCTCACTGAGTTGCTTAGCACCTCATTGCTGAGGCTGGCTTTGAACTTGGCAATTCTCCTGTCTCAGCCTCCCTAAGTGCTGGGATTACAGGTGTGCACCACCGCGCCTGGCCCAAGATGGAAATTTTGATGTGGGTGATGAGGGCAGATGAAACTTCCCAGAAAATGCTTAGGGACCACAGAAAGCAGTATTTACTCCTCTGTCCAGATATATTTTGTCTTGTTTTGCCACTGGGCTTTACAGCTGGACACATCACAGCCATGCCACAAGAACATCCACTTTTTAGACTGTGTCTTTATAAGATCATACTGATAGTCCTAGGTTTAAACTCTGTAGTTGGCTGGTTGTCTTGTTGTTCTCTACCTTGAATGGAATGTCAGGCAAGAAAGAACTGGCACCCAGCTAAACAAAAGTGACTGGGAACACGTACAATGATTCTCTTTCCTTGTTTCCCAGAGAGATTCCAAATGCCTGAAAAGTCTGCCTAGAACTGTGGTATACTGGAAATGACACTGAACTTGGCATAAGAAGACCTTTAAGTCTTGGGCAAGGCACTTAATTTCCCTGAGCCTTAAGTTCTATATTTTTAAAATGCTTTCTTTGTAAGGCTGTTATGAGGATCAACTTGAATCATGAATATAAATGTGCACAGTGCCCAGATGGTTTTACTAGAGGTTCCCATCAAACATTTAACGAATTACCAACTCTACAACAGAAAAGGAAGGAACACTTTCCAATTCATTTTGTGAAGCTAGTATTATCCTGATACCCAAACCAGGCAAGGATAGTTAAAAAGGAAGGAAGGAAGGAAGGAAGGAAGGAAGGAAGGAAGGAAGGAAGGAAGGAAGGAAGGATCCACATAAGAAAATGAATTCTATTTCTGTATGCTAGCAACAAACACTTGGAAACTGAAATAAAAATACAAGGCAACTTGTCACTCAAAAAAAAAAAAAGAAATACTTAGGTATAAATTTAAAACAACAGATACAGGGCTTGTATGTTAAAAATTACAAAATGCCGATGAAAGAAATCAAAGAAGATGTAAGTAAATAGCTTTCATGGATTAGAAGTCTCAGTACAGTAAAGATGTTAATTCTTCCCAGAATGACATAAATTTCATGCCTTTCGTATCAACATCCCAGCAAGATTTTAAGTGTAGGAAAGAGCCCCAAGGGAGCTCATGTGCCCCTCTGTTGTTCGCCCATCACGTAAGGACACAGAGCAGATCTGTGAGGAGCACACTCTCACAAGACATGGAATCTCCTAGCACCTTGATTTTAGACTTTGCAGCCTCAGGACAGTGAGCAATGAATTCATGTTTTTTTTACAAGTTACTCCATCTAAGTAAGGTATTTTGTTATAGTAGCCCAAATAGACTCAGATAGTAACCACAGTTGGAAACTGGCTGAAGGGTACCTGGAATCTCTCTGTATTACCCTTGCAACTTTCGATGAATTGATAATTATTTCAAAACAAATAATAATAATAATAATTCATGCTAACCTAAAAAACACTGCAATTTTAGGGTGGTGATGTGCAAATCCAGGCCATTGGCAAGCAAGCTGGTTCCAGTTGCGTGCTTCTGGAACTTTCTCTCTGCCCCTCCCTTTCCATTTTTGCTGATTATAAGCTTTGGGATTGTTAGGCATGGCAGGGTGTCCTCTAAAGCTATGCTTCTCACACTTTGATGTGCATGTGAATCCTCTGGGGATCTTGTTAGAAAGTAGATTCCTATTCTGTAGGTCTGGGGTGGAGCCTGAGATCAAAGCTGAGACTAGGGTGAGGGGAGCAGGGTGAGATAATTCCAGGGCAGGGTCAGAGCCTGCCCTCAGTGAAAATGTTGGTATTTTGTTCATGACAAGTATTTTTGGAATTACTTTTGATATTTTAAAATAGTGCTTATCTCAATTATTGAGCATTTGGGCGCTCTTTTAAATTTTGCACTAGAGGGGTGGCCCCCTCTCCTCACCCCATTCACCCTGGCCTGAGAATCAGCATTTCTAACATGCTCCCAAATGAGGCTAATGCAGCTGGTCTACAAGACTCGGTTTTGAATAGTGAAGACTAAAGATAGGTGGAGCAGCCCCCTGCAATGTTAAGGGGGAATAAAAATAAGCTCTCCTTCCTCCCCCACTGGGCCACCACCTCCACCTTGCATGACAAAGGCTTTTCTGGACATTAGCAGGAAGGCAGCTCATTGGCAGAGCTGTAGTTTGGGCCCTGGAATTTAATTTCATGCCAGGCCTCCAAAATGTAGTCTATTTTTGTCCACCCTTTCTGTCCCAGGGAAGGAGCCAAATGGCTCCAGCATTTTACACTCGAATCTGACCTGCTCTTCATTTATTGGGTCCATGCTTCTATTCTCATGGCAGAGGAGCCCACAGCCAGCAGCAGCATTCTTTTTTTTTTTTTTTTTAATATTTTTTTTAAATTGTAGATGGACACAAATATCTTTATTTAATTAATTAATTGTTTTATGTGGTGCTGAGGATTGAACCCAGTGCCTCACATATGCGACGCAAGCGCTCTACCACCGAGCTATAGCCCCAGCCCCCAGCAGCAGCATTTCTGTGTCCTGCCCTCAGGACCCTGAGGGTCCACTGTGTCCTACGGCTTATTCCAGGCTACTGGGACCCAGGTAAATCTCCCATCCTGGTAGCCAGTGCTGAACCGACCCACTCACACTGACATGACACAGAGGATTTTTCTGTTAATACATATTCATGACACAGACATACCTTGGCTCCTGGCTGAGGTGTGTAATCTCCTCTCCCCTTCCAGGGAGTTCATGGAGGAAATGCTGTGGTCAGGGCATCAATACTAATTCAATTTTTCCTCTTCAGTTGCAATTAGAAATGACCCCTTCTTAGCTGTCTTCACAGCTGGAGCTGAGAATTTTCCTTGTTTGTGAATTTCACAAAGGCTGTGTTGATTTGTAAACATTCTAAATTGTAGAGAGATCAAACACTGGATAATAAAAGAAGCAATCAAGCTGAGTCTGTCTAGGAGAGTTATCTCTGCTTAAGGACTAAAAGGAAAAAAAAATGTTAAGGAGCCCTAGCCCTCTCTACAGCCACCAAGCTGAAGCTTGAACTTCCCCTAACAATATGCGATGAGTGTTTATTATGCTTAAGGCTCTGTGCCAGTCGCTGTGAGGGACTCAGGAAAACAGGACACAATCCTCATCTCCAAGGAGTTTAGATGTGTGATGAGTGGACACAACATAGACAATAGATGCCAAAATGAATAGCCGGGATATTCAGTGAGATAGGACTCTGGGAGGGAGTTATCCTCGTGGAATGGGGTGGCCTAGGAAACCTCCCTCAAACATGTTTGTGAGCTGGGAATTGACAACCGACAGCTGGAAGAGGAAGGTGTACTAACCATGTCATAAGTGAAAATTATACTTGAGTCTAAAATAAGTATGAAAGGGTAGATATTGACCCATAGGTGGGACCATGGGCACCTCCATGGCATCCCCTGGACAGGATTAGCTGGGTGGGCTGAGGTCCCCAGTAAGCACAGGCCAGTTGTGGATTTGCCTCCCTCAGGAAGCCATTAGCTCTGCTCCTTCTTGTGTGGCTGGCCATCTGCAGATGCTTGTCATCAGACCTCAGAGGACCTGGAGGACAGGACATTACTTTTGAACTTAGGGCCTCACATATGATGGACAAGGCTCTACCATGGAGCCACATTCCCAGCCCCTTTCATTTTATTCTGAGCAGGGTCTCACTAAGTTGCCCATGCTGGCCTCGAACTTGCGATCTTCCTGCCTCAGCCTCAAAAAGGTTAATAAGGTGTGGAAAAATAGATTTGTGGTTAAAAATAGAGCCCAATTGGGCCCTCTCTCTCCTTGAACCCATTACCCGTGACTATAGAAGAAGCAATGACATAACCATGTCCTTTGAGGTTACAAGGTCACAGTTTTTTCTTGAGTGTGAGAGACCTCTTTTGGGTCCTGTTTCTCTGACTCAGGAAGACAAGTGATGAAAGTTAAATTTTTGAAGGGGATGGTGAGGTGTCCAGATCTGGTGTGTTCTTCTGCCCTGTCTCTGTAGCCAGTGGAGAACCAGCAGAAGAGGCAGGTGGGGTTGGGATGCACGTGGAGACCAGCCTGCAGCGTCTAAGCAGGCACTCGGGCACAGAGCAACCTGCCAAGAAGGTGCACTGGAGACCCAGAATCCAGCTCTCTGAACATCTCTGCCTTCCTCCAGCTCCCCTGGCCCCACTGCATGCATCTCAGGCTGTCTGAACTCACCAGAGAAAGCACAAATGCTTCCCAGAACCCTCAAATCCTGACCTTCCTCTAGTTCCCCATCTCCAGCCATTCCTCTGGTTTTTGCAGCCACTGTTCCTAGTCCTGTGCTGGCTGCCGGGAAGGAACATGGAGGGCATACCGCTCCCTCATGACTGTTGATCCCATTTGTTCCACTACCTCTAGCTTGAGAGAATTCGAGTCCCTTTGTCTTCAGGGCTGAGGAATGATTTATAACCTTACTTCCACACCCGTCACTTCTGACAGGCCCTGCCGAGTGAACCAGCCCTTCAGAGCCACACCAGAAGTTTGGCCCCATTAAATCCTTTCCACTGCAAAACCCACCCCGGTTCCCATCCCCTACCCAGGTTCCTAAAACCAAGCTTCTTGCTTCTTGGAGTTCACCCATTGTTGAAAAAGATTAATATATATATATATATATTGTATACATATATATATATATATATTTCTTCAGAAGTGGAAAGCTAAATATATGTGCAAAAATGTGACACAAACTAAATATATACACAAAAATATGACACAAAATGAAGTTCTGCCTTCAGTGAGACTCAAAAACACAAGAGAGAATTATTTTAGAAACCCACAGACTGTAATTCTAAATTTAACTGGGTGGGTGGGTGGACTGGGGCACAGGATAGGATGGAAGGTGAGGGGGAAGGACTAGAGGCGGGAAGAGGACACACTATGCAAGCAGCCCACCAGGGCTTTACGTCAGGGTGCCGGCTCTGTCACCTGCATGGAATCGGGCTCTATTTTTAACCACAAATCTATTGTTCCACACCTTATTAACCTTTCTGAGGCTGAGGCGGGAAGATTGCAAATTTGAGGCTAGCCTGGGCAACTTAGTGAGACCCTGCTCAGAATAAAATGAAAGGGGCTGGGAATGTGGCTCCATGGTAGAGCCTTGTCCATCATATGTGAGGCCCGAGGTTTGACCCCCAGGATTACACAGAGAAACATCGCTTTTGCCCTAAAAAATGCTATTGGGAAAACACTGAATCTTTTATAGCTTTGTTATTGGTATTCAGCTTCTCTTCCTACTTTCCCAAGAAGATATATTTTTTCCACAAACAGGAGCTCCTTTCTAGGATAACCAAGTATCCAAGTTTGCTGGAGACTTTCTTGGTTTTAGCACAAAAAGCCCCAGGTCCCCAGAGACTTTAGTCCCTGACCATGGTTGTGTGGCCAAATAACAGCCGTCCAAGGCTATTCACCTGGAACCTGTGAATGTTACCTTAATATGGCAAAAGGGACTTTGCACATGTGATTTAAAGATCTTGAGATGAGGAAATTATGCTGTGTTTTATCTGGATGAGCCTAACATCATTATTAAGGGGGTATGGGAGGGTCAGAATCAAAGAAGGAGATGTGACTGCAGAAGGAGAGAGAGAGACAGAGAGAGAGAGTGAGAGAGAGAGAGACAGATCTAAAGCTGCTACTCTGCTGACTTAGAAGCAGGAGGAAGGGGCATGATACAAAGCATGCAGATGGCCTCTGGGACTGTAAAAGATGAGGGAATGGATTTTTCCCAGGATCTTCTGGAGAGAATACACTTTGCATTTTTTTTTGATTACCATTTAAAATTTTTATTATCTATTTCACACCTTGATTTTAAGACTTTCAAAGTTATAAGATCATAAGTCTGTGTTGTTTTAAGCCAATACGTTTTTTTTTAAATGTTTATTTTTTTAGTTGTAGGTGACAGAATATCTTTATTTTATTTTTATGTGGTGCTGAGGATCGAACCCAGTGCCTTATGCGTGCTAGGCGAGCACGCTACCACTGCGCCATAATCCCAGCCCCTAAGCCAATACGTTTTTAAAAAATTTTTCTTAGTTGTTGATAGACCTTTATTTTATTTATTTATATGTGGTGCTGAGAATCGAACCCAGTGCCTCACACATGCTATGTAGGTGCTCTACCACTGAGCTACAGCCCCAGTCCCCAATACATTTTTTGATAATTTATTACATCAGCAATTAGAAGCTAATATAGTCAGTTGGACGCCCTCCCCATCCCTTGACAAGGCTGCCCACTCACTTCTACCCTGGAGTGATATTATCCGGCTCATGGCGTCATTATATGCAAAGAACTTAACAAAAGATCAGCACTCAGAAAATGTTGGCCATATTTTTATTTCCTGTGAAAGTCCAACAACTCCTCTGGAGAAGAAGGCAGAGGAAGGCCAAGAAAACTCAAAAACCCTTAAAAAAATATGCAGCTTGCCAATATAAGAACATTATGTCTAAGAAGTTGTGCTTTTACAGGCTAGCAAAACAAGTCAGTGGCCCCCAGGAGATGTTTTTCTTGGTGCTCATTGCTTCTATTGTCCTGTCCTCGCTCAGAGAGAGCAGATGTTCCCCTCTGGGCCTGGAAAGCCATCTGCAGAGACAGAAGGCCTGACTATTACCAGACCCTGATCCTCGCTCCTCTTTAAGGGAAACCAAACAAAGGGTTGGAGTAATACCAGAGAAGCCACCGTTAGGCTTGGCGCTGTGTGGCTCTTGGGCAGATTGGCTCATGTTAAGAGTTGCGGGTGTGTTCAGATGATGGATGGGAGAGAGCTGTGTGCAGGAAACGTCGGGCTGGCCCGCTGCTCGCCAGGTTATTGATTGAACTCTGCTGGAGGTGGGACAGAGGAGGTTTCTGCTTGCGACGAATGAGGTTGCTCTGAACGGTTTCATTTTTCTTATGAAACTGTTGGAGCTCTCAGAGAGTTTTGCTGCTTCCCTCCCTGCCCACCCAGAGGCAAGACTCCGGGACACTCAGCACAAAACAGTACTAAGCTCACCCTTAGGATTATGGCATGAAATAAGACACCATTGTTGTGTCAATTAAGTGAAAACTCTTTTAGAGGTGATATTCATTAGTGAGGATGCAGGGGAACGTACACGCTAGCACATGGTTAGTGGGAGGATAAATGGAGAAAGCCTTTTAGGAGAGCAATATGGCAGCCAGCATCCATCAAAATGACAAACGGGCACAACCTTTGACCTGGCAATTCCAGTTCCAGGAATTCATACTTCAGAAAATACTTGAGCATGTGCACAGAGATGGATTCAAGAGGATGTTTCACGTCAGCATTCTTTGTAACAGTAAAAAATCAGAACTAAATAAGGAAGTAGTTAAACAAAATGATAGCCATACCACTGAAGAAATATTATGTGGCCATTAAAAAGAATAGGATAGAGCTAACTGGTCTGGCATGGGAAGATATCCAAGACATACTGTTAGATGGGGGGGAAAAATCAAATCACAACTAGTATGGTGGTACACCCCTGTAACTCCAGTTACTCAGGAGGCCAAGGCAGGAGGATCATAAGTTTGAGGCCAGCCTGAGCAACTTAGCAAGATCCTGTCTCAAAATAAAAATGAAAAAAGGGAGTGGGAGCTGGGCGCAGTGGTGCACGCTTGTAATCCCAGCACTTTAGGAGGCTGAAACAGGAGAATCGCGAGTTCAAAACCAGCCTCAGCAACGTCAAGGTGCTAAGTAACTCAGTGAGACCCTGTCTCTACATAAAACACAAAATAGGGCTGGGGATGTGGCTCAGTGGTCAAGTGCCCCTGAGTTCAATCCCGGTACCAACCCCCCCCCCCAAAAAAAAAACAAAGAGGAGTGGGCTGAATATATCTCAGTGGTAGAGAACCTGCCTAGCATACATGAGGCCTTGGGATCTATCTCCAGCACACACATACACACACACACACACACACCCCACACACAAAAAAATTCAAGTTATAGAACAATACCTGTAGGATGGTGACATTTAAATAAAACTATGAGTATAAGGTAACTTGGATGGTGACAATACCAGCAGTGAAGAAAATAAAACTGGGAGCAGGGAAGATGGTGTGGGTTGGCTTCACCGACCCACATCTCAGTCAGAATGGAAGAGTGGCAGAGCCTGGGAGAAACTGTACATTGTCTCTCAGGCAGGAGAGCCAGGCCATGTGGCTGTGGCCCTGGGAGAACAGTGGGTGCCAAGGTTAGACCAGCAGGAGCAGACAGGAAGGCCTCCAGAGCACTGGAACAGAGCTTGGGAGCCTTTAGAGGGGTTTAAACAGGAGAATGATCCAATTTTACATTTGTAAAAAATTATTTGGCTGTTGGGTGGGAAATAAGGGTGGAGCCAGTGAGACCAATTAGAAGCCCATTACAAGAGTCCAGGAAGAAATAACAGAGGTGTGGACGCACCAGTCTCCAGACCTCCCACCATTGACCTCTGAGAGACGTTCATGAGCATCTTAAAGTCTTTGATAACAAGATATTATTTTTAAAAGTAAGATTTCTACATTAAGTTGAGGAAACAGTCACATACCACATGACATGTAGTTGACAACAGACCACATCCACAAAATGGTCCTGTAAAATCATGTAGCCTACTGATGTCGTAACTGTCTGGGTTCATTTAAGGATATTCTATGGTGTTTGCACAACCATGAAATTGCCTAAGGAATACTTCTTAGAATGTGTCCCTGTTGAATGACATATGACTGCATTTTAATAGAACTGACTTTTGTCATAGCTCATTAATTATGCAGATTATTTTGTTATGATTGTACATGACCTGGGTGAATTTCACTCCTAGAACTCTGCAGTGCCTTCCTCAACCTGGTGCTATATCCTTAGTTCATGAAACAAGTGCAATATTGTCACCCCCATCACAAAAGTCAACAGGAGACCCCAGGAACTACGAAAACCCAAACAAAACCCATAAGGAGTATGGCCCTGTATCCTCACACTCATAAATGTTAGGCATGTGTGTTAGCACACTTCTCTCCCTCTGACTTCCTTTTGGTTCATTTTTCAACTAAAATTGCAGTGCTCCCTAAAAGATTAGGCTTTATTTTTTCCACTCTAATTTAAAGCATTGCAAATATTTTCTCTCAGGTGAACCCTCTTGGAACTTTTCTAGAAATATAGGCTGGCCACCTGAAGAATCAAAGAAATTTGCCCCAGGCAGTCCAAAGCTCTATTCTTGGAATGTAAAAGATGAATTCTGTGACCTTTTGCAGAGAGGGCAGTTTTAATTAGAGAGGGAAGAAAAAGGTTGCCAGCAATAGTGAATTTGGAGTTAGCCTGGGTGCAACTCAGAGAGACTCTCCCAACATTCTTTGGATGCCACATTCGCAATTGTTCAAAGACCGAGGCCTGTGGCAAACTGGATCTTCATATCTCTAGGTTAGCTTCCTGTACCACAGATCCTAGGACTACTTTAAAAACTCCTTGTGTGAACAACCAGTACAGAATCTCTCACGGTTCCAGTCTTCAAACCCTGTCTTCCAGAATGCCTCAGATGGCAAATCAACTCCTCCCCATCCCCGCACTACCCTGAGTTTGAATCCAATGCCACCCAGCCTGCACAGGTCCCTCTCCTGTCTTCAGAAGATCAGAAAGACTCCTATTCATAAAGAGGTTCTAGATCCATCATCCTTAACCAGGGTTGATTTGGGCCCTGTTATCTGTTTTTCTGACCTGAGAAAACAGAACTAGAGAGATTAACAGTTACATTTCCCTAACAAGCCAGTTCTAATTGACACAATGAAGTTTCCTCTGCCTAAATTCTTTCACAGAAAAGGTAACTTAAAATAACTTGATGTTAGCCGCGTGGGGTGGTGCACACCTGTAATCCCAGCACTTAGGGAGGCTGAGACAGGAGAATCACGAGTTCAAAGCCAGCCTCAGCAACTGCAAGGTGCTAAGCAACTCAGTGAGACCCTGTCTCTACATAAAACACAAAATAGGGCTGGGGATGTGGGTCAGTGGTTGAGTGCCCCTGAGTTCAATCTCCAGTACCAAAAAAAAGAAAAGAAAAATAACTTGATGTTCACCAATCAGTTATTTTTCTGTCATTCTGTTTCTGCCTTTCAGGGAAAATAACTTTGAAATGGCCAATCAGATTTCCGGTTTTCGCTACTGCTTTCTTCAAGCCCTTTTCGTCTATGAAACCAACCTCCTGTACTCAGCTCATCAGAACACTTATTCTGTTTTATGTAATGAAGTGTTGCCCTATGCTAGAATAGAAAAGAAAGCCAAGGAAGATCTTTAAACTAAACTTCTGTAATTTTGTCCTTTGACAGATTCAAGGTCAAGACAGCCTGTGCTAGGTACCAAGACTTCCATCTGAAAGGCAAAGTGGAAACCAACAGGGCTAACCCAGGTGGAAGAATCATGACCCCAAGAGGGTGCTGGGATGCCAGTCTGCCACTCTGCCCCTTTTTAGCACAAGGGACTATTATTGGAAAAAGTGACCAAGTCGAATAACATTATGACAAATGTTCTGCCTGCCAAAGGGGCTTCCAAGCCATTCACAAGGGTCGTGAGAGACTGGTCCTAAGGCTCCTGCTCACCCATGAGGCTGCTCTTTGAGGCCCGCCCTGCTGGAGGGGAGGGCCACCATCTGGAACACCTCCTGCTTACCTTCCATCTCTCTTCTCTATCTGCTCCCTTCCCTTTGTTTTACAAGCCAAATCCCAGCCTCAGGAGTCAGACCTCCAAGCTACTGGGCAATTGGGGGGAATTCTTGGCCAAAGATCAGTGGAGACCCCTTCTTCTTACAGGCCCTAATTAATTAATTGGTTCTTTGTGAAAAAGCTGTGAGGGAATAATTCAGACAAGCGGCACTAAAAGGATTTTCAGCAGTCTTCTATTTTCTAGATTTAAAATAATGTTACATAATAATCAAGTAAAACTCATTGCCCTGGTTTCTTGGCTCTCTGCTGGCAGAGTTTTTTCCTCCTGAAAGTTCAACAGCAGAGACCTCTTTGTGTTTCCTGGCAGGGTGGACAGAGGCTTATCCCCAGCCAAGCTCCTCAGCAGGACCTATTGCCTGCCTCTCGGGGGATGCCTTTCTAACCTGGATGATTTGTTTTACCAGTGCATATTAATTATACAAAACAGTGGGTTTTATTGTGGCATATTTGAACATGCATATAATATAATTTGACCAATCTCATTCTGAGTACCTCCCATAAGTCACCCCTCCTTCCTCTCCCTGATCTCCTTCCTCTATCCTGATGGGTCTCCCTTCTATTTTCAAGAGATCTCTTGATAATTAACAGTGGTGAAATCTAGTTACTACTATTCTTTTCTCAATGCAGACCTAAGAAATGGGCTTCATTGCAGAACAGAGTAAAGATGCAAGTTGTGCAGTTCATCTCACACTTCAGGCACTACACACACACACACACACCATACCACACACCACATACACTACACCACACATACCACACCACACACACATCATGAACACAGGCACACACCCCACACACATTCTGGTTCTGCCCAATTTAACCACAATGAATTTAGATATTTAAAATCATACTATGAAAGAGAAAAAGAGAGTATTAGTTACAGGGTTTTTTTTTTTATTAGTCACATTAATTATAGGGGTTTTTTTTGTAATCTCTTTTGTTTTCAAATAATTTCAGAATTATAAACAAGCTGCAGAAATGGTGCAAAGAACACTCATATCCCATTCTCCTAGATTCCTTGTTTGTTAATATCTTACTGAATTTACTTGATCAGTTTTGCTCTCTGTGTATTCATATTATTATTACCTTTTAAACTATTTGATAGTAAACTGTTTGCCTCTTTACTTCTAAATACTTCTACATGTATTTCTTGAGGGAAAGGACATCTTTGTGAGTTTATCGAGCTCCTTCTCTTTCTAGTTGAAGAAAGGATAAACAGTTGGCAAAGGACCTAGAAGCCCTGGGCCTGCAGAATGGAATTTTCCAGAGACCTCCACGTGTATCTGGGTTCAGGTCCTCGTTCTATTCTTCAGCATTGTGATTTTGGACACCTTCTTAGTTCTTAGTTTTTTCATCTGTAAAATGGGGCTAATGATAGTGCCTCTCTCATAGATTGCTGTGAGGGTCAAATGAACTGAGTCACTAAATACAATCATGCACGGACAGTTTGGACATGTATGTGTGTGATACCCGCTTGGTAACAACATTGCTTTATTATCAGATACTACACTCTCTTTTTCTTTTCTCATTTTGTTTGAATTATTCAGACTTATTATTCTTTTAAAAATATTTTTATTAGTGCATTATAGTGATATATAATAGTGGGGCTCATTTTGACCTAATCATACATGCATGGAATACAATTTGCTCCAGTTCAGTCCCCAGCACCTCCTCTTTCTCATGCTTGTTATTATTCAATATCTCTCCAGTCAGAGTCCTTTCCCATGAGGCCCAGGCCCAGTTTTCACTGGTGGGGTTGTCACTGGACACAATGTCCCTAATCCCTCAACCCCCCCCCGCCCTCCCGCAACACACATGTATCCTGGCCGTCTGTTCAGTTTAACTGTGACAAATCTAGAAATTTGAAATCATAGCATGGAATAGAAAAGAAAGAAGCATCTTCTTGTAAGGTTATTAAAGAACCTGTGCTTTAAAACAGGACAACCACAAAGAATCTAAGGTGCCTGAGATCCAATATCTCTTAACCAGCAGTGGACTGTGACTTGAGTAATAACCACTGGAAAGAGAGAGAAGCCCGGCTGCTGGTGTTTGGGTCAACTGGATGAACTGTCTCAGTTATCCTAGACACGGATAACTGAGAATTTGGCTAATAAGGAAAAACACATGTTTATCAGAGACTTATCAGTATTCCTGGCACTTTGGCTAGATGTTTAGATATTTTCACTTTTAAGCATTTCTTTTTGACAAGTAGACCTCTTAAAATCCAACATCAACAGCACACACTAATTAATCACTAATTATTTTCAATGCACAGTCCCAATGGAGAAGACTAGCTTCAAGGACTTGAAGCAGAAAGCTCTGATTCCAAGGCCCCCAGCTGCAGCTGGGATTTGTCTCCAGGGACCTGCTAGGTGTGAAACCACTGGGAACAGAGTGGCTTTTGCTGAGCAACAGCATTGAGCTACATGTTTATGAAGCCAGTTCTGCCAACAGCTGTTGCAGCTGAATGTCAGAAGCAATTCCCATTTCCTGAGGTACCATTCACCCTCTTACATGCCTGCAGCCCTTCCCCAGCTACTTGTCTGAAAGATAAGGCCCAATCTCCCTGGTGCAACATACTTACAGGGTTCTTTACATCTGAGCCCTTCAGCTCTTCATTGTACCTTTCCCACTAGCAACGTGTGCCTTCACCCATGAGTTCCTTCTGCCTAAAAGGCTCTTTCCCACCTTGGAAACACCTGCCAACCATTCAAAATCCAACTAACCATTCCACCTTCCCTGACCTTCAAGGATGGAACTGATTCTGTCCTTTCCCTGTTCTATGCATCACCATGATAGGTTGGGTCATGTTTCCTATCAGGGTAAGACTGTGGTTTACTCTTTCTTTTCTGCATCTCCAGCACCTGGCTCAAAGCCTGGCACCTAACTGATGCTCAGCTAAGTTGGCTGGGTTACGCAGAAGAGCACAGGGTGTGGAGGGTGGGGGCAGAGCTGCCTCTGACATGAGATGTCTCTCCATTTCTGGCTTCTCCTTATCAACCAGGCATCCAGTAATACTTAATGGGTCCTCATAGTGTGTGCAGCCATGTGCTCAACTATAGCACACATGTGTGTAAAAATGCAGGCAACTTAAAACAGGGAGTGGGCGGCAGGCCAAATGTCTGTGTCACCTGGGGTCTGTCGCCCCAATGCCTCCCTGAGATCAGTGGCTGCTCTGTGGAATGTGGTCGAGAGAAGGCTGGCCCCTCTCCCCTGCAGGCCTTACAGCTTGAAAAGGAAGCAGATTTCATCACAGGCACATGCACACCCACGAATGCACACACATTTTTTTTGTGTTCTCTTTCATGTCCTTTGAGATCCTATGCCAGAATTTCCAGTCTAAAGGTGAATTTGTCACATATAAGTACAGTAACTTGTGGGGGGAGTTGGACACATTGTATGTGTTAGTTTTGTGAATTTAAATCTCTACTATCGCCTCATGTAGATTTTAAGAGATAAATACAATAATCACAAATCAAAAGTTTAAATTAAATGCTTCATATTCCACACAACTCTATATTTTAAGTTATTCAGATTAATGGTCTACCTCAACAGGAAAGGTGTTGCTGCTGATTTAAAAATAAAAGAGACTGTTCATGCTGGGCGTGGTATTGCATGCCTGTAGTCCCAGCTACTGGGGAGGAAGGGAGGCTAGGCAGGAGGATTGCAAGTTCGAAGCCAAACTGGGCAGCTTAGTGAGACCCTGTCTCAAAATAAAAATTTAAAAGAGCTGGGAGCTAGGCACAGTGGCACACACCTGTGATCTCAGAGACTTGGAAGGTTTAGGCAGGAGGATTCCAAGTACAAGGCGAGACTCAGCAATGTAATGAGACCCCGTCTCAAAAAAAAAGGGGGTAAGGTGGTGGCTGGGGATACAGCTCAGTGGTAGACTGTTATGGGGTTCAATCCCCAGTACCACAAAAAAAGAAAAAATGAACATGTACTGGGCCAACATCGCACTTCAATGGCTGTCCGTCCCTGACTCTCAAATCACTCAGGGAAGACATAACAGCTAGAAATAAAATACTATCAGACATGTTTTAATTGTCTTAACTAAAGGAAAAATAAGCACAAAGTTCACTACTGAAAAGTATTTCCACATTAGTGAACAATCGGAAACACATCACTCATGTTCCGTAACATGTGCAAGAGCTGGCCCTGGATTTCCTTAGGTGACGTAATTCAGAGAGGACAAGCCTGTGTGTGTGTGTGTGTGTGTGTGTGTGTGTGTTTAATTCAATCCAATTAAAAATAAAAATATCATATCCAAATTGCTTTTAAAATATTAGAATAAAGCATGAACCACCCAAAACAGAGTAACCAAAGTCTACTCAGCAATCTTTGATGCGTCGAGGTTTTCTTAATGACTACTGAAATCAAACACTCCTATCGGGTGGTGGGTGGTCAGCCTGGCATTTTTTCCTTTGGGCTCAGGTTCTGCCCAATCCTGATGTCATCAGCACATTGGGGTGTGTGAGACACTGAGACATGGTTTGCTAAGGATTGGTGGTGACATTACAGGCCCAGAGTCCCCTCTGACCCCACACGCTTCAGTTCCCAGAGACCTTCCCCCCTGGAATCTGGAATTCATTTCGGCACAGGTCACAGAGAGCCATGTGAACAATGAAGAGGGAGTGGGTGGCAGGCCAAATGTCTGTGTCACAATTCAAATGAATTGTGCCCCAATTCCTCCGAGATCAATGGCTGCTCTGTGGGATGTGGTCAAGAGGAGAAGGCTGGCTCCTCTCCCCTGCAGGCCTTACAGCTTGAAAAGGGGGCAGATTCCATCACACACACACACACACACACGTGCATGCACACATCCACGCACACACACATTCTTTCTCACCCATTTTCTCTTTCATGTCCCTCAAGATCATATGCCAAGCCAAATGATAGTCCCAGATTTTCTCCAGAGATCACTGTAGTGCCAGCTTCAGCACCAGGGTACATCAGCCCACTGGGTATCTTGGACCTCAGAGTTGGCCAGGCACAGGTGCCTGATGGACCATCCTGAGATGTGGATGCTTAGCTTGCATTCTGGAGGGCAGGACCTGTACCTTGTCCAGCTCACTGCCTTACCCAGCTCCAGCCCCAGCTCTTAGCAGAGCACCTTCAATATTGTAGATACTCAGGAAACCCTGAGTGAGTACAAGGAGACCTTGCCACAGGGAATATGTGTACTAGACCAATCAGTGATAAATCACCCTTCACCTGACTCCCCTTCTTTCCTCATATAGAAATCGAGGTCTTTTCCAAGCAGCACCATGTCCAAATACTGGTCCATGGTCCCATGTTTCAGATTCTTGGCATCTCCCGTGTCCAGACCTCTGTGCCTCATCCCCTTAGTTACTCAGTCATCTGGCACTACTTGTCACTAGACATGCGTGTATCTGATAAATGTTACCTGATCCATGACAAACACATACATTTTAACAAAAGCCCCTAGTTTCTCTTCCCAAGAGTGACTCTAAAATGGGACTTTCATTCACCTGTGTCAAGGTGAATGAAACCGAGTTTGGAAACTTCATGTCATACCTCAAAAGTGACAGTCATAGGGCCATGTGAGCCCTGCTGATGGGTCCATTTTTCACAGAAAGGAGGCCCAGCTTCACCCTGCCATGCTCAGCCCCAAATTTACTGCCCACCGTGAGCCTGACCACGGATGTCTATATACACCAATACCCTTATCATCCACTATCAAGTCATCTCTTGCCAGTGTCTGGAAGCAGAAAAGCCCTACATAGCAGATGTCATTTCCTCCTCATTTTATTGAGAGAGTAGTGAAGAAGGCCCAGAGACTACCTAAGAGCACCCCATGATTGGCAAAGGATTCTTGAACCCCCACTCCAGGTCTTCTAACCACGGGCTCTTGTCCTGCCCAAGGGGCTTCTCAAAGATGTTTGACTGGTGTCTGATTTTTTTTTTTAATTAGCATCAACTGTGAGCTGGAGACTATGCTAAACACTGAAGATTCATTGAGAGCACCCCGTGTGAGAGAGACAAATGAAACAGTGTCAGATGAGGTGCCGTCCTAGCTAGAACTTCTGAGTGCCTTTTAATGTGCTGACCACTACTCTTAGACCTTACTGTCACTTGTTATTTTATGGCTGAGGTGCAATCCTGTGCTATGGAAGCCCTGAGTTCCGCTGACATAGCCAGAAATGGAGCTCCTCAACCAGGCTCCAGCCCTGAGCTAAGGCGGTCTCCTCTTCATCTCCGTGGCGGGCCCAGGATATGACTTGAGCCCAGATCCTGAGAGTGCCTTTCACTTTGGTCTCACTGGGCCTCCTGGGCCTCCAGCCTGAGGTCTCCTTGCCTGTTTGCAGACCCCGTTAGGTTAAAAGTTCAGGCCAGATGTGGGAACACAGCTCCTTCTTTGGGCTGGAGAAGGGGGGATGTGGAGGCAGTGACCCACAGGAAGGGAGGAAGTCATTTGGGTTCTGTGTTGGAAGCCAGGTCAGCTCTGGAAGATTTATTCCCAGCCAGTTTTGGAAAACCAGAGAGAGGTCATCCTGTTCTCCCTGAGAAAGGAAATCCCCCAACAGGGTGGTGGGAGGAATGTCTGAGGGCAGGGAGACTCAAAAAGCAAAAGGGGAGGGGCCGGGGCCGGGGAATCATTGCACAACCCCCTCTCCCTGGGAAAAGCTCAAAGTCCTTCCTACTTCCAGTGAGCCAGAGGCCACGGGCTCCATCTGCTGAGGGCTTGTAGAGACACACACCAAACAACCCCATACTACTGACCATGACTTTCATCTTAGCTGGACTTCCTAAAATTGGATACAGGAGCAGAGGGTGTTTGTGACCCAGATACACCCCTGTGTGGCCTGGGGCCTGGGGCCTGGAGCAGGAGAGACAGAAGGGCAGAGAGTACAAGCCAGCTAAGGATTTTTAAAATCATCTTTTTGTCGCTGTTGTTTATTTAATCATCACATCAGCTCTATTAGGGTTGACATCACTAAGCACATTTGCAGATGGGAAACTAAGGACTTGCTTATAAGGGCAGAAAGAGGAATCACACCAGGTCTGGACTCAGAGCCCCTGTATTTTCCTTGCTATGTTACTGCCTTATGGAAACACAGGTATGTGCACACCTTACACCCCCACTTACACACCCCTGATAAAGGAATAAGCTATAAAATTCCAAGGCAATGTTTTATCTCCCAGGACTATACCACAGTGGAAACCACACTGAGGGTGGAAGTCAGGATTGCTGAGCTCTGTTCCTGACTCACCAGAAACTGGTTGATGGCTCTGGGCTTTAGTTAACTCTAAAACAACCTGTTTCACTTATTTCCATCCTACCAGCATCAAGCACCTACTATGTGCCAGTGCATGAGGCTGAGTGCTGGGAAGAATTTGTATAATTTATGTAAGCACTTGTGCAATGAAAATCCTGCCCTGGAGGAATTTAGACACAAGTTGGGAGAATGATTTAGAAATAGATCATTTCAGTACAATGCCTATATACTCAACTGGTTGTGAAGTTTAAATGAGATGATACATAAGGATTACCCCGATTTCTCTGAGTTTAAGCAGTTCTCTTAAAGGGAGAATGAAGAGCCGAACCGGAAGCTCTATAAGAATGTCTCAGCCAGGCGCAGTGGCGCAATCCTGTAATCGCAGCACTTAGGGAGGCCGAGACAGGAGAATTGCGAGTTCAAAGCCAGCCTCAGCAACGGCGAGGAGCTAAGCAACTCAGTGAGACCCTGTCTCTACATAAAACACAAAATAGGGCTGGGGATGTGGCTCAGTGGTCGAGTGCCCCTGAGTTCAATCCTCGTACCAAAAAAAAAAGATGTCTTAAGGCAAGACTTCCCTTCTCAGTAGTACCTCTGTGCCCAGGCCAGGGTTGTCTCCTGCTTCTATCTGCTAGGGCAACATGCCATCTTTAGCCTCCTCCCTTCCTCCCTTCCTCCCTTCTTTCCCTCTTTCTTCCTCTCTTTTGCCTTCCTTCTTCCCTTCCTTCCTTCCTCCCTCCCTCTTTCTTTCCTGCCTTCATTCTTCTCTCCTTTTTTTTTGCATCTCCTGTTCTGAGTGTTCAAAGAGAGCCCTCAGCAGGAAAACCAGCAGCATATCCCTCGTCCAACTGACAAGCAACAGCAATTGTCCAATTGACAACCCCACAGCTATGGACTTGAGAGCAGGATCTAATCTAAGACCCTATGAGAAAGTCTTCCACTGTCTGTCCTGTCTCTGAGTATCTGTGGTGCAAAAGAGATCTTACTCCCTTGCTCCTGACTCTCTGATTTATTCCACTATGGTAGGAAAAGCATTCTGTCTCCCTGAATGGTCTCTCCCTTCTCTGCCATGGCGGATCCGGGATAACCACCGACATCCTGGCTGAACGAGGTAAAAGGAAAGAAAGAATTGAGAGAAACCAGACCCAGTAGATTGATTTCCTCTAGAAAAGCAACTCTGAGTTATTAGTGAAGGAGAAATAAATAATCCTGAGGGTGAGATGAAAAGAGAAGAAGGATGGGGACCTTCTGGGCTTCACATTTTCAGGAGGCAAACAGAATATTGTATTCTCTTCAATTCAGTATTGAAGTCACGTATCTGAAATATACAGAGAAAGTGTTCTTTCAAAGGCTGGTCAACCTGAATAACAGAGAGAAATTCTCGAAAGAATAATGGGATATATTGGGGAATAGCAGAGCACCATGAGGGGAAAACATATTCTATAGTAAACTCTGAGAGTAAAGAGGTTGAGGTGAGGGGAAGTCTTTAAAGGTGAAATGAGGATTATGTAAAATATTTTGAAACAACCATCATTGGCTACAAAGATTAATAACAACAGTGGTATCAATCTGAAGTTGAACAGAGCATTGTTGGACAGATGTCCTTGCAGAAGTTTTTTGTTTGTTTTTTTGTTGTTTTTGGTGTAAGGCTGTGGTGGCCTCTGTGAAAGGCAGTCTTCTCTGACTATCTCTTGTTCTTAGGCACACATGAAACTCTCTCCTCCATGACCCGCTTCATGGTTTTCTTCCTCCCTTTTTTTCTGGTTGGGGCTTGACTACAGTGACTCCATTTTGGTTCTGACCACTTTACCATGTTCTTTGAGAGATTTTGGCAGAGATTAAACTTCTTACGAATTGCTATTTGGATGCCTGGCAGTTGTTTCTCTGCGTACCTGGCCATGTCAGCACTGGGTCACGAGGCAGCTCTGTTTTCTGTGGGTTACACCAATGTTCACAGAATCGGATCTGCAGCCATCTGTTCTAACCTCAATGTTTTACACAGATGAAGAAACTAGGGCACAGACAGGTCCCAGTTCTTTGTTTCTCACATGTACGTGCGTGCGTGTGTGTGTGTGTGTGTGTGCACGCGCACGTGCACAGGGGATTAGTATGGTGCCGCGGCTCCAACCCAGGGTCTCATGCATATTAGGTAAGTGCTCCATTGCTGAGCCACGTCCTCAGCCCTCTACTTTATTTCTTGACCAAACGGTGTGACTGCCTCCATCCTGCTGCTGCTGAAGGGGACGGAGGGGAAATTGGTGAGAGAGGAGAGAGGAGCCCTCTTCCTGTTTCTTTTTCCCATTGTCTGTGTACACCCCACATCTCCACCACTGCTAGAAGGACTAGCAGTTCTAGTCCTTCCTGCCTATCTCTTCACAGCTATGTGGCTTTGAGCACGTCACCTCACATATGAACCTCAGATACTCCCACACAGGGAAGTCCATGTGAAATCAGGGAAGTGTCCTTTGACCTGAGTGTGAGCTGACCCTCAAACGCCCATTCCTTTATCCCACCAGAGGTCTTTAGTTTCAACCTAATTCCATGGAAAGTTAGAATTCTTTCCTTCTCTTTTCCTTTATTATGTACAGACAGTCCCTGACTTATGATGGTTCCACTTAATGATTTTTTGACTTTACAATGATGCAAAAGCCATATGTATTTAGTAGAAACCAAACTTTGAATTTTGATCTTGTCTCTGGATAGTAATTTGCCTTCATGTATATTTTTAGTTGTAGATGAACACAAAATCTTAATTTTATTCATTTATTTTTATGTGGTGCTGAGGATCGAACCCAGTGCCTCACGCATGCTAGGCAAGCGCTCTACCACTGAGCTACAGCCCCAGCCCCTTCCTATGTGCTCTTTCCATGCTGGGCAGCAGCAGTGAGCTGCAGCTCTAGTCAGCCAGGTGATCAGGAGAGTGAGCCACTAGCACTCCACAGAGCACTGTGCTGCTGAGCATGATGCCAGGTGGATTAGGCGTGTTGAATACATTTTCAACTTATAGTGGGTTTATGGAGGCAGAACCCCATTGTAAGTCAAGGCACATCGGTACATGCAGGCCAAACTCATATATGCAAAAAGGGAAAAGAGAGACAGAGAGAGAGAGAAGGAGGAAGAGAGAGAGGAAGGGAGAGAGAGAAGGAGTGAGAGAGGGAGGGAGGGAGGCAGACAGTCAGAGATGCCTCAGAGGCTGGATAAGAGGGTTTCTTTGGGTGAGGAAGGGAGAGGTTTGAGAATGGTGGTGCCAGAGAACGTGCCAGGTATACAGATGGGGAAATAAGAATTTAAACAATGTTACTTGTACTATATTTGAATGCCTTTAATATCTTTGATGGAATTGCTTTTAAATTATAAGTAAAGATTGAAATGACTTTTCTGAATATTACAATCCCTCTGAGATTGAACTGTGGCTTTCTGAACTTATAAGGGGAACGAAGTGAGGACAGGGTCATTTGCCTCCGAGATCCTTGAGGGAAGAACATGCTCTGTGTATAGTCCCAGGCTGTCCTTGGACCTGGGTAGAGTGGGTTCTGGGCTCTACTTCTTTCTCTTGCACAGCACCTGCAGCCTTGAGGCTCAAGGAACAACTGAAATCTTTTAGGGATCAGCACCTCCTTCTCATCTGAAAACACCGTCCTCTACCTACCCCACCAGCTGGGCAGATTTATCCCCCTGCTCTCCCTGCTCCTCAAAAGCTGGCCTTGTCCCAACTGCTATCGCCAGCTGGGAGTTCCCACATTTCACCAGACTAATAGTCTACAAACAGAGCAGCACAGCTGTCAAGGGATCCATGAGGCACCCCTGGGTCCTGAGGGCCCCTGGGAACAGCCATCTGGAGCCTAAATTCTCCTCCTCACCCAAATCATGGGGTGAAACTTGAAGACCACACAGAAGCCTAAGCCCCACCCCAACACTTGAGACTATTTGAGTTCTATTCCCATGATGGAAAATACCATCTGTCTGCTGATATCTCCCAAATTTATATCACCTCATAGACCTTTCTTTCCTCTGAATGCTAATCTCAGAAATCTAATTGTCTGCCTGGTATTCCTCCCTTGGATGTTTCTTGCAAACATCTCAAACTCGTGCATATAAAACCAGGTTCTCCGTAATCATCCTTAAATCTGCACCACCACCACCACTCACCCCTACTTCTTTCCTCCTTGCAGCAGTGACCCAGCACCCAGCTGCTGAACCAGCGAGTTACCCTTGGTTCCTGCTTCTCCCTTTGCCCCTATATCCCATCATCAACAGCCTCTTACAACCATCTATTTCTTGCATCTCCACTGCCATGACCATATTCCAAGAGGCCCCATGTCTTGTCTGGATGATGGAAGGATGGAGGGAGCTAGGGAAGGGGATGGGGTTGCAAAATGAGCCCTGCTCACTGCTGCCCCCAGCCCTCATCCCTGTTGCATGGGATCAAAATTCAAAATGTTTAGCCAGGTACGTTGGTTCACGCTTATAATCCCAGCATTTAGGGAGGCTGAGACAAGAGAATCACGAGTTCAAAGCCAGCCTCAGCCAGGGCGAGGCGCTAAGCAACTCAGTGAGACCCTGTCTCTACATAAAACACAAAATAGGGCTGGGGATGTGGCTCAGTGGTCGAGTGCCCAAGAGTTCAATCCCCAGTACCAAAAAAAAAAAGGAAACTTCAGGTAGATGCTCCAAATGGACATCTGAGAGGGGCACAGTGGTGAGAGCTAAAAAAGGGCAGAGCTGAGAAGGGAAGATC
>PVHX01001263.1:184862-218010 GCA_004024805.1 Geosciurus inauris | reverse complement strand
TAGCCAGGTGCGGTGGCTCAAGCCTGTAATCCCAGCACTTAGGGAGGCTGAGACAGGAGAATCACGAGTTCAAAGCCAGCCTCAGCAATGGCGAGGCGCTAAGCAACTCAGTGAGACCCTGTCTCTACATAAAACACAAAATAGGGCTGGGGATGTGGCTCAGTGGTTGAGTGCCCCTGAGTTCAATCCCCAGTACCAAGAAAAAAAAAAAAAAAAGACCATAGCTTTATGAAAAGCAACCTATGGAGTGAGAGAAAATGTTCACAGATAAAACATCTGGTAAGGAATTAATCTCCAAAATAGACAAAAAAAAAAAAACTCCTACAACTCAATAGTAAAAATAATAATAATAATTTTTTTAGTGGGCAAAGGACTTGAATGAACATTTCTCCAAAGAAGATAGAAAAATAGCCAACAAGTATATAAAAATGTGTTCAACATGACTAACCACCAGAGAAATGAAAATAAAATCCATAATGAGATATCACCTCATAGCTATTGTCATGGCAATTATTTAAGGTCATCATAGCCCTAGCTTTATGTACGACTGCATGTGTGTTATGATTCTATATCACTTACAACCAGAGAAATGAAATATTATCTTCCATCTGTGTACAATGAATCAAATTGCACTCTGATATCATGTAAACCTAAATAGAACAAATAAATAAATTAAAATATGAAAGGAAAAAAAATAGAAAACAACCAGAGATGGTAAGGATGTAGAGAAATTGGAACCCTTATACTTTTCAGGCAGGAATGTAAAACAGGGTAGCCACTGTGGAAAACAGTATCTAGTTTCCTCAAAAAATTAAAGATGGAACTAACAAATGATCCAGCAATCTCACTTCCAAATATTTATTCAATAGAATTGCAACCAGAAACTCAAAAAGATACTTGCACTGCACATTATTCACAATAGCCAAGAGGTAGAGCAACTTAAATGTTCACCAATGAATGAATGGATGAAAAAACTGTAATGCATAAATGTAATGGAATATTATTCATCCTGAAATGAAAGAAATCCTGTCAAGTCCAGCAACATGGTTGAACTTTGAGGAAGCTGATCTAAGTGAGGTAGACCAGTCACAGAACAAGGTGTGGAGCCACTTACATGAGGTTTCTAAAGTAGTCAAGCTCCTCAAAGCAGAAAGTGAAATAGGGAATGTGGGGAGGGGGACATGAGGAATCACTGCTCAAAGGGTATAAAGTGTGATAATGCATAATGGAAAAGTTCTAGAGACCTCCTGTACAACACTGTGCTTACAGTTAATGATACTGCACTGGTCACTTCAAAACGTGTCAAGGATTAACCTCACATGATTTTTGTCATATAATAATAAAATTTTTAAAAACTAGGTTCTCTCCACTGCTGCCCCAGTTTTAAGATCAATTACCCACAGTTTGTTCTATCTTGTGTTGTGGCACAGTGCCTCTCTTGGGAAAAAAAATAGCCTTCTAAGCAGCAGTCTGGAACCACATATTGTAGTTGCTGTTTCCAGAAATCAAATCATAAAACATTGGCAAGAGAAGAAATCCTTAGAGCTAGGCTAACTAACTTCCCATTTTACAAATGAGAAAGTTGGGGACCAGATTTGGCAAAAGACTTAAATAAGGACTTATAATGAATTAATAAGTAATAATTGAGTCCATTTCTAGACCAGCATTTAGCTTAGGAAAGTTGTTTGGAGCTTGGTTTTATATGAAACCTGGAAATATAAATTTAAAAAAAAAAAAAAAAAAAGACTGTCCAGGTCCTGAGAAAGTTACTGAAGTCAGAACCTCTGGAGCTAGAGCTGAGAAACTCTACTTTGCCGAGCCTCCCTGCCATTCTAGTGCAGGCAAGTCTTCCAGCCAGCATCCACCACTTCCATTAAACCAAACCTTGGGTTTATATCTAGTATACTCTATTTAATGGAAAATAAATGGCATATTCATCTGGTGGTTTCTCACTGTAAATCAGACTTGACATGGGCTACCTGAAGGGATAGGGAAGAATTATCTCATGTGAATATCTTTTTTTTTTTAATAACTGCATAATGATGGAGATCATCAGGGGCCTAAGAGTAATTCCTTAGGAAGTACCTATGAACTCTTTATTTATAAGAATTTTCTCTACCTGTACCTCCTAAAAAATGATGTTTCTAAAATATAACTCCAAACTTCACGGCTTTGGCACAAAAATTAATCATTTTCACTACCACATTTGCTTCACCAAATTAGGGTCAGAGTGTCTGGCTGGCAACCAAACAAAGAGCTCCCAAGGAGGCTTGTCCTTCCTACTGCAGTGGAAAAGTAAGGCACAGAGGTTGTTTCTGCTAAAACTACAAGCTTGTAGGGAAAGGGGATGCCCAAGCCTGTCAGGTTAGACCCACATCATCCAACATATACTATGAAGGGAAAAAATATCATTTGTTGCATTGTTGCTCTGTATATCTGACATCCATCACCACCTTCAGTCTCCTTAGCATTATCTATACTGTGTTTTATGCTTAAAGAAGAGGTTAATAGTCATGGAGCTAGTAGATGGTACAGCCTGTGATTTACACACAGCCCCTGTGGCCCCAAGGCTTGGGTTTTCTTGATTACCATGCCAGAGTACATCCAGGAAGGAAATGTCTGTTTCAAGTACTCCCCCTGCCCCCAAGAAGCAGAGAGTGGCACAATGGTGCTTGCCTGTAGTAATCCCAGCTACCTAGGAAGCTGACAGGAGAATTGCAAGTTCAAGGTCAACCTGGGAAATTTAGAAAGACCCTGTCTCAAAATAAAATAAAAAGAAATGGGTATGTAGTTCAGTGTTCAAGATCCTGGGTCTAATCCGCAATAAACACACACACACACACATACACACACACACAAAGCTGATAGTGCAATTAGGAAAAAAGGTATGAACACAGAAATACTATCCTATTTGATATGTTACTAAAATACTAAAAACACAGACTTTACCTTCTATTTATTATTAGTCAAGTTGCTATTTCGCCCTTATTATTTTTTTTACATTTTATTTATTTATTTACTTACTTATTTATTCATTCTACTTAGGTATACATGATAGCAGAAGGCATTCTGATCCATTGAACACAGATGGAGCACAACTTTTCATTTCTCTGGTTGTACGTGATGTAGAATCACATCATATATGCAGTCATACATGAAGCTAGGGCTATGATGCATTATCAATACCATCTTAATATTTTAAATGGAAGTATTAGAAAAACTGGGCTAATTTTTGTCAATATAGGTCTGGTATCTAAAAGCCTGATTTGAATGGTGACTCTTTAACCACCAATTGCTGACTAAAATCCTTTCTGTATAGGATTTGGGGATAAGGGGACAGAGTTAGGAAAACCATACACCAATACCCCACCACAAGCCCGTCTCTAGGAGGGTCTGGAGCCATGCTCCATAATTCAACACATAAATATTTTTCTGTAGTAAAACTGAGGAATATTAACATTCAGTGAGACAAATAATTATAAATAGTCTGGTGTCAGGCCAGGACAAGCATTGCCACAAAATTAGTTCAGGTCAGATTAGGTTTGCTGCCAAATAAGTTAAAAAACAACAACAACAACAAATTTTCCATTTCAAAACCATGTGGATATAAGTAACTGTGAAGCTACAGCTATGGGTATGGGAAAATGAACAATTTCCTTGTATTTTAACTTTCTCATTTCTGAAACATGGAGAAGCTATGTGCACACTTCACATAATCCATACTTCATTTTCATTAAATGAATGAATGAAAGTATATCACTTAGAGTAAAGCCTCGCTCATAGCAAACACTCAGTAACTACCAAGCATTGTCATTTATTCCCTCTTTTGTCCCTTCTCTTTCCAGCAGTCCATAATGCTGCATAATCAAATAATATTTAAGGAAAGTTTAAGTTTACAATGGGTGAGATGTCATGATGCGTTATGTTATGCGGTAACTGCCATAAGAATGTTAAAGAACTAGACTGCTGCAATGACTCAGAAATTTGAGTACTGCAGGATGAGGTGGCCAAAGAAGATATATTAGAAAAATTGAGAATTAAGGTAATTGTAAGAGTAAATGTAGGGGAAGGGGGATGTAGCTCAGTGATAGAGTGCCTGTCTATCAGAAGCAAGCAACCCCTGTCCCCCCTAAAAATGATGGCTGAAAAGTAAGGGAATGCCAATAGGTACAGGTAGACATGAGCAGTGGAAACATGGATATGAAGAGGTTAATTCCACAGACTGAGCCCATGGGCTAATTCTCAACATGTTATTTTTTAAAAATTTTTTTAGTTGCTGATGGACCTTTGTTTGTTTGTTTATTTTTATTTATACACAGCGCTGAGAATCAAACCCAGTGCCTCACACATGTGAGGCAAGGACTCTGCCAATAAACCACGACCCCTCAACATGTTTTTAAAGAAAAAATGTACACAAAAGTCACTCTGGCCCTGCTCTATCTTAATAACCCCATAACAACCTATTATCCACAGGGCTGAGGTGTGTTTGTCCAAGACTCCTCCTTTCATAAGAGACAGACTGACTGACCTGACTAGAAGATTGAGAGCCAAGTGGCCTCAAGGTCTGTGAAATTAAATTCCTGCTAAAATTAGTTGGCATGAGCCAAGCTGACCAAAGATGCCTTCAGGTCCTTGCATATTATTTAATCTTATTGTAATTATAAAGTTTCACTCCATGTGTTTCATTTAGACACTCATGAGTAAGACATTTGCCATAAGGATTTAGAAACCTTGTACAGTCCAACTGTCAATCAAGATCTAGGAGGTGGTGCTTAGGCAGGACCTTCTAAAATCTGTACCTTCACCAAAAAAAAAAAAAAAAAAAAAGCTTGGATGCAAGAAAGGAATTATCTCCAAGAGGACCCATTTTCTCCATCTCTTTTCTAATAAACTTTGCTATTTTTTTACTGTGCTTTGTTTCTTGCTTAAACTCTCTCGTGAAGACGAGAGCTGAAGATGGTGCACTGAGAACACTGGTAACAGTGACGTGGAAAGAGAGTAGCTTATAAAATCAGACATGACCCTGAATATGGCTCCAGCACTAAAGAGCTATGTGAACGTATAAGCCATTTAACTTCCTGGAGTCTTATTTTGTCTTTGTTTTTTAAATGAGATTCACTATCTTTCAAAATTATTGAGAGGTTTGAAATTTGTGTACATACAACACACAGACCAATATTTAATAAATCCCTCATAATATCAGCCATTAGAGGGAAACACACACATTTCCAGTTGACATAGGAATACCAAGATTGAGAACCAAGTACTTCACTGTTTGAGGAAGAATAACCACTATTTAATAACCATTATTTAAGAGCTAATATGCATTAATTTAAATCATGCAACAGTCCTGCAAATTTGACACCATTATGCCCATTTTTATTGAGAAAACTGAGGCTTCATAATATTATTAAAGTTTCCTGGAACCATATAATTGGTAATTGGTGAACAGGACCATCCCAACTTCAGGTTAACTTAAGTAATAAGCTTAACCATTATGCTAAAATGCCTCCTTTATATAGGAAAATTTTATCAAACCAATCAGTACTTTAACATAATTCAGAAGAAATGTTTAAGAAACTTTAGAGAAAATTATTTCCAAACATTCTCATACAAATTAGAAGCAGACACTTATGTTTTTAATTATATACTAACTCCACATCATTTCCATCTGTTATTTAAATGAAATTAACTAAGGATATTCATCAGGCAACAGTTAGACTTGTTTTAGTAGGCAATACAGAAATATAGGTTTCTGCCTTTACTATTTTAGGCTGGTGTTTCTCATTTACTATTAAAGTATACTAAGATGCCTTTTAGAAAGGAGAGTCCTGCTATTAGATATATTATATTGACTGGCTTAGCGAACTCTTTGCAGTCCCACAGAACACATCCCCATTTGTATTACCCAGCCCCGGATTCACAAGTCTCCATAACTTCTTACTGTGATGTTCCTGAGCCTACCAATGTACCCAAAGGTGACTCATTTCCAATACTCCAAGCTTCCAGGCAACCAATGATTAGGGACTAGAACATGGCTTCTTTCCCACCGAGATATTACTGACACTTCCTTGTTCTGTGATCAGGAAGATGGTTACAGCATGACAACTTGTGAATTAAATAAAGAGAATCTTTTGCATAATGCAAGCATTGGGAAAGAGGGGCAGAATTAAGAAATCTAGTCTCTTATCAACCACCAAATCGCTGACTTCAGTGAATATTTTTGCTTCCTCCAGTCCCATATTTTCCTACTTGAGTACTTATGCCGTTTGACATATATTTTATGAATAAATATCTGGATAAAGAACACATAAGAAATGAGTTTAGTTGACCCCCAATGTGTTGTTAGCTGCAATATCTCAGAGAGGTCAAGTTTCTTCTCTGTCTCCTGATTGTTTCAGAACCACAGACAGCAGCACAATCATATTTGGGACTGGAAGAATCTGGAATAGATTTATTGGCTTGTGACAAGCTTTAACTTAGGGAAGTGTTTACAATTCCATGGTCTCATAATCAGAGGTCAAGAATGACAATATCATAAAATATAAGCACTGACATAGACTTGGGGATCATCCAGTCAAATTCCATAACATTAGCATCTTCAAGGAGATAATCAATCCTTAAGGAAGAAGTGGGCATTCTGGGCTTATTGGCTAGGCAACTGGCCATCAGTAGGGTCTTTGTAGTCCCATTGAAATGATACAACCTACAGTACATTTTCTTTATATGTGTAAAGCCAGGCTCTCATTCCTCTCCTACAGCAAATGCCTGAGAAATTTGCTTCAGCTTTGCTTTTGATCTGGCCTAGTTTAGAAGATGAATCAGCAGCTTTCCAAAGGCTCTGAAAAAACAGCTCCAATTTAAATCCTCCTCCATCCATACCAGTCCCTGTTCGCTGAGTCTGGCTCACTGGGCTGCGAAGTCCTTGCAGAAAGTCTGACCTGATGGAATTTGCAGCTCAAATTTCTACTCTTTCTTACTCAGCCCTCATTTTTCAATGAACTATCAATTTTAGTCAGTTATATCTAGTCCATGCCTAGAAGCTAGGCTACTAGGAGACACTGCATTTAACGGGGTAAAAGGCAATGGAATATTAAGTTCATGGAACTAACCCTGGTGATGTTAAGTTGTCACTGTTCGAGACTTTTAAGTCAATACTGGTCAGTCATGAGACAGCTGGCTTTAATATAAATATCAGCCAGCTTGTTACTCTGGTGTTACTAAAATTCAGCTATAATGTAAAATAAATAAAAATGCAGATCAAATATAAATGTGGGATTTTTAAATATTTAAGTAGGTAAAGAACAACTTTCTTCAAGATAATTTAGCTCCTACTTGTATTACATATATGCATGTAGGCATTTATTTATTCATTCAACATATACTCAGTATTCTAAGCACTGTGCTAATTTCAAGGGATATTTTAAAAACCAGGTTCTAACTTCAAGGAGCTCACAGTCCACAATTAGTGATAAAGGAGTAAAATGCTAAAATATGATAATGGCAATTCCTCTTTTTCCTTCACCCCTCTACCAATTTGCCAGCAAGTCAGACAGATTTTTATTTAAAGGATGCCTTGAATTCTTTCCCTTCTCTCCATCTCCATTACTAATATCCCAACTCCAACTTTGATAATATTCTATTTGGACTACTGAAAAATCTACCATTATAGCTACTTGAGTTTGGTATCAAATCAATCCCATAATCCATTGTCCACAAATAGCCAAAATGAAGTACTGATCTTTTAAAAACATTATCATGCCTTTCCTGCTTAAAATGAGCAGATTTCTGATGCACTTAAACACTTTCAATATCCTAGGTAATTTTACTCTCTCAATCTCATCTTCTCCTAGCCTTCCACTTTCCCTCCAGGCTCCAGCTATCCTAGCCTTCTCTTGGTTCCTTTTGCCTTAAATCTTTTCACTATTTGCTCCTTGTTGTTTGACTTCAGCTTGAATAGCACACTCTCAGAGGAGACCTCCATTGTCCACACTATCTGTGCTCCCCTCAAGGAACTCTCTAACACATCATCTGTTTGATTTTCTTTATGGAACTCACTGAATATGTTTTATAATTTTTCTGTAACTTTCCCCATGAGAATAGGGGATTTCCTTGTTTATCCTGTTTACCACTTCATTCAAATACTTAGAACAGCACGTGGCTAATAAAAGAGGAAACTCTAACTTCATGAGGAGAGAGAGCATGTCTACCTAATTCTATTTAATTTCTACTGGTAATGTGGTAGAAGGTGAATACTGTACATGCTCCAAACTATTAGCTGAATGACACTTCTAAGGAAGGTCCCTTTCATCCAAGACAACAGATAAGAAGCATAAAAGTGTTTTATGGATGGACCCCCTCATCCAATGATGGATCACTGACATTGGCAAAAAATGTTTGTCATAAAAGTTTTGAAGAAAATAAAGAATAGAAACCAATATACCTGTATTTTTTTAAAATAATAATACCATGAGATTTATAGCAAAAAGTAAACATAATTCATTGAGAATCATGGAACTTTGTAAGGGAAGAGCACAGTCTATCCTCAAATTAGGCCCTCTCATTAAAAATTTGCATCATGGCTGAATACATATAAATGTGTGAATAAGTATGTGATTGTGTACGTTGAGGGAATGTCCTACACATGTTGGCAAAATATTAGTTTCCATTAAAAATCTCTGAAAAGTGTCCACCATGCCAGAGAAACATATATCTCCTTTTCTTCCCATTCTGGTAACTACTTTGTTATTATACATGGATTAAATTTACCATACTGAAGTCCCACTTCTAAGATAAAAAATGTATGGGAGTATCCATTAAAATGATTCTTACCTATTCACCAAACTCCTCAATTTACAAGCAGTGACAAATGTTTATCCTCACATAGGCAACTGCTCCTCCCTTTACAGGTGAGGAATTAGAGCTCTACAGAGATTAAATGTTTGTGCAAAGTACAACAGCTGATTTCTAATGAACATAAGAGCACAGACTAGGCTTTTTGGCTCAAGGAAAAGATGAGAATACAGAACTCTATGCTTGTAACATAATAGTAACAGGATTCTTGAAGGTAATATAACTATTGGAAGGTCAAAAAGTGAAGAAGAGTCTGTACAGCCAAGCAGAGGTGTAGGTAGGGAGAAATTTGCTCAAATATAGGTAAAGAGCTTCCATTTCTTCTCCAGGGCATCTGGCCTCCTAGTTATTCCTTCTCTACTGGGATTAATCCATCACCAGACAAAGAGCCACTTTCCAAGTTATTAATCATTTGGGAGCAGTGCTGTCTCAGCAAAAACCCAGCAAGGTGACTGCTAAAACCAGGAGAGGACAGAAGAAAACTGGGGACAAACAATGAGACAACCAGCCAGGGGGCCTCAAGACAGACATCAAAGCTGAGAAATACCATCACAATAGAAATGCCAGGGACTGACATTTCCTCTGAAACAGAGAGAAAATGAACACATGGAACCACTGAACAATTTAAAATCATAATTTATCAACTCTTGCTGCCTAACAATCACTACAGGAGATTAGTGCACTAAGAACACTTAGTTCTTATTGCACTAAGTGCAATTCCAGAACTTAAAACTAGGCTATTCCAGAACTTAAAACTAGGCTCTATTCCAGAACTTAAAACTAGGCTGTTTTAAGTTCCAGAACTTAAAACTAGGCTGTTCATTTCCAAAGTGAATAGTAGGCTTCAAAAGATGATTAAATCAGATATACTCTTACCTAAAACTCAGCTGAAATCTACTTTTGAAGTCCAGGATGTAGGAGGTATAGGTGTGGCAGCATAGGCTGAAATGACTTTTGTGCAGAGTAAGTGAGAAGGGTCTAGTTTCATTCTTCTACATTTGGATAACCATGTGTTTTCCCAGCACCATTTGTTAAAAGGCTATCTTTTCTCCAATATATTTTATATATCCAATATATCTTTTCTCCAGTATGTGTTCTGGTAGCTTTGCCCTAAGTTGAACATCCCATTCCCAGTGGATAGTTAATGCTAGAGTACAAGACTCAGCAGCAATGTACTTGAGATCAACAATTTGATGCTATCTGGACCAGTCTGCCTGTTGGGTCCTTTGATCAGGCACCTCCCATCTATGGCCCCCCACTCAGCCCTGAGCATAGCCACAGTGTGTTGCTCCCAATCAAAGTACAAATCCTGACCTCAGGTACAAAAGACCAGTCTAACTTCCAAAACAAGATGGACTGGGCACAGTCTGTGTCAAACCTTAACCCCAGCCACTGGTGAGACTTAATCCTGACTAAAGTGGGACCATTCATTGATTCATTTATTCAATAAGTATTAAAACCCCCAGTATACACCAGACTCTGCACAGGACACTAGGAATATGATAACAAGAAAAATATTCATGTGAGATATAATAAGAATAAATCAATGACATCACAGTATCTCACTTCAAATTATACTACAGAGATATAGTAACAAAAACTGCATGGTACTGGCATGAAAACCAATGGTACAGAATAGAAGACACACAGACAAACCCACACATCTACAGTCATATGATCTTTGACAAAGGTGCCAAAAACATATATTGGAGAAAAGATAGCCTTTTAACAAATGGTGCGGGGAAAACACATGGTTATCCAAATGTAGAAAAATAAAACTAGACCCTTCTCTCTTACCCTTCACAAAAGTCCATTCAAAATAGATCAAAGACCTAGGAATTAGACCAAAAACTATGCACCTCCTAGAAGAAAACACAGGGTCCATACTCCAGCATATAGGTACAGGCAATAACTTTTTCAATAGGACCTCTGAAGCTTAGTAAATAATGCCAAGAGTTTAAATTGAATGGCAAAAGCTTCTGTAGCAAAGACGACACTTAAAAATGTTGAGAGAGAACCTTAAGAATGGGAAAAAAGCTTTGCTAGCTACTCTTCTGAGAATTAATATCTAGAATATATAAAGAACTCAACACTCAAAAACCAAATAATCCCATTAATAAAAGGGGAAATGAATTTTTAAAAAACTTTTTAAAAGAAGAAATACAAATGCCCATGAAATATATGAAAAAAAATGCTTAACTCATTAGCAATCAGGGAAATGCAAAACAAAATTACATTGAGATTTCCTCTCACAGTAGTAAGGATGGCAGTCATCATGTATACAAACAATGGCCCCTCTTGGTAGCACACACCTGTCATTCCAGCTGCTTGGGAAGCTGAAGCAGAAGGACTTCGAGTTCAAAGCCAGCCTCAGCAAAAGTGAGGTGCTAAGAAACTCAGTGAGACTCTGTCTCTAAATAAAATACAAAATAGGGCTGGGGAGGTGGCTCAGTGTCTGAGTGCCCCTGAGTTCCATCCCCGGTACCCACTCAAAAAAAAAAGAATACAAACAATAATAAATGCTGGAGAGGATATGGATAAAAGGAAAACTTCTACACTGTTGGAAGGATTGTAAGTTAATATAACCACTATAGAAATCAGTATGGTGGTTCCTCAAAAGACTAGGCATGGAACCACAATATGGTGCAACTATACCACTCCTCAATATTTATTTTAAAGAATTAAAATCACACTATAGTGATACACACATACCCATATTTATAGCAACACAATTCACAATAGTCAAAGTATAGAACCAGCTTAGGTGTCCATCAACAATGAATAGATAATAAAAATATGATGCATATATATATATACAATGGAGTTTTATTCAGTTGCAAAGAAGAATAAAATTATGTCATTTTCAGGAAAATGAATGAAACTTGAGGCCATTATGTTAAGCAAAATAAGCAAAACTCCAAAGGCCAAGGGTTGTGTATTCTCTCATATATGAAAGCTAGAGGAAAAAGGAGAATAAAGGTGGGGGAGAGGCTAGGATTGGATATCAGTAGAGGAAGCAGAGGAGAGCTGGGAGTGATACTGGCCAAATTATATTGTATTTTGTGCATGTATAAATATGTAACAAATCCCATTATTATGTACAGCCATAATGCACCAGTGAAAAATGAGAGGGAAAAAAGGAGTAAAACATTGACAATGTTTGTATATATTTACTGCCATGATTTAACTCCATACCTAAACTGAATCCAGAATTGAACCACAAATTGATCCATAACCTCAAGGCACAGAGTGAGCCTTAAACCCAGCCAGAGTTGAACATATTTGTGCCAACTGAAAACTTAGAGGAAGAATAGGAAGAGCTTCTCAAAACCAATTCAGCTAGTACTGGGATTAGATGCCCAATAAAGGGCCTGAAGAGCTGTAGAAACAATCATTCAGTGTGTGGTGATGTGGAGAAGAGCCAATAAGAGTTCCCAATGACACCAAGACAGACGGAGAAAAACACACTTAGGAACACATTCTAATTTAGTAGCATTACCCAGGTGTGGGTAATAAAGTGTTCTCTGTGCATACTAATTATTAAATGTCTACAGAAAAAGAGGTGGCAGAGGACAGACCCTAGAATTTCTAGTAATTCTTGAAAAACTGTCCAGGGGGGCGTAGAATACAAAGGGACACAGGGATAGAAAAAGGGATTATAGAGGCCATCACTAGACACTTGGAGAGTGAACACTCATGGTGTATGTAAGAGGTGGGGTGAGTGACTTTGGATTAGAAGATTCCTTGGGGAGAGGTGAAGAGAGAGAGTCCAAGCAGAGGTGCCCAAGACTGAGAAAACAGGCTTACACATTCAGTTCACCTTGTAATCACTGATGAAGGATCAGCTATGCGTATTTTATCCACTTTTTATACCCAGAACTTACTTTTCATCTTTTATAATGATAACAGGAAGGAAGAGAGATGATAAAAGGGCTAGAGAAGACGATAAGAAGGTTTTGCTAACCATTCTTCATCAGAAACGCCAATGATCATATCAGTAAGATCTTGGAAAACCTACCCAGAAATAGATCTCATTGGTTAAGTCACCTTGATCAAGTCTAATAGAAATCAATACTGTTGCTTCCACTTTGAGACTATTGGAAGTTGCACTTTTTTGTCTTCCAGCCTCAAATTTGAGGGGTTATTAAGGTGATAAATAAGCCTTCAATCTTGGGGAAGAGAGATGCTGATGAGGAGGAGGTAAATTGCAAGGTAAGTTCCCTTCACCACTGAGTTAAATCCCAGGTGTAAAAGCAGGGAGAAAGGTTACTCACTAACTTCTTCCTCAGATTCCTTTAACTCCAAGAAAGTCAACCTGGCTACTCTATCCTTATAACACCTGGCTTTGCCCAAGGGTCAAAATTCAGGGGAAAGAAAGAAAAGGATATAAAAGGAAATAATTCACTGCAATAGAAGTTAATCCCACTCAAAGCCTCAGTTCAGGTTAGCAGTTAATCCAGTTAGAAGAGCTTTCATGGGGAGCTTTGATAAAGCCTTTAACTTCTCACAGGTGCCACTGGCTCCCTAACAACTCAACATTCAGGAGGATGCCCATGAATAATGCAGCAGACCTGACACCTATAACTCTTTAAATATCAGCACGTTAATCCCAACCAAGTCCCACTTGAGGTTAGATCCTCCCCAAATGTGACTATCCCTTGACAAATCTCACCTGCTATAGTATTTCAGAATTTTAAATCACCCAACTCAGCTGTTAAAGTTGTAATCGTGCATTTTCCAAAAGTTATTTTTTGTGTCATCAAATAATTATTCCTAACCAGACTATAAAATCCTTGAGATTGGGAATTATGTTTTAGATTTCTGCAGATCATCCCTAATAGTACCAGAGTTTAGCATAGAGCAGGAAATAAGAAAGTCTCTGTTTTACTGGTTTATTGATGACACCAGCCTCTTAGAGACTGAGACCCAATCTGTATACCAAGGATATAGAGTTTGAATTCTGTTTTCCCTGCTCCCCGCCTGGTTACCTGGATGTGCTGTGCCGTGCTGTTCTCTCAGCTGGTAGGTGTTTCATCTTGTAAATGGGAATCCAAATCCTTCACTAATTCTACATTACTCATAGGCAAAACTGGGAAGATCAAACTCAGCTCCCATATTTCCAGTCTAGTTTTGAATGTTTTTATTCTAGTTACATGCAAGATATAATTTACCATCTGTCTATGCACATCGGTAGCATTAATTATATTCACAATATTGTGACACCATCACCACTATCCATTCCCAGAGCCTTCTTTTTATCATCCAAAGCAGAAACTCTAGCCATTGAATAGCTCCTCATTCTCTCATCTCCTTAACCCTTGATAACTTCTATTGTCTGTCTCTATGAGTTTCCTATTATAAGCACCTTATATAAGTGCAATCTTACAATATCTGTCCTTTGTGTTGGCTTATTTCACTGAGCCTAATCTTTTAAGGTTCTTCTAGCTTTAGCATACATCAGAATTTCATCACTTTATATGTCTAAATAACATTTATTTTTATGTATAGACCTTATCTTGTTTATCCATGCATCTCAATGTACATTGAGTTGTTTCAACCTTTGGACCATTGTGAATAATATTGATACAAACATTTATATAAAATACCTGTTAGAGTCCCCACTTTTCATCCTTTGATATAGACTTAGGAGTGAACTTGCTGGATCCTAATGTTTATTTCATTTTATGTTTCCTTTTTGAAAAACCTATAAACTGTTTTCCAAAGCAACTGTACCATTCATTCTACATGCATATCAGCAATGCCTGGGGATTCTTCCATGTCCTGGTCAATGCTCATGGGTTTCTATTTTTGTTTGCTTTTTAAAAATAACAGCCATCCTAGTGGTTTTAAATAATCTCGTTGTGACTTTGATTTTCATATCCCTAATAATGTTGATCATCTTTTCATATGCTCATTGGCCATTTGTACATCTTTGGAGAAATGCCTATTCAGTTCCTTTGTCTATTTAATTTGGTTGTTGATTTGCAGTTGAGTTGTAAAGGTTTTTGTATAATCCAGATATTAACCCATTACCATGAATTCTCTCCCTTTCTGTTGGCGTCTTTCCAATCAAAATTTATATTTATTAACTTTAATTCATCAATAAAAATGGCATGTTTATGCCCCTTATCTTTGTGTTATTTCTACATGACCCACTTTCCACCTCACAGTCCCGGAATCCCAAGGTAGTCACACTAGTCACTGAACATCCAGAAGACCCCAGATAGCCTTCCAATAGCAGCAGTGGCCCAGAGTTCTTCTCTTTGATCATCATCATTATTAGCTGCCCTCTTTTACTGTGACCTTACAATGTGTCACATACTCCGGTGAGAACTTTAACTATATCCTCTCCATTTTTTTTCATGTCAAATTTTTAAAAATTTATATTATCTTTAGTTCTATTTGGCAGATGAGAAATGGAGATTAAGTTAATGACATGAGGAACATTCATACATTAAAATATATTCATAAATTAAAATATATATGAACATTCATACATTAAAAACATACATTTATGCATGTTTATATGTAGAAGCTCACATATGAGAAGATTGTTTGTTAACTCCTAGAAATTTCAAATGATTCCCCTCTAACCTATGCTGTTGAAGTCTATACATTCAGCCAATGGAAATCCTTTTACAATGAAAGTTTCAGGTAAGTGTCAGGAATATTTCAGGGTAGTTGGAATATGCAGTTATTTTCCTAGGCAAAAACAATTCTTACACAAGTTCCCTGATTGCAGAACAGATAAAGAAAGAAAGAAAAAAAGAATGCTTCTAGACAAATTTAACCAGAGGGCTGCCCTCCAGAGGAAAAGCACTGGACAAGGGAGGAAATGTGGGAGGTTCTCCTCGGAGCTTCCTCTACCCACATGACTTTAGTCAATTCAGCTATTACATGGAGACCAGTGTTTAGTTATTATGGACTGAACTGTGTGTCCTTCAAAATTCACATGTTGAACCCTTACCCATAATGTGATGATATTTGGAAATGAGGTCTTTGGAGGTAATTAGGGTTAGATGAGTACTGAGTCCTGGTTCAATGAGATTGGTGTCATTATAGAAAAAGGAGAGACACAAGTTCTCTCTCTCAGCACATATCCACCATGGAAAGGCCACATGAGGACAGTGAAAGAAGGTGGTCATCTGCAAGCCAGGAAGAGAGCTCTCATCAGAAACCAAATTGACCAAAATTGGGATCTTGCACTTCCAGCCTCTAGAATGCTGAAAAAATCTATTTCTGTTGCTTAAGCTATGCCTTCTGCAGCATTTTTTAAATAGATGTCCAAGCCCAATATACTAGCTATAAAATCTTCAAGGACTCTTTCTTTCTTCCAGGAATATTTTCTGGTAGATGATGACATGCTCTTTCACCTGCAGGTCACCTAAATGCTGCCTTGTCTTTCTAGTAAGCAGTCCTTCCACTGATGAAAGAACTAATAATTTAACTTATCCCAGTAAGTGAAGTCAGGCAGGTGCCAAGTCTACAAGCTGTGTACGTGTTCTGTCAGCACAGACATGAGTAAAATCCCTGGGTGATTGCAATAGCTTTCTTCTTCAGATATCCTACAAACTAAATAAACACCCTGTGCCTAACATCAATAATTGAAGTATTTCCCTGAGAGGATATGACTTTTATTTTCTACCCTGAATTGCTGTAATGTCCATACTAGAAATTTGGGGCTAAAATTATAGGGTTTTAAAATTGTATTCTGCACCATTTACAAGCTGATCAACTTTGAGAAAATAAATGGATCTCTCTCAACCTTGTTTTGCTCATCATGATAACAGTGATAACCATAACTGCTAATTATTATTTTATTGCAAGGAAAAATACAATAACTCAGAGTACAAAGAAATTCTAATTCCAATAATAACAGAGTATCTTATATTGGACTAACACTGCCACAAATGATAATTATAAACTGTGGATGAAATATTTTAAGAAATGCACTCTTTGAAGTCACTAGGAACTGAGAGTGATCAAAAACAGGCAGTCCAAAAACCAGAGTGTATTCTATCCATGAAAGAAGGAAACTGCATGGGGTAAGGTCCATGTTGGTTTTGCTCTTTTCCTGTGGGCACTTTCTGGTCTACATGATACAAACTGAATGTAAGTGAAGAATAAAGCTGCAGTCACATGGGTAAAGGTGTCAGAGAATATCAGTGGCATCAGAGCAGCTGGAAATTGATGAGAAAAATTCAGGAATGAGGGAAGATAGCAGATGCCACCAAACCCAAAATAAACATTCCTCATATCTCTAGCCAGCTCCTGAATAGGGGAGGTGAAGGGAAGACTCAGGGAACCTGAGAAGGCTAATGGCCTAAACTGAAATTTCTATTGCTGTCCACATCAAGAAAGACAATAATTGGGGGGATAATCCCACCACACTTGAAAAGCTTGATAAACATCTTGGGCATTTCATTGAGATTCCAGAAGAAATCTGATGCAGGTTAAAGGCTATTTATCAGGACCAAGGGATTCTTCCTAATAGACTAAAAGCAAAACAAAAATATGCATGTCCTAAAAATGTACAAAACCAAAAGACCTCACAAGTTCAACATGATCACTCAGGAACAAATCTACTAGGACAAATCCTGATAGAGGAAGATTATAAAAATACCTAGAATATCTACAGTAGGCCATCCATAATATCCATCACTACTAGAAATTAGAAGAGAGAGAGAAATGTGACCCATAATCAAGAAAAGAAGAAAAGTAATAAAATAGACTCCAGAACGTCCTAAATGTAGCTAGCAAATAAGAACTTTTGTGAGACTACTATAAATGTGTTCAAAAACTCACAGGGGGAAAAAAAGTCATAGTAAATCAAGGGAGAAATTATCAAGAGAAATTTAAATATAAAGAAGAAGCAAGTGGTGATTCTAGCATTGATACATTCAATATTAGATCTGACAGGTTACTTGAGTGGGATTAGCAGAACAAAAACCATTGGCAAAAGGGTTAGCAGACTTGAAGGGAGATAAATAGAAATGATCTCATCTGAAGAAAAGAGAGAAATGTACTGAAGGAAATATGAACAGAGCCCAAATGAACTGTGGGAGAAACAGGCAGCCTAATAGCTGTATGATTGGAGCCCTCTAAGGAAATGTAAAGAAAACTGAAGACAACATAAAATAATGAAGGAAAGATTCCCAAACATTGTGAAAAAAAATAAATCAGAGAGATTAAAATCACAGAAACTCCCGAGTAGGCTAAATACAAAGAAAATGACATATCAGAATCAAACCACTAAGACGAAAATAAAGAGAAAAATCTTAAAAACAGGAACAATGGGTACCATAAAAACAAAGCTTAACAAAGGAATAGTGGTCAATTCCTGATTCCTCGTCTGAGAAACAGATGCTCTAGAAGCCAGTGGAATGACATTGTTCATTTCAGGGGGAGGGGGCGATAAAGTCTTTCCACTTACAATTCCATATCCAGTGAAAATCTCCATCAAAATGAAGACAAAAATGAAAACACTATTAGATAAATAAAAGTAATTGCAAGAACACTCTTAAAAACAAATAGCAAAGGAAACTTTCTAGGGGGGAAAAAGTGACATAAGTGAAACCTTGAATCTATAGAAACAACCCCAGAATGGTAAACATGTGGGTAAAACTGAAAGCTATATGTTTATCTTGTAATCTTTTTAAAAGATTATCGATAAATCACAGACTTAAAGTTAAAACTATACTAGAAGAAAAGCTCTCTGAGACATGAGTAAGGCAAGGATTTCTTAAATACAACATGAAAAACATGAATCACAAAAGAAAAAGAATAAGTTGGTTCATCAAAACTTACACCTTCTCTACAAAACACGCTTATGAGACTGAAAATAACAGGTCAAAACTAGGGGAAATATTTATAAAAGTCATATCTGACAGAGGGCTTTTATCCAGAATATATAAAGAACATTCAAACTCCAATAAAAATAAGCCCATTTTTTAAAAACACGTGGGAAAAGTAATCAAACAGATATTTCACTAAAGAAGATAGATGGATAACAAAGAAACACAGAGAAATATGCCCAAAGGCATTAGCCATTAGGAAAATGCAAATGGTGGTCCATGCCTGTAGTCCCAGCTACTCAGGTGGCTGAGGCAGGAGGCTCACAAGTTGGAGGGCAACTGGGGCAACTCGGTGAGACCCTGTCTTAAAATAAAAGTAAAAAGGCTGGGGGTGTAGTTTAGCAGTAGAGCCTTTCCTTAGTATGCATGAGGTCCTTGGTTCATTCCTCAGTACTGGCAAAAAAAAAATAGCTTTTTATTTTAAAATGCAAATTAAAGTTCCATTAAGATCTTACTACATATCTTTTCAAATGACACATTCTCCCCACTAAAATGGAAAAAAGAAGAAAATAAAACAGTGGATGTACAGTGTATCTCTTTCCTAGGGTTGTCATAACAATATCACTTCAATTTTTACTTCCATCTTTACATGAATTTCTTCCTTCTATTTGCATATATCCAAATTCTCTCTTTATAAGGACACCTATTATTGAATTTATAGCCCACTGCACTCCAATAAGACCTCATCTTAAGTATATTTGCAAAGACTCCATTACCAAATAGGGTCACATTCATAAATACCAGGGATTAAGACTTCAGCATATCTTTTAGGGGGACATGATATGGAATAACTACAACTCTTATAGAGTACTGGTAGGAACATAAAATTGTACAATCATGTTGCAAAACAATCTGGCAGTGTTTTATAAAATATACACTCACCATATACATTTACCTGCCACATGCAAAGAACTGAAGGTTTGTGTCTACCCCCAAATTCTAAATTGAAATTCTAACCCCCTGATGCGATTTTATTAGGAAATGGGGCTTTTAGGAAGTAATTTAGTCACAAGGGCAGAGCCAACCAGAATGGGATTAGTGCCCTTATTAAAAGGACCCAAGAAAACTCTCTTTCCTTCTTTCTTCTGCATGGGGATACAATGAGAAGTGAGCCATCTACAACCTGGAAGAGATCCCTCACCAGAACCTGCCCATACTGGTACTATGAACTTGGACTTGCAGCCTCCAGAACTGTGAGAAATAATTTTTTTTGTTATTTATAAGTCATGCAAGCTATGGTACTTTGCCATACTAAGATACTATATGAATCCACCAAACCCACTCCTAGATATTTACTCAAGAGAAATAAAAATTCACGCTGTAACACAACCTCTATATTAATGCTTATGGCAACCTCATTCAAAATAAGACAAATGCTTGATAGATGTAACAACATGGATGAACCTCAAAGTTATCATGCAAAGCCAAAGAAGCCAGTCTCAAATTTAAATATTATAAGATTCCATTTATGCAAAATTCTGGAAAAGGCAAAACTATAAGGAAAGAGAACACATTGGTAATTGCCAGAGTTGGAGTAAGAGAAAGGATTGGCTGCAAAAGGCTACCACAGGGAAGTTTCTCCAGGTAACAGAATAGTTCTGTATCCCGATTTTGGTGGTTTCAAGTATGTTATAGTTTAGATATGAGGTACTTCCCAAAAAGCTCATGAATGAGAAAATGCAAGAAACTTTAGAAGTGAAGTGATTAGGTTATGAGGGGAGTAACCTAATCATTGATTTAATCCACTAATATGGATTAACTGGGTGGTAACTGTAAAGGCAGGTAGAGCGTGACTGGAGGTATGTCTTTGGGGTATATATTTTGTCCCTGGTGAATGGAGTTCTCTGTCTCCTGATTGCTGAGTTGCTTTCCTACACCACACCCTTCTGCTATGTTGTTCTGCCTCACCTTGGACCCAGAGCAATGGAATAAGTAATCTCTGAAGCATGAACATTAAAAAAAATTTCTCCTTTAAAATTGTTTTGTCAGGTCTTTTGATCACAGTGATGAAAAAGCTGACTTACTAAAACAAGGTAGTTACAATCTATGTATAGTTAAAACTCATAGAACCAGTAAAATGTCCACTTTACTATGTGTAAATTTAAAGCAATTTTTTAAAAAGAATATATATATATATATATATTTGGTACCAGGGATTGAACTCAGGGGCACTCAACCACTGAGCCACATCCTCAGCCCTATTTTCTGTTTTATGTAGAGACAGGGTCTCACTGAGTTGCTTAGTGCCTGTCTGTTGCTGAGGCTGGCTTTGAACTCGTGATTCTCCTGTCTCAGCTTCCTAAAGTGCTGGGATTACAAGCATGCGCCACCATGCCTGGCTAAAAAGAATATATTGAAATCACCACAAACTCACTAACATGACTAAAGTTTAAAATACCAACATCGCCAACTATAGGCAAGAATGTGCACCAACTTGAATTCGCATGCATTGTTGAGGGGAATATAAATGATATAACCATTTTAGAAAACTGATAGCTGCTTATAAATATAGACCTATCTCATGACCCAGCAGAAAAGAAAACCCACATCAACAAAAATCTTTGTACAAAAAAATGTTAGAAGCAACTTTATTTGTAACCACCAAACTTGAAACAACCATCTACCAAAAGTGAATGGATAAGCAAACTGCAGCATGTTCATGTAATGGACTATTTCAGAGCAATAAGAAATGAAGGACTAAAACCTGCATGTATGAATGCTAAACTCATGCTAAGAAAAAAAAAAAAACAGGCTGAAATGTCAACACATGGTACAATTGCACATAGTCTTTGAACACGCAGAACAAATACATGGTGCTAAAAACAGAGCAGAGGTTGCCTCTGGGGGATGTAGCACAACTAGATGGGGCACACCCCAACTTTCTGCAGTAATGGAAACATTCTGCATCTTGATTGGGATGATCATTACATGGGTCAAACTTATCAAAACATGGGGCAAATATCAAAACATCAATTTGAATGTAAGATTTGGGGGTCTCATGATATGTACATTTTATTTCCCTGACAAACACATAATAATGCCTGCAGAGCACCTATCAACAGTGCCTCAGATACAGTAGGAGCTCCATTTCTGCTAGCTACTTTATTGAAGTTATTTCTCTATCTCTGCCACACTCACAGGTGGCCAGCATGGACCTCTGAGAAGAGCCACTTGGTCTCATTATATTCCTATTCACATTCTTGTTTAGCATAGTGCTAACCCTCAAATGATGAATTTTAATTGAATGAATGATAGATTGGCTCAATGAAACAATAGGTTAATTAGTGCAATGTCGGAATTGCAAGCGAGGGTCTTCCATCCCTGACCCCACCTCTTAGCCTGTTTGTGTGAAGTCACCTGTTCTGGGATATACTCTCACAAAGGCAGGTCAATAATTGCTTCATAAGGCAAACTATTTTATTGTTGTCTAGCTTATATTAGGCCAAAAAAAATCTTTTTTTGATATTTTTCCCTTAGGTCTACCTGGGGACCTTAGGTTACAGTTACAGTCTCTCTTCTATACGGCAGGTGCATTTGATCACTGTGGAGCAGGGCTAGGACTAGCTGAAGTATATGAAACTCTGGACTCAAGTGCAAATTTTAAGGGGGACATCAAAAGGCCTACAAATCAAGATAAATGATCTTTTAACACATATTTAAACAAACTACACCCCACCAGGGCAAAACTCAAAAAGTTCAATGAAGATTTTTCTCTTAGGGCTAAACTATAGGATTACATTTCAACTTCCTCAAACAACAGCCTATTTTTTAAGGGATATTTTTGTTTGTTCTCTAATAACCCAGAAACCAAGGCCTCCTACGCAGGAATAATAAATGACTCCAGCTCCCAGCATACCCTGAAGGCTGCTTTTCCATCAAGCAAACATGCAGTCAGTCTTATAGTAATAAAGTAGCCTCAAGGTACCTTTTCCAAAAGTGACTAACCTCCTGGAGCAAAGATACACTTAACTAGCTGTGATCCTACCTGGTCAATTCATGAGGAACATTAAAAAAAAAAAAAAGAAAAAAGAAATGGGAGACTAAAGCTGAGACCTTATTTGGTGACTCACCACCATGAGGTTTCAATTTCTATTCTTGCATTCAAAAGCTCCACTGTCATGAGAGCTACCATTTCTTTAGTACCTGCTCTGGGCCAGGCATGGTGCTTCGTACTTATAATTATACATCTTAATCTTCATAACAGCTTTGCAAAAGCTGTTGAAGTATTTACCTCTTTTTTTAACTTTCAACTTTTTGAGACTCAGAGATAGGAAATATCTAGCTCAAGGTCACATAGCTAATTTTGGTAGAATTCAAATCTATGTTCCTCTAAGGTCACAGCCGCATACTTCCAACATGCCCAAGACAATAGTGCTAGACACAGTCTCTCTGACAGTAATTCCTCAACTTCATTCACGCATCCTTATCTTGTCCCTTTTGCCATTTCCGAATAGAATTGCCACAGCTTGTGCTATTATGTGCATGAGATTTTTTTAATAAATCAATTTGGTTTTATTTAAATAAAGTTTGAATAAAATATAAAGTTTAAATAAACGTTAATCATCTTATAAATTGGAATAAATTATCAGCATGTATGAACATGGCATGATGAATTCCACGATTATATATAATTTTAATGCACCAATCAAAATTTAAAAACTTTAAAAAGTAAATGAATATCACTTTTTATATGTGGAAAATACACAACATGAGAACAAAGCAATGCCATTAAATGACTCCTGAGCTGAAGGCCTGTATACTCTGCTGAAAAGGGAAAGTAGCAAGTGCTAAAGAGGTGATAAGGTCAGAATAGAATCCAACAGTTTTTCTCTTTGATGTAATCAGAAGAACTGAAAGAAAATTAAAGAGACTCATTATCTCAGAGCTTTAATCAATGTTACCTATTTCCATGTCCAAGTGACACCAAAATTGCACTTGAGTACCATCAGTAGCAGTGTTCCATGTATTCTCAGCAGTACTGCAGAACCTTCTAGAAGATCATCCATCATCACAGCACCCACCATAGTGCTTTCCAGTCACCACATCAAAAGTCCTTTGGGAGACAGGGAATTGGGAGAGCTGTATTCATGTCTGGTCCCTACCACCAACCACTAACAGCATCTGAGGCGAATTGTAACAACTTCTTGAACCTCAGCTTCCTCACCTATTAAGTGATAGCCTTCCTTTTATTCTATAATCCCTTACAGATCTAAATTCTCTGAATTTAACTTTATCTTGCCTGTTTATAGTATTTCCCCAAATTCTAGTACTTAAATTCCATCCCTGTGAATTAAAGCTTTATTGCTCCTATATTTGTCTTTAGAGTAATACAAATATAACATGCAACTTTTAATATTAAGATATGCAAACCTTGAACAGACAGCCTACATACTGGGAGCAAATTTTTGCCACACACACATCAGATAGAGCACTGATCTCCAGGATATATAAAGAACTCAAAAAACTTAATGTGGGAGCACTCTCCCTACCTTCCAAACCCTTCCTTCCATCCTTCCCCATTCTGTGCTGATAGACTGTGCTCTTGCCAGAGAGCACCCCTTTGTTTGTGACCTTTGGACCTGATTGGTCCAAGAGTGCATATAAGCTTCTGTAGTTTCTGGAATAAATGGTGTTTTCTGCATCTCACTTCGGTGTTTCTGCGTGTCACTGGGGCAGAGCAGATTCTTTACCTACACTCCGGGCCCTGGGGAATTTGGCTCTGCAGAAAGACCAGAAAAGACCCCATATAGTCTTCCTCCCTGAAGACCCCTCCCTCATCTTTTCTGGACCCCAACTCATTGAGCAGGACCCACGTGGCACCCCCTGAACCCCCCAAACCCCCTTTTAGCAATAACAACACCAGAAACAACAAAGAACCCAATAAATAAATGGCCTAAGGAGCTGAATAGAAACTTCTCAGAAGAAGATATACAATCAATAAACAAATATATGAAGAAATGCTCAACATCTCTAGCAATTAGAGAAATTCAAATCAAAACTACTTTAAGATATCTCACCCCAGCCAGAATGGCAGCTATCCAAAATACAAGAAACAGTAAGTGCTGGTGAGGATGTGGTGAAAAAGGCATACTCAAACATTGCTGGTGGGACTGCAAATTGGTGCAACCTATCTGGAAAGCAGTATGGAGATTCCTTAAAAAACTTGGAATGGAACCACCATTTGACCCAGCTCTCTCACTCCTCGGCCTATACCCTAAAGACTTAAAAACAGCACACTACAGTAATGCAGCCACCTCAATGTTTATAGCAGCACAATTCACAATTGCTAAACTGTGTGAGTAACCTAGATGCCCTTCAATAGATGAATGGGTAAAGAAATTGTGGTATATATACACAATAGAATATTATTCAGCAATAAAAGAGAAAAAATTATGGCATTTGCAGGTAAATGGATGGAATTGGAGAATATCATGCTAAGTAAAGTAAGCCAATCCCAAAAGACCAAAGGCCGAATGTTCTCTCTGATTAGTGGATGCTGATACATAAGGAGGGTGGGGGGGGAAGTATGGGAGAAATGGAGGAACTTTGGATGGGACAAGGGGAAGGTGAGGAAGAGGAGGGGGAATGGGAGTAGCAAATATGGTAGAATGAGATGGACATCACTACCCTAGGTACATGTATGTGACAAATGGTGTGACTCTATCTTGTTTGCAACCAGAGAGATGGAAAATTGAACTCTATATATGTACTATGAGTTGAAATGCAATAAATATAAATAAGTTTTTTAAAAAGATGTGCAAACCTTGACAATGGCCTATCAAATTGCTTTGAGGTTGCTACTTGCATAGAAGATCCTTGGGTTTAAATTCACTAATTCAAATGTGATACAGACAAAAAGCCCAGGCAGACAGATGAACTCTACAACTGGTTCTGCCCCTCATTTGCTACAGGACCTTAGGCAAGTATTTTACCCTCTTGAGTAATTTCTTCCTCCTCTACTTTACAGAGTTTTTGCAGGGATAAAATGATCTCATTGATGAGAAAATGCTTGAAACACCATCACCCAAGTTCAGTATGTCATAGGATTATTTTCACTGTCAAATGAGATAAGAGACAGGATGACACGTTGATAGTCATATATAAATTGTCAATTGACCTTGTATGAGTCAGTCTCTCCTGCCTCTCTTCTCGTTTGAATGATTTGCCCACTTAGGCACCTTTTATCACTAAAATTCTATGGTTCAGAGATTGATTTACTGTCAAATATGATCACTGTTACCCCACAATATATCAAACAGGATCACTGAAAAAATGATAAAATGAAGGACTGGTACCAAAAAGGAAAGCAGCAATAGGATCAGGAGCAGCTGTCCTGTATTTGTGGCCTTAGGCACATTTTTCCCCCTTTGGGAGTCTCCACATCCTCATGAGTAAAGAGAAAAATTAGGCTCAATCGATATACCTGTCTGCTGTTTATGCCTGTCTGGTGTCTGCACCTCCTTCTCTGCAGAGACTCCCAGCATTGCCCAGGGGCACCAGCCCTACCCCATCCTCAGCCATTAGGTTCCTGTAGCACTGACCCTCTTCCTTAGAGCTGCATGAGCCCTGGAACACACAGTCCGACCTGGCCAATGAGCAGCTTCCTTTTCCCTGAGCATCTATTTCAGGGGTGAGCACTCCCCCCAAAATGGTTCAATGAAACCATATCTTAGGTTCTGCTAGAGAAGAGAAGAGAAGCTCTGATTCCAAACAGGATTGTCAACTGTACATGAGACACGCCTGGAGACTTGCTGGTGGCCATCTATCTCCCACACAGGAAGAGGCTTCCCGAGAATGAAACCAACTCAGAGGAAAGTCAAGAGCAATCCCTGGTGACAGCACCTGGGCTCCTAATCCAGTCCTGTCCAAAGTTACAGAAACACATAAGTTGCCTTTTTACCTAACACTAGCAAAGTTCAGTTTCTGTCACATACAACTGAAGGGCTGATGGATACACAAATGCTTTTGAACTTGCCCTAAGCAGTCCTGGAGGCTCCCCACAGGTACGTTGGGAGCCACTGAAGCAAACCTGGGGCAGGTCAAATGAACTGGCAAGGTTGTTGGGCCCATGTGCCCCTTTAAGGAGAGCAACTTCTCTTTCACATGCTTTATATGTTGGGGTTCCAGTGAAATTTGCTTTGAAAATAGTTTTCAAGGACACTTGACCCTATAGTTGCATGAAGATCTCTCTTTCTAGAATCCAAAGGAAATATCTTGATCTTTACCCTCCTAGGGTAAAGGACAAAGCTCCAAGACCTAAAAGTAGGTAGGTAGAGGGAAGGGAGTCCCATAGACAACTGGAGGGAATTTTATATGTTAAAAAAAAAGACATGCTGAGCATAGCTCATCCTCAGGTCATGGCCACAGTGTAAGCCCCAGGATGCCAGGCATTTTGAATTTTCAAAAGACAGATACCTGGGTTTTTATGTAGAAATCTGATTTTAGTTCTTGGCAACTAGTTTAATGACATTTTAAAGCACCTTCGAGCCAAGCAAGATATACCTACAAACTAAATTCAAAATGGGAACCACAATTGTACCTCTTCCTTACTAAATCCATAGATGCTCCTCAGTGGGTCTGGGTCAAATGTCACCATAGAGCAAACAAAGTATATATGCGCACCTGTGGTTTCCTGGGAATGGCTCCAGGATTTTCAGTTAGATTCTCCTAAGGTATTGATAATTCAGAAAATGTTAAAAATAGCTATTCTAACATGAAAAGATTATGGAAATGTTGAGATGCATATGTGTACTGTGTGTGTGTGTGTTGACTGGGTTCTGTTTCTCCAATATTCTTCTGTTTCAGAGCTAAAAGGTCAGCTCCCTTCTCTCTTGTGTCCCTCACTTTTCTCCCAATGAGAAAGAACATTACATTACCATCGATATTTACTGTGCTCAGCCAGCAGAGAAATAAAAAGCTCATGGGCCGTTAATCCAGCTTTAACCCTCTGAAGAATTTACCTCTGTGGACACTGTGACAAAGCAGATCATGGTGAAGCACACTTGCTCTTGATGAGGGGAAGGGCCACTGCAGGAGCAGTGCACGCCAGCTGACTTGAGGGCACCCGTCAGATCTGCTTTCCTTAACCCATGCAATGGACACCAGCGGAGACTGACCTTTGCTGGCTCACTTCTTTCCTCACTCCTTTATTTACTCGTTTACTAAATAAGCATCCTGAGGACTGTGGACATCCTGAGGACATCCAGGAACTGTGCTGAGGTCCAGGAATACAAAGACTCTGTTCCTATCCTTGAGCTTACAACTAATTTAAAAAGGAATTATTCTTTAACAATATGCTTTTCAGTTCATCTGCTGATTCACTCTTGATGTCTCCCTTGATGTATTAGAAAGACTTTGTCCCCGTGACCAAAACACAACTTAGAGGTAGAAAGGTTTATTTTGGTCTCACGGTTTCAGAGGTTCTGTCTGTGGTCAGCCAACACCAGTGCCCTGGTCCTAGGTGAGGTGCAATATCATGGCAGAAGTATGGTGAAGGAAAGCTGCTCAGTTCATAGCCATTAGGAAGCAGGGGGTGGGCACAAGGAGCCAGGGTTAAGATGTAGTTCCCAGGGGCATTCCTCCAGTGATCTAATTCCTACAGCCATGCTGCTCTTGCCACAGTTACTACCTAGTAATCCATTCAAATTATTAACCCATCATATGGTTGATTCCACAGATGAGGTCGGTGCCCTCATAATCTCATTGCTTCACTTCTGAACATTCCTGCCCTGACCCAGGAGCTTTTCAGGGTACATTAAAAATGCAAACTGTAACATTTGACTTTCATAATTGTCCTTGAGACACACAGGGAAGAATGAATCATTTTCATTTCACAGCTGAAGAAACTGAGGCCACAGTGGTCAATCTGAAGCAAAAGTAAAGGGTCAGGTTGATCTAACATTATGGTTAGATCAAAAAGCAGAAACTCCATAAGAAGATGCATGATTCCTGCCCCATGATTAGATATTATGAAGGCATCAGAATCACTTATTAGTGATGGAAGGGGGGTTATACGTGCCCCCTAGCCATGTGTAAGAGGTCATAAAACAGAGAACAGTCTCCTAAGTTTCATCCCACATTACTATGATGGAAATGATTACTGCTGTTGCTATTAATAACTGAAATTACTAAACACTTACATGGTCTGTGATGCCCTGCCTGTTCCAGATTGTTCAGTACTGAGGAATTTTCTCAGATGTGGGATTTTCAGTGTCTGTATCAAGATAGTCCTAGACAAATGGCGGTGGTGGGCCACCTTCACTGTCAGACACAAGGCTGGAGTATCATGTGTGCCCTCTCACCCTTCCTCCCAGAACCAAAGCCTTATCTCGCAGATGAGGAAGTGAACTTTCTAGAAAGGGAAGAGCCTGACTAACATGGCAGGACCAAGTTTAAAACAGCTCTGTCTGACTCCTGTGCCTCCCCCATCCAACATCTTATGACATGAAAATGCTGATTTCCTATTTTAAAAATATAATCTTAAATTATTTGGTGACATTTAAAGTAAGACAGAAAGGACTGGACAGGAAACCCAACTCACAAATTCTAACCCTGAAGCCATTGCCCAGTAGAGACCAGATACAGCATGGGGGAAGAGAGGAAAGACTCAAAATCATGAGTGCCTGTTAAGGTTCTTTGAGCTGCGGAAACATGTTTCAGCCACCTTCCATTCATTGAATGCTTTCTATTCATTCAAGGCATAGCTGCAATAAACACACACATTTATATATTTCCCTCACAAGCATCTAAATTGCACTTTGAACTAAATATCCTTTGACTCCTACTTGCATAAAATTAACCTCCAGAGCCTAAGTGCCATTAGTCTCCTACAAGGCTCCTCCTCCCTGCCTGCCTCCCACACTCAGCTCCTGTTCTATGTTCATGGACGGGTTGTCTGTCACTGCCTGCTCCTTTCCTGCCCATGTATTGTTCACTTGTTTATTTTTAGTCTCCCCTTGCAGAACATGCTGCATCTTGTTACAGATTTCACATCTCAAGAGTGACAAAGACAGACTCTGTCCCTAGGATGGTCTTCAGGAGATGAAGAAAAAGGACTAATAGGTTATTCTTAAATGGTTGGGGGGAAAAGATAGATACCATTCAGCTAGAAAATGAGTCAACTCAGGTTGAGTAAGAAGTGACTGTAAATACGTGAACAGATGTCCTATAGAAGAGGATTTCAACTTTACACTAAATGGATATAGAAGGCAACCAAACACAAAGACAAAAGGTTCAGGAACACAGATGTCATCTCAGGAAAAAGGAGACATTTCTAACAACTTGAAATGTCCAGCCTTGAAAAGGGCCTCTTTGAAAAGGAGCAAGTCCCCATTAGAAGAGGTCCCCAGTTTAAAGCAACATGACTATCTGTCAGGAATAAAGTGAGAATGATTTTGTAATAAGAGGTGAGTTGGCCATTTCAGGACAGTGCTGTGTTCAACTCTGTAACTATGTCAGCCTTGGGAGTCAGCAGCCCCTCTCTCTTCCGCACTAACATTTTCCTTGAGCCCTCTGCCCTTTCTCTTCCTTTTGCTTAATGAAAAGCAGTGGGAATAAAGAGTTCAATATCACCAAACTTGTGCAATATTCTGTTGGCTGGGGCAGGAGGATGTGCAAACACTAATTGTGAGGACTTGGGTCTCAGAGCAGGCAGAGGAACCTCCCTTTGAACTCTGAAAAGTTTAGATCACTCCTCATCTGAAACCAATTTAAAGTCCCCTCTTGTACCCCCTCCCCCACCTTACTCTTTTTGGTAATCATAGCGCGTTATCAATCTCTCTGAGACCCTAAGAAAGCATTGTTTTTTGGGGGTGGAGGGGTGCTGGGAATTGAACCTAGAGGTGCTTTGCCACTGAGCTACTTCCCCAGCCTTTTTTAAAATTTTGAAACAGGGTCTTACTAAGTTGTCAAGGCTGGCCCTGAACTTGTGATCCTCCTGCCTCAGCCTCTTGAGTTGCTGGGATTATAGATGTGCACACCAGTCTGAAAGCACTTTTTTTTTTGGGCAGGGGGTACCAGTCTGAAAGCATCTTATAGTTGACAAAGCACTTTCTTCTCCATTAACACAAGTAACTCAATGGTAAAGAAAAGATCTGTTCTTTACAGATGAGTAAGACCTAACTCTGTTTCAAGTCCTTTCTGATAAAAGGTCAAGACTGGAGTAGTGTTTTTGCCCACTCATCGGAGCCATTCTTTGTAAATACTAATTTCTTAAGAGGTTTGGGGGAGTACTATTGTCATTTTGAATAATATTCTTTTTAAAAAAAATTAGTGCACTATAGTTATACATAATATTGAGATTCATTTGGACATAATCATGTATGCATGGAATAGAATCTGCTCCACTTCAGGCCCCAGTACTTCCTCTTTTCCTCCCCTCCTTTTCCCCCTGTTCTCTTTCCTCTACTCTATTGGTCTTCCTTCTATTTATTTATATTTTTTTAAATTAGTGCTTTATAGATATACATAAAGGCAAAATTCACTGTGGTATATTCATCTATGTACATAGCATAATTTGGTCAATTTTATTCCTTTGTTCCCCCCTTTTCCCATCATTCCTTCCTCCTTCTCAATCCCCTTCCTATACTCCACTGATCTCTCTTCTGTTTTCATGGGATCCACCCACCATCTTTTTTTTTTTCTTATTTTGGACTAGCTTCCATATATGAGATAAAACATTCAACCCCTAACTTTCTGGGTCTGGTTTATTTCACCTAGCATGATGCTCTCCAGTTCCATCCATTTACCAGCAAATATCATAATTTCATGTTTTTTTAATTGCTGAGTAATACTCCATGTGTATATACCACATTTTTTTATCTATTCATCCGGTGATGGGCATTTGACTATGGGTTCCATAACTTGGCTATTGTGAATTGTGCTGCTATAAACATTGGCAGTATCCCTATAGTATGCTGATTTTAGATTTTTGGGATATATACCAAGTGGTAGGATATCTGGGATATATAGTAGTTTCATTTCTAGTTTTTTGAGGAATCTCCATCTGGCTTTCCAGAGTGATTGTACTAACAGTATAACCCTTTTCAGTATGTGAGTCAGGACTGTTCTGTACACCACAAGAAAAATGGTATCCCTGGCCATCTGCCCACCAAATGTCAGCAATTTCCCCTTCCCTCAGTTGTGACCAACAAAAGGCCCCTGACAATTCCACATGACCCTGGAAAAAGTGTCAATATTGCCCTGATGAAGAATCACTGTTGGAAAAGGAAAATTAATAATGGTCTACTGTCACTTCAGGATGTTTGTCACAGAGCCTCTGCCCACTCGAACAGCCTCACCCCATCATGCACCATCTCCTCCCTGCATTTACCCACTTTAAAAATACTTGCTGGGCAGCTTTTATGAACCAGACACTATCCTAAGTGCTGAAGACACAAAGGAAGGGACAGAAAGACAAGGTCCCTGCCCTCTCAGCCATCATAGTCAAGTCAGGAAAGGAAACAAAAATAAAGTAAGCCAATAAATATATAATCCCAAGTAGTGGTGTGTGTTAGGAGGGAAAGTGAAAGGGAAGTGAAAGAGGAAGCCACCAAAGATAGGAGGCAATTGTAAATGACAGGGTGATCGGGGAAGGCCTATCAGAGGAGATGACATCTGAGTTAAGGAAGTCCCAGGAGAAAGAAGAGCAAGCACAAAAGACTGACAGAAGGAACCGCCTGACATATTCAGGGGCCAGCAAGGGCAGTGCTATGGTTCCAATGTGTCCCCCAAAAGTTCATGTGTTGGAAACTCAGTCCCCCAGTTTATATGTTGATGGTATTTTCAGGTGGGGCCTTCAAGAGGTGATTAGGACTAGATATGGTCATGAGGGTGGGGCTCCCATGATGGCATTAGTGGCTTTATAAGAAGAGCACAAGAAACCTGAGGTAGCATTCTTGCTCTCTCACTATACCATGCCCTTCACCGTGTTATGAGGCAGCAAGGCCCTCACCAGATGCTGGGATCTTGATAATGAACTTCCTAGCTTCCATAACTATAAGAAATTCATTTTCCTTACCAATTACCCAGTCTCAGTTATTATGTTATAGAAACACAAAACAGACCAAGACAGACAATAGGAATAGGACTAAGTAACAAGGCAGAAGTTGTTCGGTTGAGGTCAGAAATGTTGGAAAGAGGCAGATCACAGTTTCTTAGGCTATTTCACACCTCCATGCATTTATTCTAATTGCTCCATCTACCTGAATGGAGGCACCCTCTCCATCCTTACCAGCTAGAAAATGGCTATGCATCCTCTGATGCAAAACTCCAAAGTAATCTTGGTTTATAATTTCTTCTGTAAAGCTTCCCATGATTTCCCTAAGCTATAATTCTCCCCTATACACACACACTTCTTTCTTGTTTCCATAATACTATACACATACTGTACTTAATGGTTAAGAGAAGTAGTTCTGGAGCCAAATTACTCAGATTCAAAGTAA
>PVHX01001263.1:0-184762 GCA_004024805.1 Geosciurus inauris | reverse complement strand
GTACCATGCCCTTCACCGTGTTATGAGGCAGCAAGACCCTCACCAGATGCTGGGATCTTGATAATGAACTTCCTAGCTTCCATAACTATGAGAAATTCATTTTCCTTACCAATTACCCAGTCTCAGTTATTATGTTATAGAAACACAAAACAGACCAAGACCGACAATAGGAATAGGACTAAGTAACAAGGCAGAAGTTGTTCGGTTGAGGTCAGAAATGTTGGAAAGGGGCAGATCACAGTTTCTTAGGCTATTTCACACCTCCATGCATTTATTCTAATTGCTCCATCTACCTGAATGGAGGCACCCTCTCCATCCTTACCAGCTAGAAAACGGCTATGCATCCTCTGATGCAAAACTCCAAAGTAATCTTGGTTTATAATTTCTTCTGTAAAGCTTCCCATGATTTCCCTAAGCTATAATTCTCCCCTATACACACACACTTCTTTCTTGTTTCCATAATACTATACACATACTGTACTTAATGGTTAAGAGAAGTAGTTCTGGAGCCAAATTACTCAGATTCAAAGTAACTCCATTTACTTGGGCAAATTATTTAACTTCTCTGGGTTTCAGTTTCCTCCTCTTCAAAACAAGGGAAAATAACAGCACCTTTGGTTTCTACTGGATTAGCGTGAAGATTAAATTAGTTAATATAAGTGCTTAGAACAGAATCTTGCATGTAGTGTTCAGTTGATGTTATAAAATACTGGATCTTATTTATGTATTTTCCTTTCTATCTCCATAATTACACCCTAATGTCCTCTAAGTTGTTTCTGAAACATACCCTATACCCAGTAAAGAGGGGAAAGGGAAAAGAGAAGAAGGAAGAAACACAAGGGATTGGAAAGCTAGGGAAGTAGAGCTTTACATTGATCAATGTTTTGACATCACTTTGCTTGTTTCATCTTTATAGACACTCAGTGAGCCTGCAAAGTAAAATTTCCTTGTGTCATTTCACAGACAGGAATGCTGAGTCCCAGAGAGGTGAATGGCTTGCTCTTCACAGTGAATGGCTGAACAGAGAAGACTCTTGCCACACATCAGACACATCTGAAATAGAGGATCTCCTTATCCTCAACATATTGGCAACAAAAACAATCACAGGAATCTTTCCTTTTAGAGAGCTTGTGTTTGTCAAAGACTTCAAAATCATATTTATTGAAAACCTTGTAACATCTGATTGAAGTAGTCAACACTGACTCCTGCTACTCTGTGAAGAAGGAGACACAGATGCAGAGAGCTTATGCCTCCAGGTGGTTAGCATCAGCACTGAACTCAGGTCCCCAGATAGCAGCCCAGGGCTCCCTCTGGCACACTTCCCACAACCCACAGTACCAGAGAATGGGGCATGTGTTCCCATGGTAAGGCCTCAATTTGTTTGGATTCTCTATCCCTAACAGTTTGAGTCTCTTTTGTTAATACCCATAATCCTTACCCATTAAAAAAGAGGAAAAATATTCATCATCTAACAAATATCTGGGTGATGTTCAAAAACAGTCAGAACTGTGTTCCTGAGCCAATTTCTATTCTAGGCACAGCCAATGACTCACTGGCGACCTTGGACAAAAAAGAAGTAACCTTTATTCCTTTGACAAGTTTCCATCCCTCAGAACCCAGAGTCACAGCAGCACAGTTTCTGACAAGATCTCCCCAATGCCCACAACCTGTAAGATCCCTCCAGTGATCATGAAACCAGGCCCTCCAATGCTGAACAGACTTTGACAAGCCTATTTTAGTCGAATCCACCAACTGGAAATGTGACCTGGGACTGACCAGCCTGTTAAGTTAAAATTAAGTGGCTTAGCTGTCACTTAGCCAATGAGCACTGGGGATGAGACCAGAACACAGCTCATGATTCCCAGTGCAATGCTAATGACAGAATCACCTGACAGCTTCTCTGCTGCATATGCCCAGAAGAAAGCACACAGAATCTTCCAAATAACAAAGGAGCACATGTCTTAGAGCCTGGGGTGAGGGGGAGTGATGAAACAGATTTGACTTGTCCCTTTCTCTGTATGTAAAATAACTGCTTTAATATAAAATACAGTTGTCATGCAGAACATCCTTGCATTAATTCAACCAATATTCATTGAGGTGTACTGCATCAACTATAATGTTAGGTGCCAGGCAAATAGCTTTGACCATGTTAATTTCTGCCCTCTTGGAGCTCACAGTCTAGTAGGAGAGGCAGACAACAATCAGACCATCACACAGATAATTATTGAGATATAATTGGGCTAGATGTTATAAAGTTAAAGAGCTAGGGAGGTGTATCACAGGGATCATGACTAAGTATGGAGGACCAAGGAAGGCTTCCCTGAAGAAGCAACATTTAAGTTGAGCCCAAAAGACATGCTGGAAGGAGGAAAGAGCTTTCCAGGCAAAAGGAACAGCATGTACAAAGATCCTGAGACATGACAATGGAACCTAAGCATGGAACCCCTGAGAAAATTGAAAGTGGACATTCATGGGAACAGAGTAGAGGTAGAGAGACAGAGGGATGAGAGGCAGGGAATGGAGTTCACAAGACTGAATAGGTCATAGCATGGTCAAAGTGGGCTTTACTCTTGACTGTAACCTCTTAGAGAGCCCTGAAACACTTGGCGGAATCAGCTGCTCTCCCTGGGGAGGGAGCAGCAGGCACTGGAGCTAGCCTTCCCAAGGCTGGAATAGAGAACAGATTCCATCTCAATATCCCTTCCTATTGTTTCTAAAGAGAGACAGAAACAAATTGTCCAAAGCACTGGCCTAGCAAAGGACTCTACACACACCCATTCAGTGAAGTAAAATGCTCACACTCCACTTCCATAGAACCCACCAGCCAAAGAGATCTCTCCCCATACTTGAGCTTTCATTTTGCAGATCCCCAAAGGACAGAAATACTTTGCCTCTACTTGACTCTTAATGACAATTACAGAAGACTATATCAGGAAAGAATCTCAGATAATTGATGACGAACCAGCAAATTCTGTAATATATATAACATATAATATATATGTATATTATATGTTACATATATGATGTGTTTACATACATATGTATACACACATGTAGATATATATGACATGGAATATAGATATACACATATCTATATCATAGTCTGTCATATGTATATCATATATATTATATATCATATTCAATATACACACACACATTCTTAATAAGAACTATTATTCTTAGTTCTATTTATTTTTTCCAATAAGGACACATTATAGACAATGAAATGTCACAATATGTCACTAACATTTAATTTCAAGGGACAAAGTACATCTTGACTAAATTTCAAGAGAGAAAGGACATACCCTTAAATTCCAGGAAGTCATTTCTCTGATAATAGAAACTACAATTTTACAAAACCCTTTCTGCACATCCCCAGCACCATGAATGGCTGGCCGGAGCTGTTTCTGTCCAACACAATAGCCACTGGACACATAGAGCCACTGAGCCTTTGAAATGTGCCGAGCTAAAACTGATAGGGGCTGTGAGACACACATGAGATTTCAAAGATTTGATAAGAAAACATGTCAAATATCTCATTAACAATTATGTTGGCTGCAGGTTGAAGTAATGTTTGGACATCATGATTTGATAAATTATTAATTTCACCTGTGTGCTCTTACTTTTTTAATGTAGCCCACTGAAACTTTAGAATTTCCTATAAAATCTCAGAGAGTGATGAAGCTCCCACTGTATTTCTATTAGTCGATGCTGGCCTAGAACACCACTCTAACATACAGGTAGAGAAGTTCAAAGAGAAAATCTTTGTACGGAGTTAAAAATATAAAAATAAAATTGCAGTGATGCGGGTGGTGCTTATGGCCGTATTAGAAACAGCATTGAGTGGAAACTAGAAAACAAAATTCCAGCATGGGCTCTGCCTCACACATCCTAGGTGAGTCAAGGCAAGAGGCTCCCCATTGCTGGGGCTCAGTTTCCTCCTCCCCAGCAGGAGGGAACTAGGTAAGGCTGTCCCTGAGTCCTGACAGCTCTGGCCTGGGATCTGCCCAGCCTCCCACCTTTAGGAAAGACTTCACTCAGGCTGCCCAGGATAGGAAGCTAATTTTCGCCTTCAGAACAATCCCCAGAGAAGGAGCCCTGGGGAACCCCACAGCTGACACATGTCGGAGTGTCACAATATTGATGATGTTCCCTGAGAACACAGAAGCTGCCAGCCACCAGAGCTGAATGTGTAATCGCGCAGTGCGAGCACTTGCCCAGCCAAAACTGTCAGTCTTATTCCTTAGTGCCGGGCTCTGCTATGATGGAAGAGGCTCCTTGGTAAGAAAAAGGAAAATACTTATTGAGCATTTACTCCATACTGAAGACTAGCCAGAGTACTTCCTTATGAGTTGAATTGTATCCACCTAAAAACGTATGTTGAAATCCTGGCTCAGAGTGCCTCAGAATGTGACCCTAATCAGAAATGGGGTCTTGGGGCTGGGGTTATGGCGCAGTGGTAGCGTGCTTGCCTAGCATGCAGGAGGCACTGGGTTCGATCCTCAGCACCACATAAAAAAAAAAGATATTCTGTCACCTACAACTAAAAAATAAATATTTTTTAAAAAAAAGAAATGGGGTCTTTACGGAGATAATCAAGTCAAAATGATACAATTAGAGTGGGTGCTAATCCAATATGACTGGTGTTCTTATAAAGAGGAGAATTTTGACAGCGACAGATGCACACAGAAGAGCGGTAATGTAAAGACACACGGGGACAAGACTGCCATGTGACAGAGTGATGACATCTATAAGCCAAAGAACGCCAAAAGTTGCTGGAAATAGCGCAAGCTAGAAGAAGCCAGAAAAGATTTTCCTGAGAGCCACATGAAGGAGCCCAGCCCTGCCAACACCTTGATTTGGGGTGTCCAGCTTCAGGACTATGAGACAATACATTTATCTTGTTTTAAGCCACCCAGCTTGCAGTACTTTGTTATGTATCCTTAGGAAACTCATACATGCTTTCCAAACTCATTCCCTCATTTAATCCCCAGAACAACCCTAGATGGTAATTCCTGCTATGTCTTTGCTGGTGACTAAAGGTCAGGCATTTCAGTTTCATATTCTGATTAACCAGGTGTTTGTTCCCCACCATGAGGACCACACCCATAGTACCCCACTTCAACCTGTCCTACCTTTACCACAACCATAGCCACCCTCGCCACCAGCACTTCTGCCTGCTCATCCCCAGGCCCCACCCCACCATCTGTTCACACAGGTGGTGTGAACAATGGTTTGTCAATGGATGATAAATTGAGGCTTGGAGTCAGGGACAATAGCAGGTCTTTCAACAATGAAAGAACTTGTAAAAGGAGAAATTCAGAATCTCTTGCTATTCTTCACATCAACCTCTCCATTACTCTTCTCTGAGGTGGAGATAGAGAAAGAGAGATTCTACCAAAGTACAGGCATACTGACTTGCAGGACAACCTATGGTATCACAGTGCCAGTGAGTGGAGTACTCAAAAGATAATCTTAACTGATATATATAAATAGGTGGGCTCTTTCCCTTTCTATCCTTTCTATATTATCTCACAGAGCCAGAGGCTGGTTTAACCTTCATTCTTCTGAGAACCCAGAGAAAGGAAGCCTTCCTCTTCTCTTTCTGTCTGTAGGATATCTAGAACCTAGTTTGTAAAAGTATAAGGTGAGCTAGGTGGGGTGGTGCAAGCCTATAATCCCAGGGATTTGGGAAGCTGAGTTTGGAGGATTCCAGGTTCAAGGTAAACCTTAGCAAGTTTGTGAAGCCCTAAGCAACTTAGAGAGATCCTGCCTCCAATTTTTAAAGTGAGAGAGGCAGTAGCTACTGATGTAGCTCAATGGTAAGGTGCTCCTGGGTTCCATCCCCCAATTTTTACTTACACACACACACTTTCTGTGCTACCTTGTATATATTTTGTCATATCAGAATACAAATTCAAGTTTAGACTTTGAGTTAGAAACAGGAAGGTCTTTCAACCTACCCTGTTTCAAAACCATTCAGATTTATCCATGAGAAGAATCTTCCAGAAACCAGCTTGATTCACCTTTAGCTCTAGACCAGTTGTGTGGTGTGGTCCAAAGCTACAGCTAACAATCAGATAATTTCCTTTGCTTTTCATAAATCTCTCTGGGGAACTTGTAGAGGCCAGTGGAAGGCTGAGGACAGAATTCTGCTTTATCACATAAGCAGACACCATCTTATTATTATCTTAATCTCACCATGACTTCTAATAGTGGTATTATTCATGGACACAGGAAGCATGAAATGAGCAATTCCAGTGACAGGTGATAACAGGAATAGAAGCTAAGTTTAATTTTGAGATGCCAGTGGGTATCGATTGGACATCTGAATAAACAGGAGCTCAGAGATATTTCCAGAGTAGAAATATAGGCTTGGACATAGATTTGGAGAATGACAAATATTATATTAACAGATGCAGCTTCACAGAGAGAATACATATGAGAAGGCAAAAGCTATCAGGACATAATCCTTAAGGGTAGCTACTTAATTTTTCTAAGCCTCATTTTACTCCTCTGTAAAGTAAGAATTTAAATTAGTTCCCCTCAAACCTTTATAAACTGTTGATGGACATGTAAATGAGTATACCTATTATGGAAAATATGGAGGTTCCTCAAAAAATTTACCATATGATCCAGCAACCCCACTTCTGGATATACATTCAAATGAAATAAAACCAGCATATGAAAGACACATCTACGCTCCCATGTTTATTACAGCATTATTCACAATAATGGAGATATGAAATCACTTTAAGTCTCCATGGATGAATGAAGAAAATGTAGTTCATATGTACAAAATAAAACACTATTCAGACTCTTAAAAGGAAATACCATCGTTTATAACACAAATATATCTGTGGCAAATTAAGTGAAATAAGCCAGATACAGAAAGATAAATACTCACATGTGAGATTATGCTCTTCCTCTCACTCATATGTGGAATCTGAAAGAGCCAAAGTCCTAAAGGCAGAGTGGACTGGAGGCTCCCAGGGGTGATGAGGTACCACTGTTGGACATGGGAGATGTTGCCAAAAGATGCAAAACTTCAGTCAGATGGGAGGAATCAGTTCATAAGGTCTATTGCACAAGGTGACTGTAGTTAATAATGAAGTATTACATACTTGAGAACTGCTGAGAGTAGAGGTTAAATCTTCATACTATGGGGTGGGGACAGGAGGTCACACATGTCTTCATTAGCTTGATTTAGCTGTTCCATAATGTATACATATTTCAGATCACGATGTTTTACAGCATAAGCATGAGTTTTTTACTTTTCCATTTAAAAATAAATAAAAAAAATAATACTAGTAAATAGTTCCCATCTCATAGGATGACTGAGTACTGAAAGAGCTAATGCCTGTATGCATTCAATAGTATCCAGCTTATATAATGTGATAAATAGTTAATTTTATTCTTATACCGAAATGGCAAAGAATGAGCTGGGAGTAGAAGTTGTTAAGTGCAGGTAGTTGGAGAAGTCACCTCTATTTTTCCCTATAAAGCAGATGGCAAATCTTCCTTCTGACAGTGATGACAAGTTTGTAATATTGGAAGCTTGGAGATAGTGGTAAAGGTCAGTTAAAAAAAAATCTGAGCAATGATGGGCTAGAGACAGAAGTCTTGGGCAGTATGGGGTAGGCATCTGAGATGGGTGCCCTTGAATTTGTACAACTAGAAAATTACAATGCTGGGTAACTTTTCTCCAATAAAGTCGGCAGCCCTGATAAGGTGAGTCAGGTATAAGGACTGGCACAGTCAATGGGTTAAATAAAAAAGAGGTCTGGAAGACAGAGAGGGTAACCAGATGGGGTCTGTTCCTCTTCAGTCCACATTTCCAGGATAGGATAGAAAGCTGCATGTGTCCCATACTAATGTTTCAAATCAAGTACCTTGTAGCAGTGTTTTGACCTATAATCAGAGGGATGACTTATTCCAGTCCTCACCTTTACTGAGAACTTCCTTTGTCTCCACCCATACTGAATTCCTTGTTCATCCCCACAAGGCTGAGGGCTCCCTGGAAGTAGGGTTACACTCATATCACACCCTTTACATTGTCACTTATATGGGAATTATCATAATGTACTGGGTATGAACATAAACTCTGGCATCAGCCTGCTTATTTTCAAACTCCAACTCCATCATTCATAATCTGTGAGAACTTGGCTGAGTTACTGAAGATCACTAAGCCTCAATTTCTTCATATATAGGTTGAGAATCCCTCTTCATGGAGAAGTTGTAAGGTTTAGCTAAAAGAACCCACCTAAAATGCTTAGCACAGCACATCTGGCCATAACAAAGATTCAATAAATGCTGGTTGTTATAACACAATGATTTGTAAACCAGCATGCAGCATGTTTGTTTGGGGGTGCTAAACCAGATTGGTTCCAGCCCACAAGGGAAGGCAGTAATCCAGTGTTAGCGGTGGGGCTAGAAGAGAAGATATCAAATAAACAGAGGGCCACAGGAAGCTGGAGTCAGGTCTCCCCATTGAGCACTGCTTGAAGAAAAGCTGTTTTCCAGAGCCTCTGAGCCCAGAAATCTCCCCCAACATAATTGAGAAATATGTTCCTCATGCATTCCTAATTGGAGTATAGCAGATGGCAGAGGCATTTGTTTAATGAAATATGTCCATTCGATTAAGCTAGGCCTTTGGGGATTTAGGGCTTCAAAGCAATTTCCATTGCTACCCTTCCTTTTAGAAGACCAGGACAGTTTCCAGGATTTTAACAAACCTGAATCAAAGGCTGGAGAAGGAACAATGGTATTGGAGCCTAGAAGCCCAAAGCTAAGCTTGTGTATCTCTGGATTTCTCTAGTTTCCTCTAGAGAGCAAAGAACTTTGTCTATTGAGTGGTTCTGGGCCTGGGTAGATCACAGAATCCATCAACCAAGCAAGCTGCGAGCCAACCAACCTGAGCTGATCTGGATCCTCCACTCACAGGCTAAAGGTTGGTTTCTTTGCACCTTGTCCATGCCTCTGCCTCGGATACTTATGCTCGTCCCAGAGGCTCAAGGTCCACTTTAGTGTGATGGATGGTGTGTGTGTGTGTGTGTACGCACGCTCACAGGCACATCATCTCCTCTGTGAAAACATATCTGACTTCACAGATACCATGCAATTCCTCAAGATATTTCATCTGAAACTCTTAAATGACACATTCCTTTCTACTTTGAATTATTTGTGTCTATGTAGGACTTTTCTTAAACTATGTTAATCTCCTTCAAAAGTGAGGGCCACAGAGGCAGTTTACTCTTACCAGCTTTGGCTATTAAGCTTAATAGGTTCACAGAAAATGAGGGTATCAGGAGTAGGAAGGCCCATATCTCCTTTTCCTAACTTTGTGCTGAACCTGTACCTTAGGAACGGGTAGTAGCTCATATGAGAGGTAGAGCCGAGAAGCCCTTTCTGGCCTTGGTCTCTGAGATGCCACAGGCTCCTCATTTTCTTCCAGACTCACTTGCTGCTCTTTCTTAGTCTCCTTTCCTGAATCTCCCTTCCTTTCCAAGTGATCCAAGATTTAGTCTTCAGTGCTCCTCCTATTTCCCTGTATTCTCACGCTCCACATAATCCCATTTAGGATCGTTTCTTTGACACTATCTGATGTTCTGAATCTGTCAAATCTGTACCTCTAGTTCTTACTGTCCCCTTGCAATCCAGACTTAAATATCTAACCAACTACACTGCAAGTGCATGAGGAAGTACTAGGAATCTCGAATTCAACATCCCAAAGCACAATTATCGATTTTGCCCCAAACCCCCCACCTAATATTTCTGTTCATTCATTTCATGGGTCAGAAAACTAGAAGTAATTCTTTAGTCCTCTTTATTCACCCCGAATTCCATCAATTAGCAATTTTATGTCTCCAGAACATATCTTAATTTTTTTTGGTCAGGGGAGGGCATGATGATTGAACCTAGGGCCTCAAACATGCTGGGAAAGCACTCTATCACTGAACCACACTCCCAGTCCCAGAACATATCCTGATTCCCATCATTTCTCAGTATCTCCTCTGCTAACAGCCTGGCCCAAATCATCAACTCCTGCCTCAGAAATTACAACCACTTTTAGGGAGGCTGAGACAGGAGAATCACGAGTTCAAAGCCAGCCTCAGCAACAGCGAGGCGCTAAGCAACTCAGTGAGACCCTGTCTCTACATAAAACACAAAATAGGCTGGGGATGTGGCTCAGGGGTTGAGTACCCCTGAGTTCAATCCCCAGTACAAAAAAAAAAAAAAGAAATTACAACCACTTTCTTAGTGGTTTCTCCCTTCTCTCTCAGCCACAATAAAGGGCTCTGTACACAGCAGTGTAGATCAGCAGCCTCCCATGTCATTCAATCCCGCATGGATCATTTAGGGTCTCACTGGTCCAACCCATTATCTCTGACATCAAAGCCACTCACTGTCCCTGCCATTTCCTACAGGATAACCATGCTAGTCTTTTTTGTCCCTTAAACACATCAATCAGCCCTATGGTAGTACTTTTGCACCTACTTTGCTTCTGCTTGGCATGTTCTACCCCCTCCCCCAATTCTTTGAATGACAGCCACCTCTTCAGTGTTCAAGGTCAACATCATCTTTCCTTCAGAGAGATCTTCCCTGACCACCTTCATGAACATAGTCTCTCTCCTTATTATTTACAGATTTTATCTTCTTCAACATGCTTAGTGCTACTCATTTACTTATGTTTTTACATTTTTTTAAATCTCTGCCTCCAGGAACAATAATTTCTTGTGGACAGGGCCTCTGTCTGCCTTGTTCTCTGCTGTCTACTGTGCCTGGCACAGAATAGGCAATTAACGAATATTTGTTGATGGACCACCTTCAGTGACTTCTCTTCCACCCCTTCAGTCATGTACTCTTGGTCATGCCACCATAGGTCCTTGTAGCTGCTGCAGCCATACATCTTATTCTTTCTCCTTATTGAAATATTTAGTCCTTGGAATCCTGTCAGTCTCTTCCTATATTCTTTTCTATCTATATCCAACTGAGATTCTATGATTTTTTTGTTACTTAAACTTTGCTTCTTTAACCAGACTCTGAATTATCATTGCCCATCCAAAGCCTCAACTCTGAGTTGACCCAATAATTGGTGCCTTCTCCTACATCAGGGCAGCTGTGTCTAGTGGAACAAATTCCAGTTTAGCATCACTACAAATCCATCAACTCTCGTGCTGCCTGGCAATGCTCTCGTGGTGCCCTGTTCCATGCTCTTTCGTGTGTAGCACACTGGAGAGTGTTCCAACTCTTTCTGGACTTCTCTAAATGCCCCTCCCCACTCCATAACTTCTCTGTCACTCAAAGCAGGTAACTGTGCCACCTGGCACAGAGACTGTGGCAGCCTCAGAATCACATTCCGTCCTGCACCCTGATTGATCCCTCTCTTATATAACTACCTCCACTTCTCTCCTAGATCCAGTCTGGTGGCAATGACAAATTAAAGTCTCTCCAATCTTATTTCAAAACAATCACAAATTCTATCCTCACATGCCAAACAACATCCTACCCTTCTCCCCGCTTCAGAGCCAAGCCTGCTGATGCGTGTGTCCCGCCAGCCCTCTCTCCTCCCCCACTTTCCATTCTCTCCTGCTCTCCTCACCCTATCCAACATGATTGTCTCCCATATTAGTTCACTGAGCTTACTCTTGGTAAGGCACTGAACCTGAGGGACAAGTTTTATTTCATCTCTAAGTTCAGATCTTAATATCTATGCAGCACTAAATTCTTGATAATCTTTGAGAAACTGCTTTTTTGCTTGTTATTAGTTCCATGACAATATGACCCCTTATTTTTCTTGCACACACCCAGCAATTTCTTACAAATCTCCAAGTCTCCCCTTCTCTGCCCGTCAGTGAATTTTGATTTCCATGAGGGTTTTATCCTTGAGCTTTTCTCTTCTTGCTATATATTCTCATTCAGTTATGACTTCCATAATCACATGCCCTCTGTAGGTTACCAAAATCTGCATCCCATCCTCAATCTCTCTCCTGAGATCCAGATCTATGTATTCAACTGCTTACTATACATTTTAAATGCCCTACAAACATCTAACTGAAAAAAAAATGCCAAAAGCTGAATTCACTATCTTCTCTTTTCTCCAAGTTTGATTTATAATCAGCACTCATTCTCAGTGTGTGGTATGGTCAACTACACTGTCACTCACACACAAAACCTAAGAACCTTCCCCAACATCGTTGACTTCATCTCCTACATTAAATGTTTCATGCTTGTTTTACTTTCTTAAATTCATCTACATAGTTCAGATCCCCTGATTGACAGAATCAGCTGCCCCTTGCTTCTAGACTTCCTCCTTCAAAATATTCTTCTACCATGTGCAATCTTTCAAAATACAAATTTACGCAAGATATCCCCATATTTTTAAACTTAATGGTGCCATATTAACCTTAGAATAAATTTCAAATTCCTTTTAGTGATAATTAAGTTTCTAATGTTTACCTCCTGCATATTCCCTGCCACCTTCATTCCTGTCTCTATAAAATAAAGCATCATAAATTGACCTCAAGTGAACCTAAGCTACCGTTTTCATTACATAGGCAATGTACATTCTCACCTTCACACGTTGGCTCCTGTTCTTGTGGTCCAGTTTGGTCTTCCCTTACTCTTTTCTGTGGTACCCCTTATTCGTTTTTCAGATTTCTGCTGTAGCACTTATTCTAGAAGCTGTCTCCCTCCCTTATCCTGGCATTAATCTTCCTGTGTTTTATCTTGCTCTTTTTAAATTGCTTTATTAAGATATCATTTACATATTATGTTATTATAGGTCTGTGATTTAATGAATTCTGGTGCATTTGCAGTTGTTGAACAGTCCCTCATGATCTAGTTTCAGAACATTTGCATCACCCTCCTCTCCAGTACATAAACAACTAGAGGAGGTGCCAAGTTTTGTTGATCTTTAGACACTCAGAGCATAGCACAGTACCTGTCATCAAAAAAATATTTGTTGAACTACATGGAGAAAATTAATGCTTTATCCATGACATGTTGCAATTATCCTTATCAGACATTGCAACCTAATTTTTAAATTCTCACTTTCATGTACATTCTCCATCTTCTTCTTGACATTTGACCAATTTCTCCACATGACAGTCACTGATGAATTTACTCTGACAGAGAAAATAAGATGTTAAAACATGTAGGGGCCAAGAGAGCCATTACTATGCATTTATGGATAATTTGAGCACATCTAGAAATTGAGATGTCCCCAAATGAAGTACCATTTTCACCCAAACACTTGAGATTTTTTTCCACTCATTCACCAGTACAGACTAATGTGGAAGCCTACCTCCTCAATCTATTCTATTTTTCCTGTCCTTCTAACATCTTCAGGCTGAGAAGTAAGAGACCTGTGTTCTGGTCGTAATCATGTCAGTAATTTGCCAAGAGACCTAAGGTAAATCACTTTATCTCTGGTCCCAAATTTCCTTATAATATCTATCTTATCTCTCCCCAGTCAGATTGAGAGATGGACATAATATAGAAGCAAAATAAAGCACTTTAAAAAGTAAAAAGATCATGAAAATCATAGCATTTTAATTGGCTACCATTCTTTCTGGTTTATATTAATCATCTTATTTATTTAAAGGTACTTCTGAGATAAACTATTAATACTACCCACAATTAGACATTCAAATATACACATGCATTTCATCATGCATAAAGGTGATGTACTATACGAATGGCAATTTCTACTCTCAGAGCCTATTCTTATTTTATAAACAATCCTAATGAACACAGTGTTATTGTTTTCCAAACCATAGCAGATTAGAAATAGAAAAGACAAAGGATAGAGGACCTGTCACAGGCAAACACACTGAGAACAGGAAGGTAGATAGTGAAATGGAAATGGAAAATACAGAAACAAACACAAAAGTATATATAGGAATTCACTGTTACAGCCAGCGGCCATTCAGAGAAGAGCACACACTCTTCCCACCAAATGAATCCTACAGAGCAAAAGGACACTTATGCTCATGATGATAATTATGAACCATAAGAACACTCCATTGCTTGAGAATCAATTCCAAAGAGAGAGAATATAAACACAAATTGATCCCTGTTCCTGAGTCTCGGTATAGATATAAAAACGGACATGAACTCTAAATTATTAATGTTTTGGTAACAAAGTGACACTGATTTTTCATGTTATACTCAAGACCAGTCATTATATCACTTTACACATCTGAATAAGATGACAACATTCTTCACTCCTAGCTTGAAAACAATCCTTCATGAGAGACTACAGAATTATCTAGAAATAGGACAAGCCATAAAATATATTGAGTATATGTTAAGATCGTGTTAATCAGCTTTCTGTTGCTATAGCAAAATACCTAAGATAATCAATGTATAGAGAAGAAAGTCTTATTTTGCTCATAATGTTGGAGGTTTCAGTCCATGACTGTTTGGCCTCATTCCTTTGAGCCTATGAGGACTCACTACATTATAGCAAGACACAGGGCAGAAGAATCCTGTTCACCTCATGGTCATTATTCAAAAAAGAGAGCAGAGGAGATTGGCATACCACAATTGTGCTCTTGAAGGCACATCCCCCAGTGACCTGAAGATCTGCCACTAGCCCCACTTCTTAAAGTTTCCACTGCCTCCCAGTGGTGCTCAGCCTTTAACACATAGGCTTTAGAGAGAAGTTCCAGATCCAAACCACAGCACAGATCATCTAGGGATTTCATCAATAGTTATTTTACCATACAACTGCCTATGGTGATGTAGTTTGTAAATGTACATGTATGTTGTGATTATTTGCTTTATTTCCACTCCCACACTAACTTACAAACTGTATGAACAAGGGTTATATTCATTCCCTTTGTATCTCCAAAGCTTAGTAGAGTACCTGGAACATAAACATGACTCGTGGCACATGTCTCATTGTTACATGGGTTAATGCTATAAAGACTCTCTCACCCACCACATCTGCAAAGTCAGTTGACACCAGACAGAAGGGATCGTTTTAGTTTCTTTACTATCCAATGAACTTGCAAGGTAATGAACCCTGAAAGACTGATGCAAAATCTTTCCTTTCAGGGTAAAGGAATTGTGGTAAAGAGAAACAAAATCAGATGCCATAGGCTTTTCCCACCAAGAAAGACCACGGATTCCTTCCCAGGTGTTCTCTACTATTCTATACACAGGAAAGGAACTGATATGATACGGGCCTGGAGATTTCAAGTTGGTCTTCAAAACTGGCTATAGACAAGTTCTGTTTACAGATGTTCAGACAAGACAATTCTTTAGGAAGAAAAAACCAGATGGGAAGATGATTTCTTCCTAGAACTCTCTCTGCCTCTGAGTTCTTTGTCAACTAGTGCAATTGTTTACAAGACACTTTCAAAATCCCTAAAGATGGCTTTGGCTCAATTAAACCTGATTATTCTGTCCTCAGGATCTGAAATGAGCTATGAAATTGAGAGGATTGACTTTGTCAGGTTTCATGTTACCTCCCTTCTCAGACCCAAGAAATTAACTCCTCATCAGACTGAGAAATAGATGTTGCACCTGAGTTATTATCATTATAAATTTGTGCCCCTGTATAATTACCCTTCTAAATTAGCTTGGTTTGCTTAAGGACATAGATGATAATGTTGATAATTCTTCACCTTATAGAGTGACTATTACATCAGCCTATTTGTGGAGGGAAAGCCAATGGACAGATTCATGGGTAATTGTGATTATAAACACAATTATGGTAGTAATAATCATTAATACCTCTAAGATATTGATGAGTGACCTACCAGCCACCAGATCAGCATCCATTACCCTGCCTATGGTGCAAACAGCATTAGGAATACAACTGTATGTCCATTATGTCAGCATGTTACATATCTATGTGTCAAAAAACCCTTGTGAGGACCTGGGGTTATGGCTCAGTGGTAACATGCTCACCTAGCATGTGAGGCACTGGGTTCAATCCTCAGCACCACATAAAAATAAAATAAAGATATTTTGTCCACCTACAATTAAAAAATAAATATTAAAAAAACCTTGTGAACCCATACTTCACATTTTAAGAAAAAATGACTTGAAATGTTTAATAGAACTAAAATGTTAAACTTCAAACTATAAAACTTCTAGTAAAATACATAGGGGGAAAAAACCCTTTGTGTGCTTATGTTAGGTAAAGACTTTGTAGCACAACACCTAAAATGTGATCTATAAAGGGAAAAGCCATAAATTAGACTTCATCAAAAGACAATCTTCATCAAAAGACAATCTTCATCAAAAGACAATTACATGGTGACACATGTCTATAATCCCAGCACTTTGGGAGGCTGAAGCAGGAGGATCACAAGTTCAAAGCCAGCCTCAGCAACAGCAAGGCACTAAGCAACTCAGTGAGACCCTGTCTCTACATAAAAACACAAAATAGGTCTTGGGATGTGGCTCAGTAGTTGAGTGCTCCCAAGTTAAATTCCTGGTACATGCCCCTGCAAAAAAAAAAAAAGAAAGAAAAAAAAAGACAATGTTCAGAGAATGAAAAGACAAACCACAGATTGGGATAATATATTAACAAAACACATCTAACAAAGGATTTATATTCAGAATATGAAGAGAATTCTTGATATTATATAAATGAATAATGCAATTTAAGAAATGGGCAAAGGACTGGGTGTGTCACCCTGAGACTCAGCCTGGACCCAGTCAAGTGACTGTGATGTGAATCCACTGAGAGTGCTGGGTGGAAGGAGGCTTGGCTGTCACTCTGCCAAGCTGAGGGAAGCAGAAGGCACTTCCACTTAAAAGTGCTTTGTGACAAGGGGCAAGAAAAGCCATGCATGGATTCTCAAGGGGACCAGGTTCCAGAGCACCATGACTGAGACAGGAGGAGAGCTTGGTGCCCACAGCTCTCCATCCTAGTGCAAATCCCATGGGCCAGGCCACCTCTCCCATGCTCAGAGACATCAGAAGGAATTGTCACCAGGGTTTGAACCCATGTCACACCCTGCACCTTGGGTTGTCTCCAGACCTGGGAGCACAGTTCATATAGGTCTACAGCCTCTGTAGGCAGGAGGGTAGGAAGGTAGTTCTCACTACAGCTGTGCCTCTGTCTCCAGGTTTGGAAAAAAAACAAAACAAAACAGAGGTATCTGGCTCTACAGAAGACATCTTTACCTCAGAACTCACTGGTAGACGAGGAGAGTCAGAGTGCAGCCTGCACCCTGCCCTGATCTGTTTGGCTGATCTCAGCTGGAGCTGTGAAGGCACAAAGTGAAATGCAGTTGCTTCTCACACCCCCATCCCCATAGCTTCTGGAGTCTAAAGTTAAAAGTCCTGAAAAGAAGTGTCTCCATTTTAAATATCTCAGCCAGGAGAAATCTTAGTCATTTCAGTTTTACCTTCTCTTTTCAAAATAAGTCAGTTTTTCCTTCACTGTTTATTTTTTTTATATGTCTATGTTATTTTATGTATTTTTTAAATTATTTGATATGATTTTTCTCTATATCTCTTCTTCTTCCTCATTTTTTTATTTTTTCCTTCATTTATTCTTTTTTCTCTCTTCTTTCACTCCTTTTTCCTATTTTTTCTCTTTTTTCTATATATTTAAGTATTAGGTTTATTACCATTAATGCCTACAGTTTCAGCCTTTTCTATTACTCCCTCTTTCTTTTCTTTGGTGATTGGTATTAGAGATCATACTAAAAAAAGTTTTATTATATCTTGATAGCTGGTTTGCTTCTAAGTTGCTATGACTAGTGGTTATTCTCTCCTTTCTGAGTGATGTGGATGATTGAACCTAGCATTTTTAACATGTTGAATGGGTGCCTTGATGTTGAAATATAAACCCAGCCCAGGGCAAATTGTAAGGAGAATGCTTCTCACTAAAAAGACCCTTACATAATAGTGGGAGAGGTATCCATTCCAACTGATGGCCAAACCTCAATATAGAAATATGGAAAACATAAGAAAATGAGGCAACACAATGCCTGCAAAAATTCAAATCTCTCCAATAATGGAATCCATTGACACCAAAGTGGATAAAATGATGAAGAGTTTAAAAAGATCAATTATTAACAATTTCAAAGAAGATATGTATAAACAAATTAATAAATTAAGAAAGACAATACAGGATACCTATGAAAAATTAAATAAAGAGAAATTCTGAAAAAAAAAAACAAAATGAATTCTTGGAAATGAAAACTCAGTAAGTCAAACAAAATTCACCAGTAGACTATATCAAGCAGAAGGATGAATTTTATGGCTCAAAGACAAGATAAATGAATTAGAACATTCAGACAATAATAAAAACAAACTATGAATAGAATATATAAAAATTTTTGGACAACACTGAAAGATATACTTTATTACTCATAGGACTTAAAGAAGGAATAGAGATACAGTTGAATGGCATAGAAATAATAGCAGAAATTTTTGCAAATCTTGGGAATTATATTGACATTCAGATACTGGTGGTATATAGAACCCCAAATAGATATGATCAGAGAAGAAACTTTTTATAATATATTACAGTAAAAACTGCCAAAGATTCTGAAAAAAAGAAATAATTTTAAAATGCACAAGGGAGAAGCACAAGTCACTTATAAATGTAATACTGTTAGAACAATAGCAGTTATCTAAGGAGAAACTCTAAAGGCAAGAGGGTGAAGAATAATGTTTTCAAGCTCTAATGAAACTGTCAACCTGGATCATTGTATCCAGCAGATACCCTTAAGAATTGAAGAAGAAATAAATATCTTGCAACAAAAACATAAATTAAAGGAATTCATAATCACTAACTCAGCATTACAGAAGATACTTAGAGGAATCATATATGCAGAGGAAGAAGAGAGCTTGGGAAAAAGTAAACCTATCTAGAGGAATAGATAAGCAAATAAGAATTAAGAGTGAATCAAATACTAGAAAAAGAACAAAATGGCAGGAATTAATACACAACTTTTAATAATAACCTTTAATGTAAATGGTTTTTTGGTTTTGTTTTTTTGGTTTTTTGGGGGGGTTTTTGGGGGGTACCAGGGATTGAACTCAGAGGTACTGGGCCACTGAGCTACATCCCCACCCCTATTTTGTGTTTTATGTACAGACAGGGTCTGAGTTACTTAGTGCCTCACCATTGCTGAGGCTGGCTCAGCAACTCATGATTCTCCCATCTCAGCCTCCCAATGTGCTGGGATTATAGGCATGTGCCACTGCACCCAGCTAACAAAATACATCTTATCAAAAAAGACATAAATTGACTTAAAATGAAAGAATGAAAAATAATATTCTAGGCAAATGGAATCCAGAAGCAAGCAGGAACAGCTATACTCATACAACAAAGCAGAATTCAAACAATAAAATATAAGAAAAAGGAAAGATACAGGAAACAATCCATCAAAAAGAAAGAATGATTTTAAATATATATGCCCCAAATGTCAGCATACCCAATTTTGTAAAGCACTACTTGACATAAAGGGACAGAAAGGCCCCAATACAACAATAATGGGCAACTTCAATACCCCACTGTCACTAATAGGTCATCCAGACAAAATATCATCAAAGAAACAAACAGAGTTAAACTACACTCTAGATCAAATGTACTTATTAGACATCTACAAAATATTCAACCCAACAACAGTGGAATACACATTCTTTCGAGTAGCTCATACAATTTTCTCCAAAATAGATAATATCTTAGGCCATAAACCAAGTCTTCCCAAATAAAAAAATTGGATAATTTCCTTAATCTTATCATATTATAATGTAATAAATTAGAATTCAACAGTAAGAGGAACTGTAGAAATTACATAAACACATGGAAATTAAAAATAGACTTTGAATGATCAGTGGGTAATTGAAAAATTGAAAAATTGAAAAATTTCGAGAAACAAATGAAAATGGAAAGAAAATATACCTGACTCTGCAGGAGACAGAAAAGTTAGTTCTAAGAGGGAAGTTAGTTGTCATGAGTGTGCACATTAAAAAGTTAGAGATATCTCAAATAAATTCACTAAATAATCATCTCAAGGTCTTAGAAAAACAAGAATAAACCAACCCCAAAACCAATAAAAGAAAAGAAATAATAAGATTGGAGTTGAAACCAATGAAATACAGACTAAAAAAATCTAATACAAATGATTGATAAATCAACAAATTGGTTCTTTAAAAAGATAGACAAGATGATAATGATAAGACCTTAGCCAAATTAACCAAAAGAAAAAGACTCTAGTTAATAAAATTAGAGATGAAAAGGGAAATGTCACAATAGATAACCCTAAAACCCAGAGGATCATTAGGGACTATTGTAAAAACTTACATTCTGATAAATTAGAATACCTAGAAAATTGGGATTAATCTTTAGATACATACAATCTACCAAATTACTGAAACTACAGGTTATAAAAAACCTAAACAGACTGATAACAAGTAATGCATTTTTAGTAGTAATCAATCTCCTAACAAAGAAAAGCTCACGACTGGATGAATTCACTGTTGAATTTTATCAGATCTTTAAAGAACTAAGACCAATATTTCTCAAACTATTCCATAAAATAGAAAGGGAAGGAAGTTGGCAAATTCATTATACAAAGTCAATGTCACCCTGATACCAAGACCAGATAAGGAAACTGCTAGAAGAAAAATAGGAAGAAAACTTCAAGATACTAGCATGGGCAATGACTTCCTGAATAGGACTCTTACAGCTCAGAAAATAGCAAGAATCAACAAGTGGGGGAGCTTCAAATTAAAAGGCTTCAGAGTGAAGAGATGACCTTTAGAATGGAAAGATGTCTTTGCTAGCTCCTCTTCTGACAGAGGACTAGTATCCAGAACATATAAGGATCTCAGAAACCTTACAACCAAAGAAAAAATAACCCAATTAATAAACGGACAAAAGAACTGAATGAACATTTCTCCAACTAAGTACAAATGGCCAATGATAACATTAAAAAAAAAGTGCAACATCTTTAACCATGAAAAAAATGCAAATCAAAAATACATGGAGATTCCATCTCACCACAGTCAGAATGGCAGTCATCAAGAATATATAAAATAATAAATGCTGGCAAGGATACAGGAAGAAAGGAACACCCTCTACACTGATGGTGAGAATGTAAATCAGTACAGCTACTATAGACATCAATATGAAATGCCTCAGAAAAACTGAAAAAAGAATTACAATATGATGCAGCTATGCCACTCCTCAGTATATATCTAAAAGAATTAAAATTAGCACACTATAAACCTACATGCAAACTCATGTGGTTTGTGGCACAATTTACAATACCAAGTTACTGGATCAGCCTAGATCACTGTCAACAGATAAATGAATAAAGAAAATTTGGTATATACACATTGGAGTATTATTCAGCCTTAAATAAAAACCAAAAAAAATTGTCATTTCCAGGAAAACAGATGGAACTAAATAGAGGTCATCGTGTTCAGTAAAGTAAGCCAAACTCAAAAAGATAAGTATAAGTATTGAATGTTCTCTCTCTGTCTCTGTCTCTCTCTCTCTCTTTCTTTAACCTAGGGGCACTCAATCACTGAGCAATATCCCCAGTCCTTTCTAAAAAAATTATTTTGAGACAGGGTCTAAGTAAGTTACTTAGAGCCTTGCTGAGCTGATGAGGCTGGCTTTGAACTTGCAGTCCTCCTACCTCAGCCTCCTGAGCCTCTGGGATTACAGGCATGTGCCACAGTACCCAGGATGTTTTCTCTTATGTGTGGAATCTAGAGGCAGGTAAAGACAATATAAACATACAAGGGAGACTATTAGTAAAGAGGTCAGGGGTTGAGGGAGAAGGGAGGGAAAAAGAGGGGTGAATTATGGGGAGTGGCAGTGATCAGTATGTTACATGCATGTACAGATGTGCTACAGTGAAACCCAATATAATTGCGATGCACTAATAAAAATGCGCAAAAGATTTGAACAGATATTTAACCAAAGATATACTGATGTCAAATAAGCACATGAGAAGATGCTTAATAACATTAGCCATTAGGGAAATTCAAACTACAACAACAACGAGATAATATGATATGACATGGTGTGCCTAAAAGTTTTTTAACTGACTGATCACACCAAGTGCTACCAAGAAAGTGGAGAAACCACAGTCCTCATGCACTGTGGGTGGAAACAGCAAAATGTGACAATTTGGAAAATACTTTGGCATTTCCTTAAAAGACTATGCATTTATGCTTTCACATATGCACATATATACAGATATGTATGTAGGCTTTATATATACCATATACATGCTATATTATACATTAGCATTATATATTGTACATTAAAGCATTATATACTATATATATAAAACATACTATATAATACTATATACTATGAAGTATATATATTACATGGCATAACAATCACATTCTTAATATTTCTAAAATTCTTTATTAAAATAATCATAACGAGAGCTAACTTTTGGGGGGTCCTTATCATGCAACAGGCACTGTGCTGAGAGCTTTTGGCATCTAATTTGCACAATCACCTTTTCAGGCAGAAACTATTGATATGCGCTTCCGCAGATAAGGGAAAAAAAGAGCTTAAGTATCTCTCCTCTGGCCTCAGTTCACAGCCCCAGTAAGGTGACGGCAGATGATGCCTTCTGGCCCCTCATCCTTCATGGCATCCCACTGATGCAATGGCCAGAGCCAAGTCTCAACTCTGGTCTGCTGGAGACATGCTGTGTGAGCATAAACAAGTGCTTCACCTTTCTGTGCTTTCCTTTCTTATATCAAAACCCAAATACTAGGAAAAGAGCACTTTTCATCTTCTTCTTAATCCTAATTTATATATCCATGAAGAGTTTTTAGTCATGTGCTGCCTAGAAAGATCAATATTTCTGACTTATTCAGCCTCTTTCTTTGCCCTTAAACAGCTTAGTCCTGGTGTATAAAATTCCACCACTAGTTCTTTATTCCTTAAGATTAAGGCATAGTGGCTTAAGACCAGCATGACGCATATGACAGAGCCCTTGGGCTCAAGTTGTTTACCATCTAGCAGATGAGAAGGATAGATCAACAACCATTTAGAATGCTGTGTATTTTTTTTTTTTTTTTTTTTGAGAAAAAGTGACATTGTTGTAGTTTGGATTTGGAATGTCCCTGAAGGGCTCTTATGTTGACAGCTTGGTCCCCAATGCAGCAATCTTCAGAGATAGGCTTTTGGGAAGCAGTTGGATCATGTCTTCTGATCAATGGATTAATCTATGGATGGGCTCATGATTGCATCAACTATTGGGAGGAGCTAGAAACTTTGGGAGACAGCTCCTAAGTGGAGGAGGTAGTTCCTCTGCCACATCCTTTCACCATGTTGTTTCTGCCTCACAGGTTTAAAAACAATGGAGTCAGCAAACTGTGGACTGAAACTAGGAGTTAAATCTTTTCTCCTCCAAGTTGATTTTCTCAGGTATTTTGTCATAGTGACAGGAAGCAGTCTAACACATTTGGAATGGGCAACAAGAGCATGGGTTCTGGAGATAGAGAGATTGAAAGCTTCTCTCATCTTTGGTTTTCTCATCTGCAAAACAGGACGATAACAAGATGCATGAAATTGCTATAGGCCTAACTGTGGTAGTGCACATAAAGCAGGGTGGAAACTTATATAATGAGTGATCTTTCACATAGCTGTTTTTACGCTGTTAAGGAGCTGGATTTTCTGCAAAGAGAAAAGAAAGTGAACAAAAACACAAGTATACTACACAGATCAGTACAGCATCTTGATGGTAGATTTGGCTAAATACAATTAACCATGAAATCTTGCATGTCTCTGATTTTATTAAACAAGCTGTGTCCTTCATATTTCTTTGAGATCTCCCCGCATCACTACCTATAAGTAGAAACTAATAATAACTAGAAACCCTTACTCTCCTGTGTCATAGGAGGTAGGGTTCCTCAAGACTGATCTCTCCATCTCCTTAGGATACAGGTTGCTCCCACAGGAAATACAACTTCCCAGAAATTATGCTGAATTTGGCACTATCTTCACTCTTGTATTTATTTTTTTCTGCTCCTCCCTGAAGTCGTCATCTCTGGCACCCTGTGGAATTCTGCTTATGTGACTCTCTCTTCTTTTTATTTGTCCTCTCTGAAAGTAGCTACTTAGTTAACAATGCTGGAAAAAAAAAAATATATATATATATATGTGTATACATATATATATATATGTGTGTGTGTGTATATATATATATGACTTTACATTAGTAGTTCTCAAGCAGGACTGTTTGCCCCTCATCCCCTGCCCTCCAGGCCAAGGGAATATTTGGCAATATCTGGAGACACTTTTAGTTATCACAGTTGGAGCAGGGATGGGTTGTTGTCATCTAATAGATAGAGGCTAGGATTGATGCTCAAAACCCTGCAATGCCCAAGTTATCCTCCAATGAGAAATTATCTGTCCCAAAATGACATTAGTGACAAAGTTGAGAAACCCTGCTCTGTACTGACAAAAGCACATTCACATCTGTTTGCCTATTTGCTTTTTATTACATCCTTGAGATGAAAACTAGGTCAATATCCACATTCATCCTCAAAGTTCTTCTTATAATGATGATGGTTATAAACAGGCACCCATACTGTTAAGCTGGGAAAACAGAGACCTGAGGAAGTGAGAAAAATGGCCCAAGGCTATAAATGGAGTAGTAGCAGATGTCAAGAACCCGCTTCCGACTCACTGTGCTGTCAGCACATCTGTAAGAAATATGATAGGCTAACTGAAAAGAAGAAGAAAAAGAAAGAAAACACACAGAAATCTGATAGGAAGCATTCCTCCCCAAGCCCATAAGAGAGGAAGAAAACCTTACAGTAGGAAATATACACTCTTAAGTATTCATAAACTGTAGCTTGGGGAAGATTCTTAGGATTATTTAATACAATCCCATCATTTTATACACAGGAAGAACAAAGAGGCCCATGTCACAAAACAGATACAAAGGAGACTGTGCCCAAGACCATTTCCCTTCTGTTCACACATGAAGCCAACCATTAGTCACCAAAACGGAGAAAATATTTGCAACCTGAAGTCGCCTTGTGTGTTATTTTTCTTTTCTTTTTCAATGAGAACAATAAAGGGGAGTTATAGGTAACAAACTCAGGCATCAGACAGGGCAGATGAGCTGATTGCTAGGGCTTAAGAGCGTTTGATGGGACAAAGAGGCTCTAAGAAAGAAGGTAGGTTAAGGAAAAAGCTAAAAGAAGTAAGAAAAGAGAAAGAGAAATGATACCCATTCCACTGTGTTTTAGGATTCCCCTGGGCTTTAAGTCACTTGAGGACAAAGAAAAGAGAATCTGTCAGATGAACTAAACTCCATCTGTATTAAAAAAAAAAAAAAATCTTTACCATTATTTTCTAATAATAAATATAATGTATGCTTATGGTTAAAAAAAATAGAAAAATGTAACATAGAACATAAAACTTGTCCCATTTTCCACACTCTTCAGATAGCTACTATGACCAACTTAATCTATAGTCTATGTTCTCATTGTATTCTATACTATAAGCTATGAAGGTATGACATGTTTTTACAAAATATGGTAGCTACACAAAATGTATAGTGTCCTGATGGTTCACTTACAATGCATAATAGGTGTATTTTTACATTTCTACACACAGAGACATCTTATTCTTCTTCCTTTCTACACAATATTCTATTATATGGTTAGATCATAATTCCCTATTGATAAATAATACACTTCCATTCTTCTATATTTCCAATAGGATTCCACAGAATCACACACTAGGATATGTACACTTAAACTTTGATAGCCAAACACTTTGAATAACAATATTCAATTGTATCTCCTTCCAAATAGGCATTTTAAAGTAGTGGCCGCCTTCTCCTTGGAGCAGGTCCTGATTCCTGAATCTGGAAGTAAGCCACACCCTCATCATCTTTCTCTCTTCCTTCCAGGTCCTTCTCCTAAATCTTTCCTCTCCTTAGTGGCAGCCCCACATTCCACTTAATGTCTGAAGAGAGAGAAATGAGCATGAAGTGAAGATATCAGAGTCTCATGGGCCACTTCCAGCTCCTTTCTTTTTCTGCTGAACAGGTTCTGCCAAATGGGCACCCTGGCCAGCTGTGTGAACCGGTGAAAACTGAATTAAGAAGGACAGCTAATTATCAGATCAAACAACCCATAGAACCCAGTAACTCAGACCTTCTGGAGATGTTTCAGTGCTCTGAATGCCCTAAATAAATCATGGGCCTTCTAGGGATGGTCCTATGCACTTTGTCCTGAAAATCAAAGCAGAGTGTCAGTTTTCTCTCTGAAGATGAAAGCTTTGAACTAAAATCATAGTCAAGAATCAGGACTTGAAGAAGAGATTACCCATCTCCAAGTGCTCACCCTAGGCCTTTCTGTCTCCTGAAACCCCAGGCTCATGATATATTTTAAAGAGTAAAAGATTAGTTCAAACAAGTCAGCAAACATGCCATACTTTATTTCCTCTTAGGTATTCACAAAGCACATTCATAGCATAGAATCTCTGAAGAAGTTTTCAGAAATCTCCTGTTGCTAAGAAACCTGTTTAACATATTAATGTTCCACATTAGTCACTCTGGAAAACATGATCATGGCCAAGCCTTGCCCCATCCCCTGCCCTATCTTTCCAAGGTTCTGCATAAGAGATGGGTGCTGTGTGGGAATCATGGAAATGCCACTTTATGGATTATAAGGCATGGTAGTAGTATTTAGGACAGTCCTTCTAGCAGAAGTGCCTGTGATACAGACATTAAATCAATACTTAAAAACTATTAACACCTATCAGGGATTCAGCAGAAGGGATGTAGAAGTAAATAAAAAGGCCTTGTCCTCTGGCCTAGCTCCTGGAGAGCTCTAGTTTTCACATATACTATTCATATTCCCACCAAATACCCTCAGTTGTTCAAGGAGCTCAGAGAAGGCTCTCTGCTTAGCAAAGAACTGCTGTCATTCCTGAAGAACCAAAAGTCACCAGAAAAAGAGTTCTGGGTTCTCTCAGTTGGGATTCAAGAATGTGTGACAGAGAGACAAAGTTAGCTCTATTGACATTTCAATGTAAATAAGACAGAAACCATGAGCACTTGGCCAGATTCTTGTCTGTGAAATTATATGAATACACTAACTTTTAGAGCTCAGTTATTTGTTTTGTTGGATTGTTAAAACAACCACAACTTTATAGAATGATTCTGAAATGTATCCTAGTAGACTGGTAAAAGTGTGGAGGTTGAATTCATCATGTCAGCCTTTGGAAGTACAAAACTCAGAAGCAAGACAAACATTCAATGCATTGTGAGAGTTTAACACTCATATATATTAGAATAACCTTTTTATGGAATAATTTGTCAATGTCTACCAAATATAAGCACTTATATTTTGAGGAACAGAAATGAGGCCTACATAGCCACAGCAAAATGAGCAAATCAAGAGCCCAGAGAGTACAAGACCGGGAGAAAGTAGAGTCAGATCATATATGGCCTCCCAGGTCAGAGGAAGGGCCTTTATTTTTACTCTTAGAGATATGAGAAGCCACTGAAAGTTTTGAGCAGAAGCATGCATAATGCAATATCTTAAAGAACCATTGTAGATTCTTGTATATAACAGATTTTAGAGGAAAAGTGAGGAGAGAGATGAGTTGGGAGGTAACCGCAATGTTCCCAGGAAATGGATCATTGGTCTACACTGAGATGGTGGACTACCCAGAGTAGGGTGGGAATAAGTGACCATGGTGAAGGTTTGCTGACAGTGTGGATATGTGTGAGAGAGAGATAGCAAGGATGACTACAGGACTTTTAGCCTAAGTCACTGGAACGGTAGAATGTCATTTACTTAAACAAGGAATGATTCAAAGAAATATGTTTTGAGGGAAATATACAGGCACATTAGAAATTATTCTTTGAATATTCTTAATTTGGAATCATGTTAGATATTTAAATGAAGATATTTAAATGGCCACAGATCCAGATTTAGGAAAGATATGAGTTTGAGAACATATATTTGGGATCTGTTTTCATTATATGTTATTTAAAACCATAAAACCAAGCAAGATCACCTAAGTATGTCTAGGTAGAACAGAAAAGAGGGCCATATGCTAGAAATTTATACTACCCATGTGTTCATAAATATATGAAAAAATGACATGTGTATGAGAACATAGTCATAAGAGCAATCTTTTGCAAAAGTCTGAAAAAAAAAGAATAGCAATAAAGAACTGAAGAAGTCAATTATAATACAATATCATGATGGAATATTATTCAGTAGTCTAAAAAATTAGAACATTCTGGTAACATGGTACTAAAAGATTAAAAATTGAATACTTCCCTCCAACACCAAGAATAACACATTTATATTCACTCTAAGCATTCTTATTCAATATAGAAGAAGTTCTAGCTATTGCAATACAACAAGAAAAAGAAAAGATGGATTGGAAAAGCAGAAATGAAATTATCCTTATTTGTAGAGGACATGATCATCTATATGGAGAATAATAGAGTATCTTTAAAAATAATTCCTAGAACTTCTCAGTAACAAGTAAATTCAATATGCTTGCAGAAAACAAAACCAAAACACAAAATTAAATGTATTTTCACATACTAACAACAAACCTGTGGTAACTTAAATTTAAAACAGTGGCATTTACAAACACACCAAAAATACAGTACAAAAGTTATGATGAACTAAAAAATGTATAGAATATCCATATTCTGGAAAGTATAAAATTTTGATGAAAGGAATCAAAAATCTAAATAAGTAGGGAGCATATCCTGTTCACAGTAAATATTCAACATAAAGATGTTGCTCCTCCCCAAACTGATCTACGTATTGAATGCAATTGCTATCAAAACCCCAGTAAGGGCTTTACACATACACACAAGCTTATTCTGAAAATTAATGGAGAAAGGTATAGTCCTTAAATAGCTAAAACATTCTTGGCAGAGAAGAAAAAGTAAAAAGAATAACTCTATGTAATTTTAAGGTTTATTATATGTTATAGTTATCAAAATAGTGTTGTTCTGGTGGATGGATAGACACAGATCAGTTAAATAGAATAAAAAATCCAAACACACAAATATGCACAATTGATACTTTATGAAAGTTCAAAAGCAATTTAATGGAATCAGCCTCTTCAAATGGTCCTAGAGTAATTATACATCAGCAAACAAAACAAGTGAATAAATCTCAACCTAGATATTGTATCTTTTACCAAAATTAACTTGAAATGGGTCATAGGCCTCAGTGTCAATATATAAACCTTTTATAAAAACAAAAAGGAAAGATTTTTTAAGACCTAAGGCTAAGCAAAAATTTCTTAGACTTGACTCCAAAAGCATGATTCAGAAAAGGAAAAATTGATAAATAGGACCTCATCAAAATTAAAAATTCTTACTCTGTGAAAACACAAGGGAAGAAGATAAAAGGTAAGCTTCAGACTAAGTGAAAATATTTACAAACCACAAATGCAGCACAAGACTGGAATCAAAAATATATAAAGAACTCTCAAAATTCAATATTAAAGACATCAATCCAATTTAAAAATAGGTGAAAGGCATGAACAGGTATTTCAGAGAAGAGGATACCAGCTGGCAAAAGTACATAAAAAGATACTCAACATAATCAGTCATCAGAGAAATGCAAATTAAATCACAAAGATATATTATCATATAACATAATGGCTACCGTTAGAAATCGTGACACCACCAAAGGCTGGTATGGATGCAGAGAAACTAAATCATTCATATACTGCTGGTGGGAACATCGGTACTGTGGAGGAGAGCTTGTCAGTCTCTTATAAAACAAAACAAGCAATTTTCATACAAACCAGTAAATCCACAATTGAGCAGTTATTATGGAAAGTTGAAAACTCATGTTCATAAGCATCCTTTGTGGTGGAATATTTTCTCTCATATGCAGAAACTAAAGTAAAATAAAGGAAAGGGGGAAAGAAAGATAGGATAACATCTAGGGAAACTCAGTTATGTAGAAGGAGGAGAAGGAAAGGTAGAGTGGACGGATGGGTAAGGGGGGTGATGCAGAATGAATTCTTAGAAAATCATGTTATATGCACATAGAAATATACCACTGGGAACTTCACCTTTATGCATAAGCAGAAAGAACCAATCAAATTAACAGATGAGTGAAAGCACGTCTAGTAGAGTAGAAGAAGGAATATGGGAGAGGGGAGGAGGATGGGAAGGAAAAGGGGAGGGATAAGTAGGAGGATCATGAACTAAAATTGAATTCTATGCATGTACGAGTTTATTGGGATGAGCTCAACTACTGTGTAGAACTATAAAGCTCTAACATACATAAATAAATAAATAAATAAATAGTAATATAAACAAGTAAATACATCTACAAATGCATACACAACGAAGTACACGTAGACTCACATACATAGACACAAATGAATCCAAGTAAAACTGGCAAATCTCAGTAGGTTTGGTCAACTGCATCAACGTCAACATCCTGGCTGTGGTTCTGCACTACAGTTGTACAAAACACTGCCATTGGGGCTGGGGTGGTGGCTCAGTGGTAGAGCGCTTGCCTTGCATGCGTGAGTCACTGGGTTCGATCCTCAGCACCACATAAAAATAAATAAATAAAGATATAAAAAAAAAAAAAACTGTCATTGAAGCAAATGAGATAAAGTGTACACAAGATCTCTATGTTACTTCTCACAAATGTGTGTGACTATACTATTAACATTTTCCATTAGGAAGTGACTACTTAAATAAATAATAAAACATCATAAAAGGATGCTTCTCTTTTTTATGGATAAAGAAGATACTAAATATTTATCCACAATGTATTAAGTAAAAACACAAGGATATATAACAAAGATCATCCTTACGTGGAAAAAGAAATATATAAGCCAGTTCTGGGTAGGACCATTGAAGAGCTGGTAGCAGCTTCCCTGGTTGCCTCTGGGAGGAAACAAGAGAACAGACATGAGAGAGAGACATTTCACATAACTTTTACTCTTTAGAATTTTTGAAGGTTCAGCCATGGGTATATATTACCTACGCTTCCAAAAAAATAAATTTCAAAGAAAAACATGTTGTTCCTGAATGAAAATCAGCAAACCTGAAACAATAAATAAATAAATAATACAGAGAATCAATCGACCAACACATATTTGTTTTTAACAGTCCCCTAAGAGTTCTGCATGGATAATAGCTGTGAAAGACTCAGAGTAATGTGTAAGAGGCATGGCCAATATCAAGGAAGGATGCATGACTTGTGAACAGGGAGAAATAATCAATGCTATATGGCAGCTATTCCAAGTGTCGACTGAGTGGTCCAAGCAGCAAGGGTTATGAGAAGTTAGAAAGAAGAGATTTGGGAAAGCTGGGGAAGATGGTGGTGGAATAACAAGTAGGGTGATTTTGACCTTGAAGTTCAGAAAAAATAGGTAAAGAGGGTGCCAGTTTAAAGAGATCTAGGCAATCTAATAACCAAAGTAATACCTTTTATTTTTATAATCATCTGGAATGTACTGAGCATGTTCAAAGCATTAGAAGGCTAATAAAATCTTCCTAAAATGAGCACTAATATTTTACAGATGAGCAAACTAAAGGCTAGAGATATTTGATGAGATGTTCCAATGTCTAAATTTCATAAGCAAAAGAGAATAGACTTTGGTGGTCCTCACTTCTAAAGATTTACTAGTTTCACTCCATCGTCATAGACAAAGCTTCAGATGCCAATACAGTCAGGACATGTCAGCCTTTGTGCCCAGTCCTGTCAAAAGCAGCTCCACAACCAGTGAGAAAAAGTGTCCAGCAGAAAACATAAAATAACTAAATCTTCTGTTTTGTTCTAGATGCACCAGCAAGGAAGCAAGATGAAAGACAGTTTCTTCTGAAGCACTACCAGGCAACACCACTGTGCCAAGTGATTTTGGGGAATTTGCTTATTTATCCTCATCATAATTGTGGGGTGTCAATATATTCAATCATGACTTTGCATGAAAGAAACTTGAGGACCGTGAAGATAAGTAAGATGACCCACATCACAAAGCCGTTATATAACTGAGCCAGGACATAAATCCAGACTTGTCTGCTTCAACATCCACTGTTTGTACTTCATCCATAGGTGCCATGCGTCACCAATGTCACCAGGGTGTTACCTTGCATTTTCTAAATCCTAATGGGCTATTTTCAGTGTGTGGGTAGTGGGGGCTTAGCCTACAATTTTAAGAATGTTCATAATAGTTGTTTTTCATATTATTTTCTATTTTCTTTTTTGATCTTTTTAGCCACTTTATTGCTTACAGAAATAAGGCTAATATGTTCTTCTGTTCATTAATCATAATCTATTTTGTCCTCAGAGACTTACAGAAATATAAACATCAGATGTGGGAGGATATTAAGATACAGACCATCTTGCCCAACCAGGTCCTTTGATACATGAGGAAACTGAGACTTTGAGAAGTAGAAAGACTTCTTTGGAAGTCTAGCCTATTGCAGACATAAACTCATGTCCCCTGGTCCTCAACTCAACAAGAGGCATCACTGCTAACAAAGTGCAGCAGAATATCAAATCAAATGCTAAAACATAAAGACTTCCTCAGACTAAGCTCTTTCCTTTTCCAGAAAGGGAGAGGATGGAGGAAGCAGTATTTAAACAGAAGCTGCAACAACAATTGAGATTTACAGATCACACAGACAAAAATCAATCTTCATTCACCACCTAAAACTGAATTGGATATCTCAAAGGGACACATATAAACACACACACCACCATCCATGAAAACAAACTGAAAAAAATCAATTCCATTTTATGCATTTGGATCTTGGGAAATATATTGCTCCACTGAAAAGGCAATTTTTATTTTGATTTGGTTTTAAGATTTTTAGAAGTACCCATCAGCCAAACTGAGACATGAGATCACATGACCTTACAACTAGCAGGGAACCTGACTTTATTTAACTCATTCCTTTGTCTTAAAGATAAACTAGGACTCAGAACAGAACAAACATTCCCAGGTTGACCAATTTCTGTTGATATCAAGGATAAAAATCATGTCTGCAAATTCTTGAACAATAGAGTGTGGACTTTGAAGGCAAAGAAACCAATGTTACAATTCTGGCCCCACCAATACTGTCCAAAAGGCTGCAGCAGACACACTGTTGATAGAAGTACACTCCTGCTAATCCTCATCTCCCTTGCATACTCTGTCTCTCTGGAGCCAGAGAAAGCCAAACACTCACTTTCCCAGCCTCCTTTGCAACTAGGGTTAGTCATGTGACACAACACTGGCCAATGAGCCCCAAGTAGGAGTCAGCCACATGCTTCTGTGATTAAAAAAAAAGGGACACAGGTGGCTAGTGCTGCCCCCATGCTCTTGTTTTCTTACTGAAACCCAGACTTGCCTGAAACAAGCACTCTGGATTACTACCACATTATGGGCATGAGTATATAGGCATAAATAGGAAAGGCTGCCAATGGTAAGGGACAGAACAGAGTGACAAAAATCCTGGATCCTTAATGGGAAAACTGATGTAGAATCAATATCAAAAGTACCACCAGGATTTTTATTTGAGGAAAAAATATACCTCCCACTTTTTTAAACCCATCCATTGTTTTTTTTTAATTGCAGCCAAAAATAACTTATATAGTTAACCTTGCATGAGTTAGTCCTGCTGAACCTCAGTTGTAATATCTGCAAAATGAAGAACAAATATATCAAGCTCATCAGGCTACTGCCACGTCACTTACTCTGTATGTTTTGGCTGAGTAACTACTATATGGTAGACACTGCTCCGGGAGTTGGGGATACAGTCGCAAATGGGAAGTACATTTGACTGAGGAGCAGACCTTTTAATCTTGAAAGGCAAACAATAAACAAATATGAAAAGTGTCGGATATGGTCAAGTTCAAGAGAAAATGTCACACGAAGGACTCAGCACAGGATGACTTAATAAATAGCAGCTGCTACTGTTACCACTCGTCTTGGCATTTAATAAATGCTGCTCAAGTTCACATGATTCTCCCACACTCACATAAATATAATTTATTAGAAATATGGGGGTCCCAGACTATCCTACAGTGTCACATGGAATCCTTGCCTTCTGATCTGCTGATTAGCTTTCTCTCCTTAAGCTGAGAACCTCCTTTTGGACCTGAAAAAGCTCCAAAGTTCACATCCCTTTAGATCTTTTCAATCTATCAGAACGTGTTCTAAATAATCAAACCTGAAGGGCTCACATGGTTGGAAAAGAAGAAGGAAGCTGGAGAGGAATGGTAATTTGCTATAGGTGGCTCCCCTATTCTAGCCAGGGACCAGGCTGGGGCTTGCAGGGAATATGCAAATATATGCTAATGGATAGTTTTCTTAGGAGACTGCCAGAAGGCACCCATGACTAGACAGCAGAGTCCAAAATACCTTTGTTTTCTCAAAGGCTATTTCAATCAAAAACCTATTCCATGGGAGGGAATTACAAGGCAATGCTATAGAGGACTAGGCTTTGAAGTGCCTTGGAAATAGGATAAATCCAGGCTCTGGTCTCTAATCCTGGATCCAATTATGATTTTCTGTGTGACCCTGAGTAATCCCTTCCCTTCCCTGGGCCCCACTCTTTCCATCAGTACAATAACAGAACCAGGCAAGGCCACATCTGGGCCCTCTCCGTTCTGACATCCTGTCCTGTTTTTCTCAAATCATCTGCTCTGGTGAGATCCCCTCCTTCCAGAGACAGTGGAACGAGGGTGCCTCTCTCAGCATATTTGTTAATGCCCAACCTCCAGGGGAAAAAATTGCTGACTGACACCCTGGCTGCCTTCGTGGTGTGTTGTTAAACGCCTACTTACAGTGCTAATCGGCTGGTTTTCACACCCAGGAGATGGGGATTGATTGCTGACATTGACCTGGCAAGGACAGGATCCTGCAATCACCAGCCAAAGCAACCTAGGCATGCAGGCTGGGAATTTGGCAAAAAGAACTGTGGATGGGAAAGAACTAGGAAGGAGAGAGAATGGGAGATATTTGTGTATAATGGCTAGAAGCTTTGCTTGAGAAGTCGGGCAGATCTGGATCCTGGTCTTTTCTATGACGCTGAACATGTTTCTCAACAGTAGCTGACCTTTCCACATTGTCCCAAGGAGTCCATCTTGATGGGTCTAAGTGGCATGGTAGTCCTTTCTGCTTACCACAGTTTGCTTAAGAATGGTCGTGGGATCCAGTCTTGCCCACTGAGACTGAAGAAGAACTTTTCCTGGGTAACTCCTTAGAAAAGTTTTTGTGATTAATAGATGAATAAATAAGTTACCTATGATATCTTGGTCATTAAGGACATAAGCTAATTTAAAGCATCCTGTAATCACAAAGGAAGACTCCATTGATAGTAGGGCAGAGTAAAGGGACAGAAGGAACTGACATTTGTGATGATGTCACTAAGCCACCAAATCCTTCAACACTGTGGCTGCTCTATTACTAGAGTATTACTCTCTTTTTTCTCTTATATTCCTTTTTAAATTTTTTTTTATTTGTTCTTTTTAGTTATACAAGATAGTAGAATGTATTTTGACATATCGTATATACATGGAGTATAACTGCCCATTCTTGTGGCTGTACATAATGTGGAGTTACACTGGTCATGTATTCATATATGAACATAGAAAAGTTATGCCCAATTTATTCTACTCTCTTTCCCATTCCCATCCCCCTTACCTTCCCCCAACTCCCCTTATCCAATCTGGTGAGCCCCCACTCCTCTCCCCCACATTGTGCGTCAGCATCTGTATATCAGAGAGAACATTCAACCTTTGGTTCTTTGGGATTGGCTTATTTCACTTAGCATGATAACCTCCAGTTCTATCCATTTATCAGCAAATGCCATAGTTGTATTCTTCTTTATGGCTGAGTAATTTTCCATTGTGTATATGTACCACATTTTCTTTATCTATTCATCTGTTAAAGGGTATCTAGGCTGGTTCCTTAGTAAAAAATATGGAACACTTCATGAATTTGCATGTCATCTTTGTGTAGGGGCCAAGCTAATATTCTCTGTATCATTTCAATTTTAGTATATGTGCTACCGAAGCCAACACTAGATTATTGCTCTTAATACATAAAGAAATAAATCCCCATTACTTAAAAATAGTCAGGTTTTCATTCACAACAGTCAAAAGCCTCCTAAAACTGAAAGTAGTAGTCATAACTGTTGTTAATCATGGCTGAAATTCCACTGTCCAGAGTAGTACAAAAAGCAAAAACTCAGAGGTAAAGGAACTGAGCTCAAATTCTAGTAACTTCCCTTATCCCGACCCCTCACCTCAGTTTCCTTAGGATCAAAATATAAATATCTATCTACCTCTGACAATGCCTTGAAAAGTCACCAGGATCTATATAAATAAATTTGGAGGAATACCTTCACCATCCATTCTGCCATTGGTCCTCTCTGGCATATAAGGAAGCTAAGAGTCAACAGGAAAGACTCCTCATCCTGCCTCTGTCACTAATTTGCTTTGTGACATTAGATGCATCCCTTCCCCTTTGAACCTTAGTTTCTCTACTGGTAAATTAGAATCTTGGATTGAATTAAGTCTAAGCTCATTCTTGAAATTGATATTCAATAAAACAAAATGATGTAATCTTTTCCATTCATACACACACACACACACACACACACAAAGTGTTGGCGGAAGACAGAAAAAAATTTGCAAAAAGGCATTGTAACCTCCTGTGAGTGCTGTGCTGAGTTTAACGTTGGTGCACTAAGTTGGAGCCAGCTGTCATACACAGAAGGCCCCTCCCCAGGGTGGGACCCTTTCATCTCCTTTCAGCACTAGGGGAACCAGCTGTGCCTGATCTTCACATCTCGCTATGCTGGACAATATCCCCAGCATCCCAACCAAACACACGACGCTGACCTATGTGGACCTTTCCTCATGTGGAAATAGTTAAAATATAAAGATAAGAAAAGCAAGGATTCTCAAAATGGAATTATTTTGGCTCACTACAGGAATTGTTGAAGAAAACAGACTAAAACTCCCATCCAAAGCAACCCAACAGGGTTTCCAAAATCTCCACTGCAGACACAACACCAGATGGGGTAGAACAGATGATGTTTCACCCACCTTCCAAATGGACAAATGCGCCTTGTGCTACTGCCTGTAGAATACAGAAAACCTTCCCTACTGTACAGTGTGTGGCCCTTTTTAAAGGCTGCTATGTGATCCTTCCAACAGCATTGCAAGGAGAGAAGGCAAAGGGGAGGTGGTATGGCAATATGGAACAAGAGGTAAGAGCTAAGCTTTGCAATAAATGACACCTAAGGATGAAATCTGTCCCTGCCCTGTTCACTGTTCTCTGTGTGTATGTGTGCACGCACGCTGCACTACTTTCCTCCTATGTACCAGGAGCTATTCTAGCCTTTAATATCACTCTGCAACATACCTACATAGTCTCCTACCCAATGAATCCCAGAACCTGAAATGTGTACTCAGATGATGTGGAGGCCCACCCCCAGGCCAAAAGGATGAATTGTGCTGGTCCAAACTAGTCATGTGATCTCTCCACCCCTGTTTGATTATTATGGATCTAGCAGTGAGCACAAGTTTCAGAGGGGTTTCAATGCAAACAGCTAAAATTCATAACCATTGGATTAGCAAAGGGAAAACTGGGGGTGAAATCTAGAGAAAGTCATGTACCAACTTCTTTATACTATCTCCATCTAGAGGGGACACAGGAGAAAAAAAAATCAGTGTCATATGCACACTGTTCCTGCCTAGGAAAGCCCATTTAGAACTCAAAATTCAAGGTTTTACTGTGGGGTGGGGGAAGCTGGTTATATCAGCACCCTATGCCTAGAATATACCAAAATTCCAGACTTTCAGAAAGAAAGCATGTGTTCAACATAAGTCAGATTGTACAAACCATTTAGGAATTTGACTCTTACTATTTATTTATTTACTTACTTATTTTTAACATGGTGCCAAAGATAGAACCCAGTCCAGTACCTCACACATGCTAGGCAAGCACTGCACCACTGAGCTACTACCGTAGCCCTGACCCTTACCCTTTTAGGAACTGAATCAAATACCAAGTTCTCAGATGCTAGACAAAGGCCAAGCCTGTGATCAGACTTTTCTAAAGGCAGCAGTCCTCAGCCTTCTATGTCCCCTCTTTTCTGCATAACACAAATTAGTTTTGATCAGTGATATATAAATCAAAGTCTATTGGAGAGTTTCTTTCTGGAATAGAAAGAAACTCTTGTTTGTTGGGATGTTGAATAAAAATGTAATGCTGGGAGCTGAGGCATCAATTTTGCAACAAGGAGGAGACAAGCCTGGGGATAAAAATACAACTTGTGGCCAAAAAGGAACAGGTTCTTCTATATTTCACTGAGCAAATAAATTAACACCAACAGCCACTTATTTCCACCTTTTATGTCTTGTGAGAAATATAAGACCCCATAAGTTTAAGACACTGCAAGTAAAATCCTGTTACTTGCAGCCAACTCACTCCTAAATGATACAACCATCAAGCAAAATAGTCACAGGCCCTTTCTTAAAAAAAATTGTTCTAATTAGTTATACATGACAATAGAATGCACTTTGATACATCCCACATAAATGAAGTATAATTTCTCATTCTTCTGGTTATACATGATGTAGAATCACACCAGTTGGGTAGTCATACATGTACATAGGGAGAAATGCAAATCAAAACTACTCTAAGATTTTATCTCACGCCAGTCAGAATGGCAATTATCAAGAATACAAGTAACAATAAATGTTGACAAGGATGTGGGGGAAAAAGGTACACTTATACATTGCTGGTGGGACTACAAATTGGTGCAACCATTGTGGAAAGCAGTATGGGGATTCCTCAGAAAACTTGGAATGGAACCACCACTTGACCCAGCTATCCCACTCCTCAGTTTATACCCACAAGATTTAAAATCAGCACATTACACTTACACAACCACGTCAATGTTTATAGCAGCTTACCTCACAATAGCCAAGCTATGTAACCAACGTAAGTGCCCTTCAACAGATAAATGGATAAAGAAAATGTGGTACATATGCACAATGGAATATTACTCAGCCTTAAAGAACAATGAAAGTATGGTATTTTCCAGTAAATGGATGGAAATGGAGAATATCATGCTAAGTGAAAAAAGCCAATCCCCAAAAACCAAAGGTCAAATGTTTTCCTACAAATCTTTTTTCATGAAGCTTCCAAAGTAGTGGAGTGAAAGAGAACCAAAAGATACAATATTGAGCATGTAATGGTAAACTGTAAAAGTACTCTTAAGAGAATGAATTCAGTTCTGCATGAATATCCTAAAAAGAGCTTGTGTTAGTTAAAGGGGAAGGAGCAGCCATAGAGAATTTTGTTAACATTTCTACTTCTGTATAATAAATTGCCCCAAAATTTAACAACCTAAAACAATCATTTTGCTTGGTTATGATTTCATTAGTTAGATACTCTGCAAAGGGCTCAGATGAAAATTATCTCTAAGGGGTTTTTTTATCTGTGGTCCACTGAGGCCTAGTGTATCTGGCTCTTCAAGGTAGCTCTCTCACATGGCTAGGCACTGATGCTGGCTGTCAGCTGGGAGCTCAGCTGGCTGCTGACCACAGCACCTACACAGGACCCTGGCAGCCTGTGGTTCAGGAGAGCTGCCATTCCTATGTAATAGGTTAGGGTCTTGAGCATAACTGTTCCAATGACCAAGGTAGAAACTGCACATTACCTTATAACCCAGCCTCAGAAGTTACACAGCATCACTTCTAACATGCTCTTGGTCAAAAATCATAAACATGTCCAGATTCAGGAGCAGGAGTTGAGACTCCTTTTCTGAATAGGAAGAGTGTCAAAGCCTGTGTTTAAACTTCCGTATATTTCCCTTAAGAGATGATGATTGAATGGGTAGGAGGTATTGCCAAGCAGAGGAGGAAAGGGACATGACAGCTAGCTTACTCAAATGTAGGCACAGGGGTGGAAGACATTGCACAATAAAAGGAAAGCTGCTGTGGGGGTGGCTGGTCTAGAGAGTGAGGGATCGGGGATGAAGTGGAGGGTCAGGGATTGAAAGCAATTCATGCTGGGCCGTACCTAGAATTTGATGTCATAGGATTTGCCTCTGTATCCTAACAGTCAATATTTAATGCCTGTGCAACTTTGAATAAGTGGGGATGGATGTAAATCTGTCATAAGGCTTTGTGACATAATATCTGTCTAGTAAGTGCTTGTAAATGGCAGCTGTGGCTATTGCTGTGGTTGTTTTGATCTGATTACTAAGTAGGGAATTCATTTTGCCAATAGGGAATTGAGCCCCATAGGGTTTAAGTGGAACTGGAGAATTGAACACAAGCAGCTGAGCAGAGATGGCATCTCAGGTCCTTTTTAAGTGCTCCCCCAACAACCACAGAGAACTGGGGACTGGTGCAGAAGCTGGTAAAGGTGGAGGACTCAAAAGCTGGGCCATGTGCCCACAAGTTCACACCTTCTGCACTTCTAGATGACATCTACTAGAAGCAGCTATGGATTTTAAGAAGCCCTTAAAAAACTGAGAGCCATCTCTATGCAAGTTGAGGGACCACTGAATTTGATCCATATGTAAGTGATACAGGAAATGTGCTCCAATAAAGGGCAAGCCTCTGGGTCCACAAAAAAGAATGCTGGCTCAACTGTTACTGGCTCAGTACCTCTGAGCAAGTCAGTAAACCCCAACAATACCTTTTCTCTAAAATGGGAATAATATCTATCTCACTGTCATTATGGGTGTAATTGAGAAAATGTATATGAACTGCTTGTTAAAAGTACCCAATGAATACCTCCCTTCCCACTCAAGATCTAACTCCCCAAATCCTGAAATAAGATTTATTCAGCCAGATTTTACCATTTCTGAGGCCAAAATAAAGGTGAGTCAGACACTGACCATTCTCCATGCTGGTCTGCAGGTCCACCTAGCTGGCTCCAGACTCAGCATCTCTCTAAGACTGCCCTCTCTGCCCAGAACCTCTTCCACTCAAGTCATAATACAGATTGCTCTTTACTTTACTAAGGTCTCTACTTAAGTAAGGAGGGGGTGAGGAAAGACTTCATGAGCTAGAGTCTTATAATACATGGAGTTTGGTAATATAGATGTTAAAATAGATAGGCAGATAGGTATACATGAGCAGGGGGATAAAGGAAGGAAAAACAGGGCTCACCCCATCCTGAATGATGAAAAATCACTCCACTTCAGGTGAGGGAGATCCCGCACACAAGCTCACCTCCTTCAGGGTCAGTGCTACCTTCTTAAACCAGACTTGGGTAACCAGCTTAAATGACAGTTCCAACTTCAAAATATGTGTAGACAACAAATGTATGAAAAAAAAATGTTCAACATCTCTAGCAATCAGAGGAATGCAAATCAAAACTACATTGAGATTTCATCTCACTCTAGTCCAAATGGCAGTTGTCAAGAATACAAATAATAATAAATACTGATGAGAATGTGAGAAAAAAGGACAACTCATACATTATTGGTGGGACTGCAAATCAATATAACCACTTTAAAAATCAGTATGGAGATTCCTCAAAAGACTAGGAATAGAACTGACATATGATCCAGCTATCCTACTTCTTGGTATTTATCCTAAAGAACTAAATTCAGCATAGTATATCGATACAGGCACATCAGTGTTTATAGCAACACAATTCACAATAGCCAAGTTAAAGAACCTGACCAGGTGATCATCAATAGATGAACAGATAAAGAAAATGTGGTGTATATACACAATGGATAATTAGTCATAAAGGAGAATAAAATCATGGTTTTTACTGGTAAATGGATAGAAGTGGATAACATCATGCTAAGTGCAATAAACCTGAAAATCAAAGTTTGAATGTCTTCTCTCATATATGAAAGTTAGACCAAGATAAGGGGGAAAGAAGAGGCAGGGAGGAAATAGAAGGGAGATAAATAGAGTAAGGGGATTGAAGGGGAGGAACAAAAAGTGGGAAATGGGAGGAATAGCAGAATGAAATAGACCAAATTATGCTATATACACATATGAATATACCACAGTGAATTTTACCTTTATATATCTATAAAGCACTAACTTAAAAAATAAAAACTATAAAGAGAAGGAAGACTAATAGAGTAAAGAGAAACAGGGGAGGGAGGAATAAAGAGAAAAGGGAAGTACTAAGGACTGAAAGGAAGCAAATATATTCCATGTATATTTGATTGTGCCAAAAGGAACCCCAAAATAGCTATAATTCATTAATTAGAAATATTTTTATAAAACATGCACAGAGCACTGAGGCACTGACATTTGAAGGACCCCCATTTCATTGCAATGTGCATTATGGATTTAAATCCCCATGGGTTTTGCTCAGATATTAAACTTTCCCACATGGTGAAAACAGCACAGATGCATTAAGTCATGGCACCAAAAGCAGAGTTACCACCCCAAATATATAATACCTGAAGAAGGAGGGAGAAGGGAGGCTCCCAGACCAAATTATAAAAACCCACTATTAGGTCTGCTCAAGATTTCTCTTTCTTCTCACGAGGCAAATGCAGAACGTACAACATGACAGCCCCTGCGGGCCACAGGGAACAAAGCAGCAAGCAGCCCGCATGCGCAAAGGAACAGCCAATCAGAAGCTGATATGTAAGCAGTAATGGCGCCTCCTACCAATCAGTGGACTTTTCCTGACTCATCCCAGAAGGACTCTGACCTTAGCAGGATCCCCTGACCAACCCCAGAGAACACAGGACTCCAGATACCTCCTCTTTCTACCCACAGGCCCTTCTCTTCCTGCCTTAAGCCTTCCTTTTCTGGACTGGGCCCTTTAAATTTTCTGTACCACAAAACACGTGTGCCATTCTCCTGGACCCACTCTGTTGGACTGAGTTCACCCGGGAGCGTACATCCCAATAAAGTCTTACCCAGCAGTTTTAATCTGTCTCCTTTTGATCATCTGGCTTTATACCCACCCTTTGGAAAGAGTAACTCCATTACACCAAATAAACTCTGTTTTCTAAGTTTCTTGATTCAAATCCTCCTTTTGAAAAGATAAGAATTGAAGAGTACTATTGCCAGGTACTAGATGAATCAGGCACAGCAAACTTCAAGTGAAAAAAAGCAGCAGGAACTAGAGCATGAAGGTAGAAAAATGAGGGCCCCGGTTGACAACATGGCGGACAGTCCAGGGACTGCAGTAAGAAGAAAGAGGAAGGGGCAGTGGGACTGGGACACTGCCAGTGAGGCCGGGAAGCCATGCTAAATGCTGATGAGCCAAAAACCCAAGCTATCAACCACACTGCCAATTAACCAAAAGATCTACTTATGCATGTATGTCCCATCCCTCCTTCCCTCTTTCCTCCTCACCCCACACCACCTGTGAACCTGGGCTCTCTTTCTCTCTCTCTCTCTCTCTCTCTCTCTCTCTCTCTCACACACACACACACACACACACACACACACACAAACACTCTAAGGACCAATGGCCCACTATTCTCTTACAAATCTGGGGGTTTACATGGCAGCCAGGAGCCAAAGCAAAGCTCCAGGACCAACACTAATGGAAATCAGAGAGGACAGACGAGTTAAGAGAATATAACCTAGGGGCCATGGGGTTGAGTGGGTAAGATACCCACTGGTTGACTCTGAGACCAGGAAGAGCAAGGAAAAGGAAGAGAAGTGAAGGGAGAAGGAACCAGAAAAAACTCTCCTACTTCAGCTTTTCCTCAGGTAAGAGAATAACTGACCAAATTATTCTTCCTGGGTCACCCTGTGTCAAGGCAGAGTAAAGAAAGGAGACCTGTCCCTTGCAATTATCTCTCCACTTGCTTCAGTTACAATGCCTAAAATCCTACTGCTTAGGGATGCAGGCATCTTTAGGATTCCAGTGTTAAAATACAAATCACTCTAGGAAGAATCCAAAGTTAAACCATTAGAAACTATTAGCACTTCTACAGGGATTAGAATCAGAGAACCAGACGCTGTCAAGACAGGGAAGGATTTTTTTTTAGATTAGTTTACGGGATAATTTACTAACACCTGGGGCAACTGAACACATCCTCAAGGGAGAAAAGTACAGCTCAAGCTCAGGATTTGTCTCACACATCTGCCTTTGACTCTTTCTCCTCCTGATTCACTCAGGCAACAACTACCGTGCACTGTACTAGGCACTGGTAATACAGGGTGGCCAAAGTAGGCAAGGACTCGACATTCTAATGGAAAAAGTAGACAAGTATAAAGAAGCCCTTTTGTGTTTGATTCTTGGTTGACACTCTGTGGGCACATTTCTTCCTGCTGTGCATACCCAACTCTCACTGCTGTTCCCCTTTCAGAGAAATCATTGCAAAAGCCTCCCAGAGTTCAGTTCCTAACTGTGCTCTGACTTGTACTTACCATTTTCTCATCCAGACCTTAAGTTGCTGGAGGACATAGATATTGTCATACCTTTTCACAATGTTTACAAAGCCATGCCCAGGAAAAAACACACAGTGGGAATTTAAGGACTTGAAAATCTCTGAGTCACATATTTTTTTAATCATTAAACTTCTAGTGAGTAAGAATCAGAGTAATGCAGGCCAATTAAGTTTGGGTTTTGTTGTCCTCCCCACCCCCAGATATAAAGACCACTCCATGAGGTTAACCTGTAGAAACGTTCCAAACATTGCAACCAACTCCTTTGTCCTGGAGCAGCAGGGAAAATGGAAATGAGGATGGGCCCCGGTTATAGGAAAGTTCAAACTCAAGGAAGGGCTAAAGGACATAGCCAGTTAGAAGGTCACTGGCTGAGCCAATAGCTTTGGTACCTTTTCAGTACCTATTTAGCACAGATCTTAACCAGTAGCCTTAACACTGTTAAGCAGTAGTTAGTAACAAGCAGTGGAATGAATATCAAGGTCACAGGTTCACTCTTAAAGTTGTAAGTTGCTGCCAAGGCAGATGAGTAAATAACTTGTAGGAGATAACCTGTAGAGAAACACTGGTACACAAACCTTGAGGATAAACAAAAGTAAAAGGAGCTGATGGGAAAATACATCAAGAAAGGAGAATTTAGCCGGGCGCGGTGGCTCAAGCCTGTAATCCCAGCACTTAGGGAGGCTGAGACAGGAGAATCGCGAATTCAAAGCCAGCCTCAGCAATGGCGAGGTGCTAAGCAACTCATTGAGACCCTGTCTCTACATAAAACACAAAATAGGGCTGGGGATGTGGCTCAGTGGTCGAACGCCCCTGAGTTCAATCCCCAATACCAAAAATAAAGAAAGGAGAATTTATAGGACTGATGCTTGACAGAGCCCATAAAGGTCAAGATAAAACTAGGAGTTACAGCCCCAAGCGTCTTCTTCATCTCCAAAGGGGGCATTCTTTAGTGGCCCAGGGCAGTAAGGTAACCTTTGACTGGTTGCTGACCCCAGTGCCCACATTAACAGAGGATTAACTTATAGCTGAAACCCCCCTGAATAGGATGGTCACCATGACAGTTCCAGAAAGGACTAGGTAAGGTTAAAATAAATTTAAAAAGCTCCACCACCCAATGTGAAGAAAGTTGAACCTGATTGGTAAAGTGTGTAGAAGGTGGTCCTCAATTCACAAGACAACCATGAAACAGCAATTAACTTGGAGAGAGCACTGTTCCCTTTGTCCTTCTCTGCTTGGAAACAGCCCGTGCTCTCCCTTGAGAGTGCTCTCTGCTTGAGCCTCATCCTATGTTCACCCTACTTTCATTTCGCTTCCACATTACCTTTACTTATAATAAAATTCTCTTGCATGACCTTCAGTGTCTGACTTTAAATTTCCTTTCACTGGAACACAAGAACCAAGATTTGGAGCTTCAGCTCCCAACTCTCCTGGGACAACACTTTTCCAATACCTGTTTAGCATAAATTTTGATCAACATCTCTACCCAGAAGCTATCTAAGCCCCTAGACTAATAGTACATTTAAGTGGAAAGCTTGCTATCAGTTCCCCTCTTGCCTTTTGGGAGTCCTATCTCTTTTCTTTTCACTGAAATAAATCCTACTGTGTTCACTCTTGCCTTCTATTATTATCTGTGGATTTTATTCTTCAAATTTGTGAGACAAGAACTCAAAAGAAATTGGTAAAGCAGAGAAAATAGTTTCATCTCAAACTCATTTCATTGCACTGAGAGGCAGTCTATAGACTTTATTTTTTAACTTTACTTTTTACTACTATCTGCCTTAGACATGCTGGAACTCACAAAGTTGCTGGCGATAAGGAACAGCAGCCATTGGCATGCTTAGTCATGTCTGTTTGCAATCGATAAGGAGCTATAAGGGGCACTAGCCATAGCCATGCTTACCAATGACTGGTTACAATTTATAGGGAGCACAGCTCCATGTACATGCACAAAGAACATGCCCAGTTGCAATTATACCATCTCACTAGACATAACCAGTGGACATTGACTTTCACTGGGTGTAACCAATCACCAGTGCACAACACCAACTTGGAACTGTATTTAAACTGCTTGTCCTGCCACATTGAATTTTTTGGTCCAAGAACATCAGTGAGACTGGTTGCCTTGCTATTTATCCCTGGATCCACTCTACCATTCCCTGACATCCAGCATTCAGTTAGAGAGAACCACCAGACAAAGGCAATGTCTGCTCTTTGGCTAAGAGAAGTCATGTGGCATTGGAGGTATTTGGGGCTTCTGAGTGCCCTATGATTGTGTGATTTGCTTATAATGTTTAATTAGTGTGCATTGAATGCTAGTTGGGGTGCTCCAGCACACCCAACACTTTTTTGTGTTGTTTATATTTGATGATTGGTGTGGTTGAATATATGCTTGCATTTAAAGATAATCCACCTCAGGGTAATTATTAGTAGCACCACTTGCAACATATATAAACACTAGCTTACATATATGCAAAAAAATGATACTGCAGGTGAGGTGTCTTGTGAAAACGGTCACTCACAGACAGGTGGCATTTGCACACCAGACATTCAAGACGGATATGAAGATAAGGAAGATTGATACTCAAAAGAACAGGAGGTTAGACGTAAGATCTGACCTCATAATTTTTTAAATGCTGAGACCCCAGGTATAAGGTGGGCTAAAATGCCTCCTAACTTGTCACTTGGTGACTAAAGAATTGATCATTCAATTGATCTGACTTGTCAAGTGATTTACACCAACCCCTCAACATATGCCAAGAACCCTAGTAAATATCAGGCACACAGATAGACTCTGGAAAGGATAAAATCCAGATGAGGATTAAACTCAGACTCTATTTAAGCAGATTCTGTGAGTTCACTGTTATGATTCTGACTATCTCTTCTCCTGGTGTCCAGAGGGCAGGCAACAGACTGCAGTTGTGAACAGCAGTGATGTTCCACCTTCCCTCACAGACTGGACACAACTAGTGCCTCAAGATAAAACAGAAGTGCTCCTGGTAAAGGGGTCCTACAGGACTTCCTGACCTCATTAGTGCACTAGGCCTACCTATGAACTCTCTCGTCCCAACACATAAAATAAATGTTTATTTCTTGCACAATTGGATCTGAAAGACCCACTATTGGCCAGACTCTAGAAGTTGACAACTTGAGCTCCCTTTCTGGCTCTTCTTCTACTTACTAATGATGTAAACTTGGGCAACCTACTGCATAAGAATGTCTGTTTTCTTTATATAAATTGGAAATTATCACAGTACCTAGAGTTGTTCTAGGATTAAGTAAGTTGGTATAGAAAAAAAAATGATTACTAGGGCTGGGGCTGTAGCTCAGTGGCAGAGCACTTGCCTAGCATGTGTAAGGCAATGGGTTCAATCCTTAGCACCACATAAAATAATAAATGAATAAAATAAAGATTCATCAACAACTAAAAAATGCTTATAAAATGATTATTTCTGGCACATGCTGCATAATGCTTTCCTACATGTATAATTTGTGCTGAGAATGTGTACCTGTCCTCCCAGAAGTTACTTATAATAGGATAAGTGCTCTGGTGAGATAAAGTAAGTGATAAAATCAGGGCAGAGAAGGGCCCTCAGCTCATAATCAGGAGGTCAGGCTGAGTTTCTAGGAGAATATGAAGAAAGAAATGAGATATAAAAGATCAGTGCATTGAAGAATTGGGAAAACAAATTGTCAGGGAGAGTATATTAAAAACCTCAGGTGTCTGTCACAGAATATAATCTGTGGGGAAACAAACATGGCAAAGAAACCCAAAGGGAAAAAAAGTAACAATAAAGAACTGGAAGCTACAGAACAAAAAGAAAGCGATAACTTCATTAGTCTAAGCAAGGAAGCAGGATCCACAGGTAGTTGTAGGGAGAATGAACAAATGAGGAAATACATAGCAATCTGGTTTGCACTGGAGAAACCCAAGAATGTTCCAGTGGGGTAGTGCCAGATGGTGCCTCTGTCAGGCAGAGGCAGGGCAGAACACAGGAGGATTCATTAGAAATAAAGTTAAAAAGTAGAAGCTTGCCAAATATTCAAGCTGGGTGTCAGGAAGATAATAATTCCTTATACTCTTTACTATGGTATGTGTTTAAAACTTTTCATAATAAAAGGTTTTGTAAAAGTAGTCATGTTCCATATGTCCTCCCCCACCCTAATAGCTAGGAAAGTATCAAACCAATCCTGATGGAAAACCAGAAGTCCATCCTGAAGAATGAATAAAACCAAGATCTCTAAATATGTAGGCATCAGGAAGAATTTAGGAAGGGGATACAAACTGAACAGTTAGTTATCTGAGTGCTGAGATTCCAGCTTTATTTCAATGTAGACTATCAAAAGAATGGCAACCATATTCTCTAGGCAAGATATTAGAAAATTGGTCAGGTCCATCTGGTTCATGACCTTCCCAGCATCAGTTCAGGAGTGATAGTAGTGAAGATGGAGTCTTATCTGAAGACTCTCATCAGCAGGATAAAAGACTTACAGAAGGCAACATTAAGAATTATCTCATAAAATAGTCCAATCTGATAACCTTGAAATGCAAACACACATGCATGCATGCCCACACACAGCTCCCAAATAGTTGTGTGGTTTAACATGATTAAATATGAGCAGAGAGCAAGAGATTGTTGATGCATGAAGAAGGCCTCTAATGTGAACAACAGGCAAATAAGAAAAATGTAAGTTGGTGAAACAAATTCTGTACAGAAAGGTAAAAAAACATAGAACAAAACAAAAACTGCTATTAATATCCTCAAAGAGAGGAGAGGAGCTATCACATCCGTAATGCAAAAATCCTGTTAAGGGAGTAATTAGAAAATATAAAAGAACTCTTGGAAATAAAAACTATGATCAGAGAATATAACAGCTAAATGAAAGACTGAACAATGATGTCGAAGACATCCACCAAACATAAAACCAAAGAGACAAAGAAATGGGCAATAGAGAAGAAAATATTCAGAAGATAATTTATGTAGAACATCCAGCATCTATACTATAGGGGTTCCAACCAGAGAGAAAAAGGAAATGGTGGAAAGAAAATCATCAAAAACCTCATTTCTAATAATTTCCCATTAACAGATTATGAGTTTTCAGATAGAAAGATATATTAGAAAGCCCAGAACAGAGAATAAAAATAGAACTAAGTCAAGTCACATCAATGAAAATTTCAGAATTCTTGGAATAAAGAAAAGATCTAAAAGAGTCCATGGGGCAGGGGGGACAGGTGCATACTAAGGATCATCAAGCAGACATGTTTTAGGCGTATAAACTAATGTTAGTGGTTGAAGAAAAAAAAGTAGTATCTTTAAACTTGTAAAGGAAAACAATTTCCTTTATTTGTTTAATTTTTTATATTCTTTCTTTTTTTTTCTTTTTTTTAAACAGTAGAATGCATTTCAATTTACAGTACACATAGAGCACAATATTTCATTTCTCTGGTTGTGCACAAGGTTGAGTCACACCGTTTGTGTCTTTATCCATGTACCTAGGGTAATGATGTCCATCTCATTCTACAATTTTTCCTATCCCCATGCCTTCTCCCTTTTCCTCCCTCCCCTTTGCCCTATCCAAAGCTCCTCCATTTCTTCCATGCTCCCTACCCCATCCCCCATTATGGATCACTAACCAATAATCAGAGAGAACATTCGGCCTTTGGATTTTGGGGGAATGGCTTACTTCACTTACCATGATATTCTCTAACTTCATCCATTTACCTGCAAACGTCATCATTTTATTCTCTTTTAATGCTGAGTAATATTCCATTGTGTATATATATCACAGTTTCTTGATCCATCCGTCTATTGAAGGGCATCTAAATTGCTTCCACAGTTTAGCTATTGTGAATTGAGCTGCTATAAACATTGAAGTGGCTGCGTCACTGTAGTATGCTGTTTTTAAGTCTTTTGGGTATAGACCAAGGAGTGGGATGGCTGGGTCAAATGGTGGTTCTATTCCAAGTTTTCTAAGGAATCTCCATACTTTCCAGATTGGTTGCACAAAATTGCAGCCCCACAAGCAATGTATAAGTGTGCCTTTTCCCTCACATCCTCACCAACACTTATTGTTGCTTGCATTTTTCATAACTTCCATTCTGACTGGCATGACATTAAATCTTAGCGTATTTTTTTTTATAATGTTTTTTTAATATTTATTTTTTAGTTGTAGGCAGACAGAATATCTTTATTTTATTTTTATGTGGTGCTGAGGATCGAACCCAGTGCCTCACGCATGCTAGGCGAGCACGCTACCACTGCGCCATAACCCCAGCCCCCTTAGCATAGTTTTGATTCACATTTCTCTAATTACTAGAGATGTTGAACATTTTTTCATATATTTGTTGATCGATTTTATTTCTTCTTCTGAGAAGTGTCTGCTCAGCAACTTAGCCTATTTATTGATTGGGCTGTGGATTTTGGTGTTAAGATTTTTGAGTTCTTTATATATCCTGGAGATCAGTGCTCTATCTGATGTGCATGTGGCAAAAATATGGTCCAAAAATGTAGGCTCTCTGTTCACCTCATTGACTGCTTTTTTTGCTAAGAAGCTTTTTAGTTTGAATCCATCCCATTTATTGATTCTTAATTTTATTTCTTACACTTTAGAAGTCTTGTTAAGGAAGCAGGGCCTAATCCAACATGATGAAGATTTGGACCTACTTTTTCTTCTATTAGGTGCAGGGTCTCTGGTCTAATTCCTAGGTCCTTGATCCACTTTGAGTTGAGTATTGTGCATGGTGAGAGACAGGGGTTTTGTTTCATTTTGCTGCATATACATTTCCAATTTTCCCAGAATCATTTGTTATAAAGGCTATCTTTTCACCAATGTATGTTTTGGGCACCTTTGTCTAGTATGAGATAATTGTATTTATGTGGGTTTGTCTCTGTGTCTTCTATTCTGTCCCATTGGTCTACCAGTCTATTTTGGTGCCAATAGAATGTCACTTTTGTTACTATAGCTTTGTAGTATAGTTTAAGTTCTGGTATTGTGATGCCTCCTGCTTCACTCTTCTTGCTAAGAATTGGTGTGGCTATTCTGGGTCTCATATTTTTCCAAATAAATTTCATAATTGTTTTTTCTATTGCTAGAAGAAATGACAGTGGGATTTTAATTGGAATCACATTGAATCTGTATAGCACTTTAGGTATATGGACATTTTGAAAATACTGATTCTGCCTATCTAAGAGCATGGAAGATTTTTCCACCTTCTAAGGTCTTCTTCAATTTCTTTTAGTGTTTTGTAGTTTTCATTGTAGAGGTCTTTCACCTCTCTTATTAGATTAATTCTCAAGTTTTTTGCTTTTTTTCTGAGGTTATTGTGAATGAGGTAGTTTTCCTAATTTCTCTTTCAGAGGATTCCTCACTGATGTATAGAAATTCAGTTGATTTATGGATGTTGATTTTATGTCCTGCTACTTTGCTGAATTCGTTTATTAATTCTATAAGTTTTCTGGTGGAATTTTTGGATCCTCTAAGCATAGTTATGATGATATATTATGTCATCAGCAAATAATAATAGTTTGAATTCTTTTCCTATTTGTATCCCTTTAATTTCTTTTGTCTATCTAATTGTTCTGGCTAGAGTTTCAAGGACAATTTTGAATAGAAGTGGTAAAAGAGGGCATCCCTGTCTTTTTCATGTTTTCAGAGGGAATTCTTCCAGTTTTTCTTCATTTAGGATGATATTGGCCTTGGTTTAGCATAGATAGCTTTTACAAAGTTGAAGTATGTTCCTACTATCCCTAGTTTTTCCATTTTTTTAATATAAAAGAGTGCTGTATTTTGTCAAATGCTATCTCTTCATTAATTGATAAAATCATATTTTTCTTATCTTTAAGTCTATTGATGTGATGGATTACATTTGTTGATTTCCATATATTGAACCAACCTTGCATCCCTGGAATGAACCCCACTTGATCATAGTGCACAATTTTTTTAATATGTTTTTGTATGTGATTTGCCAAAATTTGAGAATTTTTACATCTATGTTCATTGGGGATATTGGTCTGAAATTTTCTTTCTTTGATGTGTCTCTGTGTATATTATTCCAGGCTCTTCTAGCTTTGAGGATCTGGGTTGAGAAATCTACAGAGATCTTAATTGGTTTCCCCCTATATGTAATCTGATTCCTTTCTCTTGTGGCTTTTAAAATTCTCTCCTTATTCTATATGCTAGGCATTTTCATTATAATGTGCCTTGATGTAGATCTGTTGTGATTTCATACATTTGGTGTCCTCTAAGCCTCTTGTATTTGATTTTCCTATTCATTCATCTTGGGAAAATTTTCTGATATTATTTCATTGAATAAATTATTTATTCCTTTGGTTTGTAACTCTATGCCTTCCTCTATCCCAACAGTTCTTAAATTTTGTCTTTTCATCTCATCTCATAACTCTTGAATGTTCTGTTCATGATTTCTTACTGTCTTCACTGTGATCAACTCTATTGCCAAGATTATATATCTTGTCTCCATTGTCTGAGGTTCTGTCTTCCAAGTGATCTAATCTGTTTTTGATGTTTTCTATCATTTTTAATTTGGTTTATTTCTTTCATTTCAAAGATTCTGTTTTTTTGGTTTTTTTTTCAGAATTTCTCCTTATTGAAGTAAACTTTTGCTTTCTGTATTCACCTATGTAACTCTTTATTGAAATGATCTTTTGCTGTCTGTGTTTGCTCTCTTATATCATTCTTTAATTCACAGAACATTTTAATTATGTATATCCTGAACTCCTTCCCTGACATTTTTCTGCTGTGCTGGCCATGGATTCTAAAAATGTAATATCTTGGTTTGTTTGGGGCAATTTTTTCCCTTGTTTTTTCATGTTGTTCTAGCACTGCAGATACAAGTTGTTAAAATTTTTATCCTATAGGATTATAGTTTCCCTGCAGGGTTCCAACATCTCTCCTTTAATGGGGAGATCAATATTACCAGATCCCAATACAAACAATATATAGCCTTAAACCGAATATCTCCTAAGAAGATATTTACAGCTTTGTCACAATATATAGCAATGTTGAGTTCAGGTATTATCTAAAATATAAACAGTAGGTTTGCAAAAGAGTCTACAATTTCTAAGAACCAGGGGTGAGGTGTAGGATGGGATGTTAAGGAGGTAAGAAGTGAGGCTACAGAGTTATTAGGTCTTAGAAAGCATGAAAGAGGAATCAAAAGAAGTTGGCTAGTAGCAGGAGAAAAGAGAAAGATTTTGGGGAGACAAATAAGTGGAAGAAAATAGAGTACAAAAAACAACATAAAAATTTAAAAAATAAAAAATGTAAAAATAGAAAATAAAATATACACAACACAATTGTAATATACTATTCAGACATCCCAGTCCTCAGTAGCCTAATACACCAAAAATGTTTGGTTTCACAAATGTTGGGGAAGTGAGGGTGGAAAAAAAGAAAATAAGAAAAGGGAAAAAAAATAGAAAAAAAATCTCAAGGTAAACTAAAGGACTTTTCCTGTTGAAGTTCCATATTTTCCTGCTTTCCTCCTCATCCAGTGGGTGGGATTGTCTGTTGCTTGCTGGGAACTCCACCCTCAGGATGGTGAAGGTTATTAGGGTAGGTGGGTTGGTTTTAGAGGCAGAGCTTCTGAAGGTGGGTTGGTCTTAGAGGCAGAGCTCCTGGAGGTGAGGTATAGCACTAGCCATTCCCCATTGGAAGACTGCACCCCAAGGATCTTCTTTGGGGCCCTCTTGTGTGATGTGGCACTTGGTCTTATCTCCTTATAGCCCTTGTAGACCTCACAAGTCCTGGTTTCTAATTCAGTCTCCAAACTGTATCTCATTCACCCTCTCCTTTTCTACTTCCCAATCAGGAATCTCTCTCTCCAGAGGTCTTGTGGCTGCGATGTGGGGCCTGTGCACCTGTCCTGGAGAGCTGTTTTGTGTTGGGAAGAGCAGGACCAGGCTTTACAGACCAGTCACGTAGCTGCAAATGCTATGCCAGGTTAGTGGCTACAGGAAGAGGGGTGAGTTGGGGGACAATAGGTATATAGGTGTACCTTGATATTGCTTCCAGGCCCCAGTCAGTGTCCCAAGCTGGGAGTTGCCCCAACTAAAGATGGCAATGGTGGTAGCAAGGATAATCCAAGAGGGTAACAAAAGTGCCCCAAGATGAAGGTGGTGGCTGCTTTCAGAGATGGGGTGTTGGGGCAGGCCAGGCAGTGGCATTGGGTGACGTGTTTGGAGATGCAGCTCCGTGACATGCAGTGTTGTGGCCAGCAGCTGTCTTCAGACCCTGTTTGGTGCCCCCAGTATTGGCTACCACATAAAGAGGATTAGGGCAGTGGTTGCAGTGTCTCAAGATGGAGGCAACCAAGGGAGCCCCACACTGGTACATGGGGTTGCACACAGTAGCAGCAGCCAGGGGTCCTGAGCAGTGTGTGGGTGCTGATGCCAGGGGTCCTGCATGGGAGCAGATCCTGTGTGGGTGAGTAGCCAGGGTCCTGCACAAACGCTGAGGCCGGGGGACCCACAAGGGCACCTGGCTAGGATTCCTGCATGGGAGCAGCTGTCAGGTATCCTCTAATAACTCACAGAAAAACAGTATTCCCTTTGCTTGAATCCCAGGTCAGGGAGCAGCCTCCCTCTAGGCCGCCATCTTGGATCCCCAGGAAAACAATTTCTAACCCAGAATTATGTACTCAAAAATCTAATTAGGTGTAGGGATAAACTAGAGATACTATTTTTTTAAATATATTTTTTTTCTAGTTGTAGATGGACACAATGTCTTTGTTTTATTGCTTTGTATGTGGTGCTGAGGATCGAACTCAGGGCCTCACGCATGCGAGGCAAGCGCTCTACCACTGAGCTACAATCCTAGCCCCTAGAGATACTTTTTAACACACAAGTCATTATAAGTTTCATCCTGTGTAATCTTTCTGAGAAAATTACTGAAAGAAGTGCTCTACCAAAATGAAGTAAAGCAAAAGGAAGAAGACATGGATTTACCTCAGGAAAGAAGGGAAGGGATTTCTCAGAGAAATCAAGACCCCAGAATGAGAGTGGGGCAGCTCACCCAGAAAGCAACAAATGCAGATTAAAGCAAGTCAGAAATTCTATGTGTGATGCTCCAAGAACCTGTATTTTAATAAAATGCCTACCATGTAATGAAAGGTGACTGACACAAATGAAGGGGGTATATGGCAGTTGGAGACAAATTGGGGGAGATTATATTTTTAAAAAACTAAAGTTACACAGGACTAGGGGTATAGGACAGTGGTAGACTACTTGTCTTCCATACTTAAAGCCCTGTGTTCAATTCCCAACACTAAAAAAGGAAAAAAAGAAGCTGGGCATGATGGCACACACCTGTAATCCCAGCACTTCGGGAGGCTGAGATAGGAGAATCACGTGTTCAAAGCCAGCCTTAGCAACAGCGAGGCACTAAGCAACTCAGTGAGACCCTGTCTCTACATAAAACACAAAATAGGGCTGAGGATGTGGCTCAGTGGTCCAGTGCCCCTAAGTTCAATCCCCGGTACCAAAAAAAAAGAGAGAGAAAAAAAGCTAAACAAATAAAGAAGAGAAAATAAATTCCGCAGAAAACAGAGTAAAGAGCAAGTAACCATTGTATTGTACATGGCTCAGCAAACAATATCAATTACATAATGTAAACATAATATTTATACAATTAACTTTACAATAACTACAGTAAGGAAGTACAAGAGTGGAAATGTACTCATATGTATTCAAGGAGGCATTTGGGGGAAAAAGAACTAATTTTTTATCTTCCATAATCAGAAGTCAAAAGATGACTAAACTGAAAAAAATAATCATAGAAAAACCTTACATGCATTATTAGAGATAAATTTTTTTGTTCTAAAATTTTATGAGGTAGTTTGTATTTTTCACATTAACCTTCAGAGAATTGATTCTTTAAACATTTATTAAAAAGTTAAAACTATATTTAGACCAATGGAATAGAACAGAGAGCCTAGAAGTAAACCCACATATCTATAGCCAACAGATCTTTAGCAATGGTGATAGAATACACATGAGAGAAAGGATAGGTTTTTTCAATAGATGGTGCTGGGAAAATTGGATATCCACATGCAGAAGAATGAAACTCACTCTCTCACCAGCTACAAAAATCAACTCAAAATGCATTAAATATGTGAATATAAGACCAAAAACTATGAAACTACTAGAAGAAAACATGAGAGAACTACTTGAGGACGTTGAAATGGGCACAGATTTTTTTTGACATGACTCTCAAACCATAGGGAAAAAACTAAAAGCAAAAAAGAATAAGATTACATGAAACTAAAAATTTTCTGCTCATTTAAGGCAATAGTCAACAGAGTGACAATAAAACCTACAGAATGGGAGAAAACAGTTGCAAACTGTATATCTGACAAGGGGTAATCTTCAAGAATATATAAGAAACTCTAAAAACTTAGTAGCAAAAAAAAAAAAACCCAAATAACACAACTTAAAGACAGTCAACACATCTAAACAGACTTTTCTCAAAAGAAGACATACAAATGACCAGGAGGTAAAGGGAAAAAACATTCAATGTCACTAAGCATCAGAAAAATGTAAGAGGATGGAGCTCAGTGGTAGAGCACTTGCCTAGAATAAAGGAGGCCCAGGATGTGATCCCGACACCACCAAAAGAAGAGAAATAAACATAGAAATAGGAAATAAGCCAGCACTCGTTAAAACAACAACAATACAAAGGAAGTTTTCCGTCACTGACATCCACACCAGAAAGCCAGAAAGTCTCTGCTTGTATTTGTGATTGAGTTATTTGTTCCACTGTCTTTGGACATATTAGAAACTAAGTCACTGAAAATGCTTAACTACACAGGAAGGAAGAGTGTGGAATCTTCAGCCCTGGAGCTATTTAAAAGGAGAAGATGTAGCACATCATGTCTATAAAGTAAGGCTGATAAAATGCACAGCCACTTGGAAAATAGTTTGGTAGCTCCTCAAAAAAAATAAAAATTTAAAAACAAACACTCTATTAAAAGTAAAAAAAAAATCATGGTAGGACCCATTCGCTGGTTACAAAGAGAACTTCAATAACAAGAACTGATCTTTTCCAAGCCCCACTTCCATTGAACAGAGGACTTATCTAAGAATCAAAGGAGTGAGGAGATCACCCAGGGAGTTAGTGGCATTGTCTGGAATAAGCGTCAGGTCCTTTAACGTTTTATAAACTTGCTGAGTTTTCATTTGTAAAACCCTGCCAATGTACCAAAACTGCCTCAAAACTCAGCAGAATCTGGCCTTCCATCTAGATAGCAGTCATTTTTGACTGAGTTCTGTGGGGACATGTATCATGAAAGGAGACCTGAACAGTGCTTCCAGGAGCTTCTGATCAAAGGACAAAGACCTGCACGCACCAAATCCTTGTAGAATGATCAAGTGGCCTGCTCCAAGCACTTATCTCTGATGATCTCTGGTGTCACTCTCTCCCTCCGTCCTCACAGATTTTGTCTCTGGCAGCTTTGGTCAAATGAGAACTTCATGTATGTGGGCTTGCTCTTTTTTTTCACATTGTTAGATAACTCAAGAACACACAGAGATGGTTATTGTTATACATATGAACAATTACGGTTTCTCCAGCCTCAGGTCTAACAGAGGAAAGAAAACAAACCAAACATCAAAGTGGAGCGTACATTGCAGCTCAGAAGATGGGGGAAAATTCAAGTTGAAACTGGGGTTTAGAGATAATAGGATTCTGCCGAATTATTTTTAAATATGTTTTGTAAGATTGGCAAAAAAAAAAAAATTTAAAAAAGGAAGAAAGAAATCTGTAAGAAAAGGCACTCTCTCAGACTACCAGTTGGAATATTAATCAAGGCCAACTTTGGAAGACAATACAGCAGTAGCTTTCAAATATCAAAATTCACTTTTCCTTTTGACTCAGCAGTTTCTTTGCTAAGAATTTACTAAAAAGTATGCCGAGACATATGGACCAGGAAATTCACTGCAGCCTTGTTCATAAAGCAACAAAAAGAGAAAAATACAACCTAAGCATCTATCAACAGCAAACGAGTTAAATCATTAAGTATTGTAGGTCCCTACAATGTAATCACAAGTAACCTTTAAAAAGAGTGAGTTAGATGTATCTTGCTGACATGGAAAGGTTTCTAAGACATATTGTAGAGTTTTAAAAAGTTCAGGGCAATATATTTCCATTTGTTCTACACACACACAGTTTTCCGGAAAGACAGAGCTGTCATCTTTGGAAATAGGAGTGTTGAGAAGGAGGTTCCTTGTTCTTGTGGCTGCTGTTTGTTGCAGCCCTGAAGATGGAACCCAGGGCCTGATGCATGCTAGGCAAGTGCTCTCGCACTGAGCCATATCCCTATCCTGGCTTGGTTTTCATACCTATCAAAAAGTTTCAATTTCAACTCTATGCAAGTGTCTTTGAAAAAATAATGATTTCTAAAGATATCAGGTAATTAATGAAAAGCAATGAGTAAACATTGGTTCAGATATGGCACATGGTTTTGCCAATGTCTCTTACGTGAGACCAGAAATCGCAGAGCTAACAGTGGAGGCTCTTTGCTTACTGCTCTGATAACAGTGGAGGCGCTTCCCATCGCCACATCTCAGCTCCTTGGTCTGCATGGTGGGAATATTTGCTCCCTCCCATCTTTGAGAAGAAGTCAGGAAATGATGGCCCTTGCCGGTAGTCTTGTCAGGGCTACTTGCTCTGTAAATGAGCGAGTGAATGAAAATTAAGTGACATAATGCCTGTGAGAACAGGAGAAGGGGAAACTGCTCTGCTGAGATTATTGCTTTGAGAGTTAATGCACTCTGCACACCTGGGACTTGACTGTCTCACCCCTGAATCCTCATTTGGAAAGAAGGTGACCGTCCCAGTGGCTCCTCTGTCTCACATGATGGATGAGAGGACCATAAAGCGAGCAGCCACCAAAACCTCCGCAGTGGCTTCTATTGGCTTTCTGGTCACATCGTGGCTGGCTGTCAGGTCCATAGCCCAGCGATTTATGGCGTCCCTGGGCAGGAGCAGCCTGGGCAAGGTTGCTGCTGCTGCTGCTGCAGTAACCCAGGGACAGGAGCCAAGTTCTCACTCTCCTTGAAGCTGGAGCCATTCCTGCTGGGGTTCTAGCACTCTCCCTGCATCAAAGCAGCACAAAGAATGAATGCACCCTGGTGTCCCCCTGCCCTGCACAGCCTTCCCACTAGGACGTCATAGCTGCACCAGATGTCTTTGCCTTTTCCCAGCTTTCCAAAGCACAGGCAGGGAGAAAAAGGCATTTAGCATCTCTATCTTCACTTCTGATGTGTCGGAGTACTGCAGCATCTCAGGAAGAGTTGAACAGAGAGCTCCCCATAATTCACTGAGCCAACTATAAGGCAGAATGCTACAGGTAGTAAGGGTGGCCAGGAAGGAATACTGACCAAGAATGTGAGTTCTGGAATCTAAAGGCCTATGGCTAAACCCTGCCTCTGCTACTTATAAGCAGTGTGACCTTAGGCAAGCTACTTAGCCTCTCTGTTCCCTAGTTTCCTCAACATGCAATGACAATCTTAATGATTCCACAGAGCTCATAGGTTTGTTGTGACAACTCAGTGAGGTAGTGCATTTGAATAGGACTTCGCATTACATTTAGCAAGGTGTTCAGCAAAGTGTGGATCCTGCTTACTGTAGAATAAAAAAAAAAAATGGCCTCCAGTTAGAGGAATCATAAAGGCTCCTTAAAAGACAGAGTTCTTTGGATGAAGGGTGGTCAAAAGGTGCTCAGGAAGATGTGGATGGCCAGAGACAAGGAAGGGAATTCCAGAAACAGAAAAGAGATGCATGGAAACAAGGGAAAGAGAAAAGAGGGAGCATTCTGAAGAAAGACGTGCAGTTCATAATGGCTGAAATGTGAGAGAGAACAGGGACGTTGCTGGAGAGAAAACTGAAAAGGGGGATTAGCCTTGGGGCTCTGAATGCCAGGCTTCAGAGGTAGGATCCAAGATGGTGTGCAAGCAGCACTAAACTGAGCCGGGTGACCATGAGCTGAGGGGCACTTTCTAAGGAGTCATCTGAAAACAGCTATCTTAGATGAGAGAAGATGCCAACAGGAGCTACCTGGCAAAGGCGACAGCATCATTAGAACACCCTTCCCCCTCCCTCCAATCTGCACCCTTCTGGGCCAACAAGGTGCTAAGAGAGGCTTCTGGAGAAAGGCAAGTGTCTTCAGTGGAAGTACTTCTAAAATGCCCCAGGTGGTCTCTCCATTCTCCTTTATTGTAAATGGGGAGCTTAAGGCTATGGCTCTCTTTCCTTCCCAAAGTAACAGGCACAGTGGATTTGTGCAGAAGAAGCACAATACTGAGAGACCTCACAAAAAACACCAAGAGTTTTCTTCCTGGACTTTGTTTCCCTGCCTCGTCAAAAACGAAAAAGTCTGAGATGGATGTCAATCTACCTTTAGTCACTCCTGGACCACCTTTGAGATTTTTCTGCCACATCCAAATACCCTATTTATTACCATTTCTTTCACCTTTCTCAAGTGAAACCACTTGTTTTTTATGCCTAAATATTTATATATGAAAAGAAGAAATCATTCTACCATAGACATAAGCAGAAACGTCTACTACTTTTTCCAAATAGAAGGCAACTGCTAAAAAAGGAAAGGAAAAACACACACACACACACACACACACACACACACACAACCAAAACAAAGCATTGTGAAAATCAAGCCAAAACCTTTTATTTTCTCTTTCCTTATAGGAAAGATTGGCAAGTGTACATGAAATGACATACAGAACCAAGCTGAGAGATTGTCCTCAAGGTAACCACAGTGAGTACAAGAGGACTGAAGAGAAAACACATTTCTCTAAATGAATTCACTGTTATTGAACAAGGTACCCCCTAAAATCTTCTCCATAGACCAGACTCACATGCTCTATCACAGCTTGGCAAACATCATTCTAAATGATCTCTAAGAATTCTCCTTCCAGTTCATTTTTCTTTTTGCAAATATTCTGTAGTTTCATCTATCGGGTGCTTAAAAAAGTTTAGGAGATCAAAAAGATGAGATGAATAAGGAATGCTCACTGCTGCCATCAAAGAGTTCACATCCTGTGTCAGGTCATCTGGGAACCTGTTCACCATGGCTGAACATTTTCCTTGTCTGCTTCCCTTTCCTGTATCTCCCGACACTGAGGCTGGGCCACGTGATCACTGAGGGCTCTTCCAAGTCTAGCTCTTGGAAACTCAGTAGAGTCAAAGTGGGAGAATTTGGGGCTACAGGGAAAATTAATACTGGAACTAGGGCAGGGAGGATTTCAGGTAACTACCTAGGCAGATTGATCTGGGGGAAGGGCTGAGGTAGGTGCTAAGATTGGCTGACTTAAATAGGAAAAGAGCTCAAACTATCTCTGTTTGCCAATGACATGAGTCTATATTTAGAAAACCTAAAAAACTCCACCAGTAAACTTCTAGAACTCATAAATGAATTCAGCAAAGTAGCAGAATCCAAGATTAACACTCATAAATCAGTTGTGTTCCTATATTCCAATGATGAATCAGCTAAAAGAGAAATTAGGAAAACCATCCCATTTGCAATAGCCTCCAAAAAAGTAAAATGCTTAGGAATCAATCTAACAAAAGAAGTGAAGGCTCTATACAATAAAAGCAACAGAACACTAAAGAAAGAAATTGAAGAACTTAGAAGATGAAAAGACCTCCCATGTTCTTGGATAAGCAAAATTAATATTGTCAAAATAGCCATACTACTATAAGCACCACACAGATTTAATGCAATTCCAATCAAAATTCCAATGACATTCTTCATGGAAATAGAAAGAGCAGTCATGAAATTCATTTGGAAAAATAAAAGACCCAGAATAGCTAAAGCAATCCTTAGCAAGAAATACAAAGCAAAAGACATCATAATACCAGGTGTTAAATTATAACACAGAGCTATAGTAACAAAAACAGCATGGTATTGGCACCAAAATAGGCAAGAAAACCAATGGAACAGAATAGAAGATGCAAAGACAAGCCCACATAAATAGTTATCTCATACTAGACATAAACACACACTGGCGAAAAGATAGCCTCTTTAGCAAATGGTGCTGAGAAAAATGGAAATCCATAATGCACTAGCATAAAAGTTAATCCCTATCTTTCACCCTGCACAAAAATCAACTCTAAGTAGATAAAAGACCTAGGAATTAGGCAATAAACTCTGTACCTACAAGAAGAAAATGTAGGCCCAATACTTCAACATATTGGCACAGGAATTGACTTTCTGAACAAGAACCCTAAAACACAAGATAAAAAATCAAAAATCAATAAATGGGATAATATCAAACTAAAAAGCTTCTTTACAGCAAAAGAAATAGAGAATGAAGAGAGAATCTACAGAATGGGAGAAAATCTTGCCAACTCAACCTCAGGGTGTTAATTTCCTGGATATACAAAGAACTCAAAAAGCTTAATACCAAAAAACAAATAACCCAATCAATAAATGGGCAAAGGAATTGAACAAACCTCTCTCAAAAATAGAAATATGAATTATCAACAAATATATGAAAAAATGTTCAATATCTCTAGGAATTATTGAAATGCAAATTAAAATGACCCTGAGATTTCATCACACTCCAGTCAGAATGGCACTTACCAAGAATACATGTAACAGTAAATGTTGGCAAGGATGTGGGACAAAGAGAACACTCACACATTGCTGGAGGGATTGCAATTTAGTGCAACCACTCTGAAAAGCAGTACAAAGAATCCTCAAAAAACTAGGAATACAACCACCAATTGACCCAATTATATCACTCCTCAGTATATACATCCAAAGGGTTTAAAATCAGCATACTACCGTGATGCAGCCACATCAATGTTTATAGCAGAACAATTCACAATAGCTAAGTTATGGAACCAACCTAGGTGCCCTTCAACAGATGAATGGATAAAGAAAATAAAGATACACACACACACACAATCCAACAATGTTATTCCTTAGGGGAAATGAGTATTTATGTCCATACAAAAATATATACATAGCAACATACTAAGAATACTCATAGTAGTCTGTTTCCTAATTGTCCAAAGATGAAAGCAATGCAAATTATCTGTTTCAGGCAAATGGGTAAATAAGATACAATGCACCAATAAAAAAGAATGAACTATTGCCACACTTAACAACATAGATAAATTTGAAAGAGAAGTGACTAAATATAAAAGAGTACACAGTATTTGATTCTATTTATAAGATGTTCAAGAACTAACAAAACTAGTTTATCATAATAGGGGTCGTAATGGTGGTCGTCTGTGAGGAAGAAGGTTAATATTAATTGGAACCTTCTTGGCTGCTGTAAATGCACTGTGTTAGGTGTATTAGGTATATTTTGTGTGTATATACAAAATTTCACCAAGTTCTATACTTATAGTTTATACATTTTATTATGCATAGGTTGTCCCTCAACACAAAAGTAAATTAAAAACTAACAACCAAAGACACTCAAGGCTGTTGAAGATGTTTGGCTGACCCAAGACTAGAAGAGGAACTACTATACAAGGAGAAAGTTTTGCTTTGTCCTGGCCTTCTTTCCAAAGACATTTATTTGCTGCTGCAAACTCTCACAATGTTAGAGTGACGATGTCTTTGGGTAGATAAAATGATATGATGGGAACCTAATAGAGATCAGAAAAGATAATAGAAATAAGTCCTACCTTCTGCAGGACAGAAGCTACCAAGATGTTTATAAGAGAAGGCATGGTTAAATATCAAAAACATGAAACCAAATATTCTCTACTTTCAGAGCTATGCCCTCAGACTCCACAAACACATCACTCAAGCTCTCATCCTGAAGCCAGGACCGAGAAGCAGCACAACAGAATGGGAAGTGCACAGCATCAGGTGTCTGGAGACCTTGGTCCAAATGCTGACCTCCCACTAATTTATAGTACGACCTTGGACATTTTCTGAACTCCTCCTTAGCCTTTTATTCATTTATCTTTCATCTGAAAAGAGTGGTACATAGATTGTACTGCTGGCTTTTCACTTCAGGGGATCATGAGCATTTTGAGACTGTAATGAACATCATGGTTCCCCTCTTCAGAAAAAAAATGTGCATACACACAATTTTGTGCATCATTTCAGGAAGCCGGTAGAATCCCTGCAGATCATCCATGGGCTTTCAGTTAAGAGCTCACAGATCTGAGCATTTTTAAGATTCATTCTAGGGATGATAGATCTACATTCTCTTTTCTTTTTTTGGTGCCACTACTGCTGATTCTCTTCCTTTGTTATCTCCCTACTTTCATTTTCTCCAACTGCCAAGATCACTAACTCTGACTGGACACTTCCAGATTAGGTTAGGGAACAGAGAGGATTATGATGGACACACAGTGGTCCCAGCCAAGCATCTCCCCTGCCCATCAGACCCAGCCAGCTCTTAGGGCATGTGCACTTGCTAGAGAGACAGAGTATCACTTAATTTCTGGGTAGCTAAAAACTTCATCTTCTAGTTGTCCCTCATTAGTAGTAATTAAAACATGCAGGAGGCAGAGAGAGTAGTTGTGTATTTCTCTTAACCTACCTATTTACCAAGAAACAGGGTTCCAGAGTAGGGCAAGGAGGAACTCAGATGAACTGAGCACCTAGGGGTTAAGTCTCCACTTGTGTTCTCCCCACTCTGCTTAAGGGATTCTGGAGTACCTGGTGTTTTCTAGATTTTAGAGACAAGGAGCATGGAGCCTTTCAAAAACTAACTCACAGGTAGCAGAAAGTAAGGTCTGTCCTCAAATGATGTCCCCATTGTGTATCTAGTAGAGACAGGATCAGATGCTGGAAAGAGTCCTCTTGTATGCGGATGGATATATAGGTAACTGCCTTGGGGCCGCATTTCGTCAAAAAGCAGACCACAGGTCTGAACTCTATGCAATATCTAACTCCATAATATGAGGCTTTCCTTGTCAATGTCAGACTACTATATAGCCATAGAGGACATCTGAGGGATATGGAAAAGAATTATGGAACAGGGATGGGAGTCAGGAAGGGTTCAGAGGGTAGCATGCAGGATTTCTTAGTTCGGTGGATTAACCAAACCAACAAAAGAGGTTTGTAAGACAGTTGCATGGAATGCCTGCCTTCATTTCTACAGGGGTTTCCCTAAAGACTCAGGCCCTTGCATATCTGCACATCTGCTTTAAGTCACTGACAAACTACTGAGTTCTTAGTGTTGTACACAAGAAAGTGTAAATTTTAAAAAGAACGCTGCGAAACCAAACCCACTGTGCATAGTGAGAACTTCAGGTGATGACGATGGCAGGAGCAGAGGTGACAGAAATGATTAGGGTACAGTATTCTTTACTTGCCATCATATCCCTTCCATAATAGAAACTGATTTTGTAATCAGACGAACCTAAATCTGAGGACAGACCAGACCCTCTGCTGCCTGTGAGATTGCAGACAAGTTAGTTTTCTTTTAAGAGCTCCATGTTCCTTGTCTTAAAATCTAGACAACACCAGCTACTCCAGAGTCCCTTCAGCTGAGTGGGGAGAACACAAGTGGAGACTTAACCCCTAGGTGCTCAGTACATGTGAGTTCCTCCTTGCCCTCCTCAAGGAACCTGCTTCTTGATGGACGGGGCTGTAGCAGCCCTCCATCTCTCCTCCCATCTGGGAGAACAGTCACAGAAATCACAGGTGCATGAGTTTGGGGTATGTCAAGATGACAGCTGGGCTATGAGGCCTCAAGAGGAGCAGACCCTTTCCTGCACTGAGATAATGTGTGCTTGGTCTCATATCCTAGTCAGATCATCTATTTCTTAAAACAATGACAACAACAAAAAAAAACACTTAATTGAATGTAAACACTATACATAATTAATGAATCCAACTTGATGAATCTGCACATAAGTGAACACCCCAAATTCATTACCACTATCAAGGCCATGAACATTCTCATCCTGTCAAACATTTCTTCCCACTCCTTTTATTTGTAGACTTTTTGAGGGGTGGGGGGAAGTACTCAGATTGAACCCAGGGCATTCTACTGAGCTAACCCCCCCCATTCCACCTATCTTTTAAATTCTGAGACAGGGTCTCACTAAGTTGCCCAGGCTGGCCTCCAACTTGTGATACTCCTACCTCAGTCTCCCAAGTGGCTGGGATTACAGGTGTGCACCACTGTGCCTGCCTTAGACCATGCATATCTCAATTGCATACTTCATGGCTCTTTCAGCCCTGAGGCTATTACATGAGCCATATTACATGTATAAATATGCAAAGATTCTGGTGCTAGGCTGGGGGAGCATGAATCCCCTCTCTTTCTAGCTCAGTGACTTTGGACAAATATCACGACTTCTCTAAGCCTCTGTCTCTCCATCTATAAAATGGAGTAAAAATAGTTTCTGTTTCAAAGGATTGAGTTCTATTTGAAGTCATAGATATGAAAGATTTAGGGGGAAAAAAGCTCAGTATAGAATTCACAATCCATAATAATTCATTATAATTGTTACTCTTGCTAAGACTGAAAATGTGGATGTTTATAAAACTTGGTATCCACTCTTTTTTTTTTAAATATTTTGTTTTAATTGTAGATGAACACAATATCTTTATTTGTTTTATGTGGTGCTGAGGATCGAATCCAGTGCCTCACATATGCAAGGCAAGCGCTCAACCGCTGAGCCATAGCCCCAGCCCCTGGTTTCCACTTTTAAGAACCTCCCAGTATAAATAGACAGACAGACAAGAAAAAAAATGAAGGCAAAGAGCAGAAATGGTAGAAAGGGAGATGTTCACAGAGGGTGTCACAAGCCCATAAAAGGGACTCCTGTCCCAGACCTAGGGGTATGGAAAGCCCTCTAGAACAAAAATGATGTCTAAGTTGAAAGATCTCAAGGATGAGCGAGAAAGAGTACAAAGGCCCAGGGGCAAGAAGCTCAAGAGTGACACTTGGGGGAACTGCCATGCCGAATGGAACAGAGACAGTGAGGAGCTGAGGGATGTGAAGTTGGAGAGGACATCAGGGGCCAGTTTCATGGTTCCTAATACCATTCCTGGGATTGATCATGGCAGAATACGTATTTGTTCATGCTGACGTTGGGCCTGCCCGTTTCACAGGTGAAGTGCCTGTAGGTGGTAGAGCCAGAACAGAGCCCAGGACAGCTGATTCTCCATATGGTCCCCATTTCCCATTACACCACCAACATTTTGAAATTGAACATTTTGAAAAGGCCAAGGTCTAGTTCCCTCGAGTTGCACTAATGCTCATCCTCTCCAAATGAAGTAGCAAGGAATGGTGGGATGTAATCCCCACTCCATTTTTATTGCTTTGTAGTCTCTGAACTTAGACAGTGGTTCTGAAATGCTCAAGGAAATCACTCCTTGGAATGCCAGCACTGGGCATTAAGATTTGACAGATGCCAGAAAAGAAAGCCACACCAAGGAACTACCACTGAAGTCTTTGTGTTCTGTGGAGTTCTCTGACTCCTGAGGGAAGACAACACGAACCAAAAAAAAGATCACTTTTGAGAAGAGGACTGACTTGATAGGGGGTAGTGACCCTCTGGGAGCATTAGAGTAGAAAGAAATCAAGGTGGCAATTGAAACCGTGCATTTTGGCTTATCTAAGGGAAAAGAGATGACTGGTCAGGGGGAAAAAATGAGAATTTTGATGCTTTCCAAGACTCTGTAAGCAATGGCCTGAATTTGGAACCTTGTACTGACTCAAAGGCAATCCAAAGAAGAAGAAAATTGAGAGTGATTTGACTTTGAAACGGGGACAGAGTGAAACCATAGTCTTTAACTCTGCACTAAAAAGTGCAAATAGAATCCACACCCTTTGTTCACTGACATGGATGCCCATTTACCTCAAGGGAAGGCCCCTAGTAAAGGCTCTGCAATGGCACTGCAGATCTTGAAACTTGAAGGCTCTTCTGTGGGACGCTGAGGGAAGACCCATTTCAAAGCCATTACATGGATGGAATAGATGCTCAAGAATACCCAGGCTATTGTGGGAATGTGAGGTACAGGTGGGTCAGGGACTGGAAGGTTTTCACAGAAGAGTGTGTCATGTCGTAGATAAAAGAAGGGCATGCTTCAGAGACGGCTGGAACATGCAGCCTCAAAAACGAAATGCATTTCAAGAAGGAAATTTAAACTCTGCCTTGTAGACATCAAAAGACAATCTCTGCTATGTGCTTTGCCATTTCAGCACACACTGCCTTGGGTTCTCTGAGAACTTTCCATCATCTTTACTAGTCAATATTAGTTGAGGATTTCCCTTACATGCCCATTAACTCTGCTGGATACTAGGTGGACTCAACAAAGAACAGGACAGAAATCAACCCAAGATGGATTTGCAGTATAGAGTGGAGGAATAAAATACACGAAGAAAAGCAAATTACAGGAAAAGTTATGAAGGGGGGGGGCGGAGAGAGACAGAAAGAGAGATAAGAGTGATACTAGCAAAGGTGACAGTGCTCTGGAAGTTCAGAGTGCAGGAAGCTTTGCTTCTTGTCACCCCAACAAGACTCCACACAGACTAGGGACAGTTTTTTTGTATCTCAGTACAGATGGTCCCAATTATGAGTTTTCAATTGTTATTGATGGTGCAAGAATGATGAGCACCTTGAATTTTGGTCTTTTTTCAGGCTAAGAATATGCAGTACAATATTCTCTTGTGACACTGGGCAGTGACCCAGCTGCAGCTCCTGGTCAGCCTCCCAATCAAAACAGTAAACAACTGACATGCTCCAGTGTACTGTGCTGCTAATCTAGGGTGTCCAGTAGCTTGGGCATCTTAAGTGCATTTTTTTTTTTTTGGTACTGGGGATTGAACTCAGGGGCACTCGACCACTGAGCCACATCCCCAGCCCTATTTTGTGTTTTATGTAGAGACAGGGTCTCACTGAGTTGTTTAGCACCTCGCCATTGCTGAGGCTGGCTTTGAACTCGCGATTCTCCTGTCTCAGCCTCCCTAAGTGCTGGGATTACAGGCTTGAGCCACCACACCCGGCTTTAAGTGCATTTTTGACTTACCATATTTTCAGTTTTTGAATTGAATTTCCTCATACCAGGCTGAGGAAACAAGTCCTCTATAGAACTCTTGCCTTTAAGCAGAGGTAGTAATTTAAAATGCATCTGAAGCCTAGTGTTATGTATTTGCAGACTGGTTGCTGGGAGTGAAATAACCAATTACGGCTAATGTTGATATGCTACTTATTCTATAGACAGAAGTGTTGAGGTTAAGAATGGGAGGACACCAAACCACTTAAATTTGAATCTTGGTTTGTTTATAAATCTAATATATAACCCACATTACCTATGCCTCAGTTTTCTCATGTGGAAGAAGGAGATAGTAACAGTATCTACTTGAGTGAGCTACCCTCCAAGATGTCCCCAATACCTGCCTCCTGGGATTCATACCCTGCTGTGGTCTCCTCACACTGGGCAAGCATGGTTCAATGTGGCTGATCACATACAGAAGTGAAGGGATGCCACCTCAGAAGCCAGGTTATAAAAGATGGTGGCTTCCATCCTGGACACTGTCTCACTTGCTTCCTCTCGGTCCTCTTGCTCTGAAAAGAGCCGGCTGCCATGCTGTGAAGCAGCCATTTGGCCCAAGTGGCAAGAAACTGAAGCCTCCTCTCCACAATCCATGAGGACAGACTTTCCAGAAACCCCGTGACAGAGTTTGGAAGTAGATTCTCCAGCCCCATTTGTGCCTTCAGATGATTACAGTTTCAACAAATGACTTGGCCACAACCTTATGAGAGATCCAGAGCCAGAACCACCCACCTGAGCCTTCCTGGTTTCCTGGACTTTAGAAACTGTGAGATGATAGAAACGTGCTGTTTTATGCTTCTAAGTTTTGGGGTAATTTATTATAGAGCAATAAACAACTAATAGACTCAATTTATTAGGTTGTTGTGAAAATTGAAGGATATAAAATGGCTGAAGCATTCAGCACCTGGCACTCAATAAAAAGTGCATAGATAGCTGTTAATATCATAGGCAAGTTATGTTAGGTGGCTATCTGTCACTGTGACAAAATACTTTAGGAAAACAACTTAGAGGAGAAAAGATTTATTTTGGTTCATGGTTTCAGTCTATAATCTACTCCATTGTTTCTAGGCCTGTAGTGAGACAGAATATCATGGAGGCAGGGCATGGCGGAACAGAGCTGCTCACCTCATGGCAACAGGAAGCAGTCTGAGAGAGAGCAAAGGGCCAGGGACAAAATAAACCCTTTGAAGGAATGGCCCACAATTACCTATTTCCTCCAACCAGGTCCTGCCTCTTAATATTTCAGTCATTCCAACAGCACCATCCACTGGGGACCAAGACCATAGGACACGGCCTTTGGAGAACACTTAAGATACAAACCATAACACAAGACACCATGTAGTTTAACACACATGATGCATTTACTTCCCAAAGCCTAAAGAGTTTGGCACATTTTATATAAATGTGATAAAAAAAATTCTCACTTTATCTGCAAATGATAATATAATGTCTCCCTTGTTGGGCAAATATCACATAATTTTAAATTTTATGAAGGATTTATAAGTTATGTTTATGTTCTTTCTTAAATCTCAAAACACCGTGGTGCCATTTTAGCTCAAAGACAAACACCTACCCCTTCTTTTGTCAATCCCAAGGGCCAAATGGGTTTTGAAATATGTGAATTCCAAAGCATGCATGGTCTTCAGAAATTCATTACTCAGATGAAAGTATTATCTTGCACATCTAAATGAGCAAACTCCAGCCCAGAGAAATGTGGGGTAACCTCTCAAGAGTCACAGTAGTTAGTGACAGAGTTGGCATTTAGCTCCAGACAGTTTGACTCCAGAGCCATGCTCCTGGAGAAAAGGGAGGTCAGCCTCACAGTGTCCCCTGATCTGCCTTAGGTTGAACCTGAAATTAACATTTTTCAGCTATTGATCCTCTCACTTCCTCTATTATTGGTGCATTTCAATTAGTGTCAAAATTAATCGGCAACCTCAACTGTTCTTTAGCCACATTACAAATACTTATATGTATAATATGCCAGCAGTGCCTAATTAAAATTTATACACCAGTAATCTCCTTTACTTCTTAATTATACCATACTTCCATTTACAATTATCTAGTCAGATATAAGCTATATTCAGAAACACGTGCTGAAGAAATGAGCAGTGGCTTTCATGGCACCATGAGGCACTCACTGCAGCTTCAAATAAATCCAGTCTTCCCAATCTGTTTGAAGCACGTTTTCCTGGCATGTCAGATAGAGTCTTACCCTCGATGAATGTTTGCCATTTGAGCATGAATCACAACTCACGGGAAGGAAAAAGAATGCAAATGTTTTGTGAGATATAATATGTGGTTAATGCATTGTATGGGTTCTCTTTTCAGCCTCACAGTATACCTTCACAGAAAATGCATTTGTCATGTATATATTTATACATCATTTGTGTGTCTCTAGATAAATACTATAGCTGTAGATAGATATTATACACAGGTCAATGCTGTATACCATCTATAGTATCTATAGAAGGTATACAATATTTATAGAGTACATACAGATAGATGTAGGTGTGGATATCTATCTATAGAGACATATGATAGCAGAGTAGAGTTTAAAATCTGATCAATCTGACTCCAGATCCCAGCAGTGAAAAACACTGCTCCAAAGTTCCTTCCCTAAACATTTGACTCTAGAAAGCACAGTTGCACTTGGCTTAGTGGCCGTACCAGGGTGACCTTAAACATGAGCAATGGGTATCTTACTCTCAGAGGCAGAATGCGTTCTCCATCCCAGCTGAGAGCAATAATATGGACTCTATAGATGTAGCAGAGAAATGCTTCTCAAACTTTAGTGTGCACAGAAATCACCTGAGACCTTGCTAGCAAGCTGGCTCTGATTCAATAGGTCTAGAGTGGGGTGTAGGATTTCAGATTTCTTACAGATTCCCAGGTGATGCTCATGCCACTGGTCTGTGCCCCACATTTAAGCCATACGATTTTAAGGAATAGGATCAAGATTATACCAACAAGCCAGGCACAATGGCACATGCCTGTAATCCTAGCACTTTGGGAGGCTGAGACAGGAGAATCACAAGTTCAAAGCCAACCTTAGCAATGGTGAGGCACTAAGCAACTCAGTGAGACCCTGTCTCTACATAAAAGACAAAATAGGGCTGAGGATGGGACTCAGTGGTCGAGTGCCCCTGAGTTCAATACCTGGTACCAAAAAAAAAAAAAAAAAAAGAATTACACCACCAGAGGCATTCAGAATTACCCACTGGTAAAGAAGAGTCAAAAAGCAAGGAAAAGGAATACATTTAGATCAAAATATTACATGTATATGTAAAACAATTATCTTGATAAGGAAGGCCACATTTATTGAAGGCTGACCATGGATCTGGCACTGTTCTAAGTGTTTCATGTACATTAATTCACTTAAACCTCATAGTAATTCTTTTGAGATGAATACTATTATCGTCCCATTTTGCAAAGGAAAAAAATCCAGACAAAAAGGGGGAGGGTAACTCTCAAATACTTATCATTTAACATGGAAGCAGCACTTAAACCCAGGTAACCTTTTCTAAAAACAGGTTTGACCCCTGAGCTCAGAAAAATGACCTAACAATTTTAGTTAACCACAAGTTCAGGGTGAGCTCACAATGTGTGCCAGTGGCTGACAGGAAATACAGTGGTCTTGACAATGAATTTTTTTAAGAAATGTCTGTAATAAAAAAAAATAAGTACATAACCACAGAGCACACATGAGCAAATTTAGCAGTGAAAAGGAGATAGTCTGTTAGTTCAGGATCATAGCAGAAAATAGAATTTAGCACAGTTTTGTGCAAATAAAGAGACTTTAATAAAGGGGCTACAACATCGGTAAGGTTAAATGACACAGAAGAGATACTGAGGAACTTGGAGACTAGCAGCAGGAGAAAGCCATGAACACCCAAGGCCAAAGTGTAATCAGAATCCAGTGACAGCCAGATTCACACAGTAGGAGTCAGATAGATGGAGGGATGCATCAATACCAGTGTCATATTGAGGCAGGAAAGGAGTTGGTCAAACACCCAGGGCTTTCTTTTCCTACCTTCCAATCACCTTCTGGCTCCCCACCGGCCTAACCTAATATGGTGCCAGCCAGGAAGAGCCCAGGTAAAGTAGCCCAAGCAGTGGATAGCTGAGGAATGAGAACAGGTCAGAAAAGACTAGAAATGACTGTGGGCAACTACAGAAAAACCAGCAAAGATAGTAAGAAATCTCAAAACTCCTCTACGTAGCACAGTTTAGTCAAATGCAAATACTTATGGCCAAGGAGAGACAAGAGCCTAATGATACCAAATTTACCAAAATACAACTTAAAGGGTTGACATATACAGAAGAAACATTCCATGTTAGCCCGGGGAACAACACATTTGAAAGAATAAATTTGAATCTGATATAAAGAAATTTCAAACAAATACAGAAAGGATGGTTTTATAGAGTTCTGAGTTTTCCATCCTGGGAAATTTTCAAGTATAAGGCAGAAACTGTATGTTGGGGTTTTATAGAAAGATCCCCAGAAAATAATGGATCCAGATGACCCGTAGTGTCTTCCAAACTAAGATCCTACAAATGTGTGATGTTTGAGCAGGGCCAGCCAGGCTGATCTCACAGGAGGTCACAAAATAAAACTGTGCAGAGCACACTGCCCAAGGACTGTGCAAATGATGTGCCACCCGGCTATTTCGTCACCTCTCCCTGACATTGGGAGCAATATTACTTTGTCGCCATATTCAGCCTGACAGCTGGAGCCTCCTTTCTCATAACAATGATAACCCCTGACCTCTCTGAAGGGCTCTCACTCCTCTTCTGTGCACATATTGCTAACAGCATCATTTTTAATGATTTGTGTATTCAGAGAGGTCCCGTGCTTACAGCATGTAAAATGAGTATCTATTTCAGATATAAAATTTCATCCTTCTACATTCATATATCAATCTTACTTAATTGGCAAGCCCTTGGCCCCGTCTCTGCAATTTCATGACACTTATGGTTAAGGATAGGGGAGTTGATGTCAGGTAGATCCGAATTCAGACCTTGGCCTTACTACTTTGTAAATATGTAGCCACAAATTCCTTGGCTTCTCTGAATCTCTATCTCCTCTTCCACAAAATGGGAATGTTAATACTAAAAGCTCAAAGTAATTGAATAATGGAAGGTACCTAAGTCATACCAAATGCCCAATAAATGACAGCTATTATTGTCATCATGAGCAAGAGAGTCAATAGCGTGCTATAGATCCAAGAGAAAGGGTGACAGAGGAAAATGATGGACAAGGAACTGAGACCTGTTTCCAAGTCCTACCTCTGCTTTGTATATCTCTGTGTATATTTCCCCTTTTGCTGAAGAGTGTAGTAACCCTTGTACTATAATTTCATGAGGAACAAAACTGATACTGAGGAGATGATCTACTCTAGGGGTCACAAACTCAAATGCTAATTGGATCCAGGCAGCAAACCCCAATGGGATTGAAAGGCCCTTAAAGACACACATGTCCCCTTTCAAATGGTGGGAAGTTGCTACTCTACTCCAGCTTCTCTTCCCCAGTTTCTATGATTTTCCAAAAGTCTGGATATCTAGAGTGTTCTATGAAATCTCCAAAGCTTTAAATGTAGATAACTAATTCAAAAGTGTAAAACCCTCTGCAGTCCAGAGAATCATCTGTGAGTATCAATTTGGGATCTTTAATGTAATATTCCCTTTTAAAATAAGAAAAAAAAATGCAGGTGGGAACAGAAGCACAGAGAGGTCTAGCAATGTGCCCAAAGTCCCACAACCAGTTGAAATTGCTGAGGCTGAAATGATATGGATTTTTGCTTCCCTCCATTTGGCAATCCAAAGGCCCTTTTTATTATTGTCTATGATTAAATGTGCATGTAGACCCCCCCATAAGCCCTGTGAGTGCCACTGCAAAGCCTTGTCCTGCCTAGCATCGTGCCTGCAGTTAACTATAGTGCAATGTGAGAAACGCAAGCTCAGCTTTGACATGGCCAGTGTAAGATGAGTTCAGAGTGACAGCACAATTCCCAGGAACAGGGTTTACAAAGATCCAGGTGTGAGTAACAGCCTTCTCCTGATGGTCTTCCTCTAAGCAGCAAAATTAGTAGATTTATAGACCATTTATCAAATAATCTTGAGGGAAAAAAATACACTTTCAAGTAGAAAACATGATAAATTTCATTCAGCACTGCTAGATGCCAGGCTTGGACCAAAGACTTTACATGGTTTATCTCACCCTTAGAACTGTTCCATGAGGTAAGCATTACCATTGTTGTCATTTTACAGACCAGGGAACTGAGGCACAGGAAAGTAAACTAAAGTGCTCAGTGTCACAGTGCCAGAGAGAGGCAGATACAGGAGGTGAACGCAGCAGCCTGACCTCAGAGCTGATGTCCTCACCTATCCAGTGTGTCCTCAGATGACTTAATTTCCTCTTCATAGTGACTTTATGAGAGAGGTCATGCTGTCTCTATTTTGCAGATGAGTAAACAGAGAGCCAGGAAGTGCTAGAGATTACACAGCTACCCTGTGGTCACTGTAGGATTGGCTGCCATTTTCCACGAAAACTTGTGGGGAAAGAACAGTGGGACCATATTTCTCCCTCATTAGTTGTCTTAATCCTCAGTATTTTTTCACTTGTCTCTTCTATGACACCAGCTCCAAAAAAAAAAAAAAAAAAACATATCCAAGTCTCCAGGCAACACATTGAGTGCTGTGGCAGGGAGAAGGGGAACGGCAGTGGCCTTCTGCTCGCTGACACTGCCACCACACAAGCTCCACAGGCTGGGAGGTGTTTCCATGTTCTCACTTCTGTAACGTCCGGTGCCTGGCACCGACCTTCAGTATTTGCTGAATGAACGAGCGTGGAGAATGAATGAGATAAACATGCAGTGAAATTGTTTGAACTGTTCAATTATGTTCCAGATACATTGCAAAGATTCCAAAGAGAGGTCAAAAGCAGAGTTTGGTGGAATAAAACTTGTCATTACTAACAAAGCAATCATTTAAAAAGGAAGGATGAAGCCGGGCGCAGTGGTGCAAGCCTATAATCCCAGCACTTAGGGAGGCTGAGACAGGAGAATTGCGAGTTCAAAGCCAGCCTCAGCAATGGCGGGGCACTAAGTGACTCAGTGAGACCCTGTCTCCACATAAAACACAAAATAAGGGCTGGGGATGTGTCTCAGTGGTCGAGTGCCCCTTAGTTCAATGCCCAGTACCCAAAAAATAAAAATAGAAAAAGAAAAAGAAAAAGGAAAGATGAGAGGGCACTCTGCTGGGAATTTCTCCCTTAGTCACTTGGGCCTCCAAACAGTATAGAGATGTCAAAGGAGAAAAAGTAGAGAAATCCAGCAGGATGGCTGCAGGGGGGAGTAGGACGCAAGCCTGGCTCCACCTCTGCATCATCCCCTCGGGGCCCCTTCCTCCAGGTCTACTCCTGAGCACCAGAGACTAGAGAGAGAGAGCCTGTCCTGCTACTGTCTGGAGCCGCCCTGGGACCAGCTAGCATCCCTCCCTAGGTCATAACTTCTGAAGGCACCTCACATTGTCGTCACCATTTCCTCATGGATACTCACAAGGTACCTGTGAGATTGACATCATTGTTCCCCCTTGGACAGATTTGGGCACAGAAACACCAATCCAGCCTGTGGGTAGCAGAGGCAGGATGATCACCTCAGACAGCTGACTTAAACTCTGGTGCTCTCCTCTGCGTAGGCTGTCTCCTAAGACCTAGGATCTTCTGAAGGGTGTATTGGACACAAACAGGGGTACCTTTCTTTGGGAAGCAGGCTCCACACCCGCCCTCCATTCTCACAGCTTGCCATCTTCGTACACTATAGTCCATTTGTCAAGGAAGGGGTACACATCCAAGCTGGGTGACTCCAATGCCCCCATTCATTCCAATGACTGCAGGGATTGGTCCAAGAAGTGCACATGTGACCCAAGACAGGCCAACCTCAACCATTCCCCACAAGTTTCCAGAACTGATTTAAGGAACAAATACTCAGCAATAAATCTGGTGATGGATGCTCCCATATCCATGCAACCACAGATAAGCCAGTAATGGTATTCCTAACCCCTCCCCCTCTTGTTTGTGGTATCAGGGATTGAACCCAGAGGCACTTAACCACTGAGCCACATCCTCAGCCTTTTTTTTTTCTTCTTATCTAATTTTAAGACAGGCCTCACTAAGTGACTTAGGTTCTGACTACTTGCTGAGGCTGGCTTCGAACTCACAATGCTCCTGCCTCAGCTTCCCCAGCCACTGGGATTACAGGTGTGCACCATTGTGCCTGGCTCCCACCCTCCTTAAAAACAACCAGCATGTGACCAAATTCTGGCCAACGAGGGAAAGTTTCCTCTCTCCTAAGCAGCAGCCATAAACTGTTATTGGTTCCACGTGTGACACTTGGAATTGGATCTACCATCCTATCTCGAATTTACAGATGAAGCAAATGCCGTGGATGGAAATAGCAAATGGAAAGACTCAGGGTCCATGGCACATCACCCAGCCAGTGATGGTATACTGCTTAGAGACCTCCCTGCCTCTCAGGTAACAGGTAGGTGGTAGAGAAGAAAAGTCTTTTTTTATTTAAATTTGATGGCCAGGATTTTCTGTTAATTGCAGCAAGAAGCCTCCTTTGTGACACAGTCTCCCTTCCTTTCTGGCCATGCAGACCACAAATTGGCCCTGGAACTGTGGGCAGTACTCATGGACCACCCTGCATCATGGCAAAGAGCTGAGCTAAGGCAGGAACCGCTGCAAGAAGCAGAAACGAGGTCTTGTGACTCTGCTCTGCATCTCCCTCTGGACTTGAAAGAACTTGAGTCTTTTTAACTCTATCTCAAAACAAGTTGCAGGTAAGCACTTAGCCAAGGACAGATCTGCTGGACAGTGGAAAGAGCTCCAATTAAGTGGGGGGAAGGGAAGTTCTAGCCCTGTTCTTACCTCTAACTTCCTGAGGAATCTGGGACTCTTCACTGGACTTCTTATCTCATTTACAAATGAAGAAGCTCAAGCAACACTTGCTGTGATTAAAAAGTGTGTTCTAATAATCCCATGCTTGTGAATTCATCCTACAGATAAACTCCATATAACCCTAAAGATGCCACACACAAATGTTCACTGCAGCATTATTTGTAGCAACCACCTGTCTAACAAAGGCCCAGGTATAAACCAGCTACAGTCATGCATGGTTTTGTATGGCTTGTGAATTAAGAATGGCATTTACATTTCTAAACCATAATTAAAAAGAGGAGGAACAGAGTAAGTTGGTACAGAGATCCTGTGACCCACAAAGCCTAAATATTGACGATCTGGCCTTTTCACAGAGTAAGTTTGCTGACCTGTGAGCAATTGTATCAGCTTCCTGTGAAATAAGCAGGCATTGAAAATCAGAAAGACTCACACGTGCTGATGTGGAAGGAGACCTACCACAGATTGTTAAATAAAAATGCAAGTATCAGAACCTCATGAGGAGCCTGATTGCATCTGTGTCAAAATGTAGAATGCAAGTTCTTTATGAAGGATATGCAAATCATTTCTGGAAGGACCTCAAGAAACATAGTCGTTATTGCCTCTGGGGAAATAAGTCTGAAATGGACATTTCTCATAGAACGGCTTTTATATTTCCCTTGTTCTTTTCTCTTAGATTTTTACCATGAGCACATGTTACAACCTTATCTATAAAAATGAGCCAGTTGGGCAGTATGATCTCCCAGGACATCTTTAGCTCCGAGTCTCTCTAGAATAATAACTTCTAACATCTTGCCAGTGTTAGTCCTACTACAGTATAGACATTCAATGCTTTCTTTCTTTTAATCTTCACAACCATCTCCTGAAGTCACAATCGCCCTTTGCCAGGTGAGGAGACTCTCAACCCAGAAGCTGCGAGCATGCACGATAGCTGGGGATTCCAGACTTCTTGCTCTGGTGCATCCACTCCCAGCTGTGATACCATGTGGTCTGTGTGGCTGAGTGGGTCCTGGGAGTCAGAGTGACATTAGCTTTATGAGTAAGTAGAAGCCGCAAAAGATGAGATGCACTTTGCAGGAGGCCAGAAACTTAATATAGCCAAATATTTCTCTTTCTTGAGCCCATTGAAGACTATTAATGTGCAGATGGAGTGGAAGTAAATTTTTCACTGGGAAGTAGGGAAGAAAGGGTAAGTGTTTTCTATCACCATTCAAATTGCATTGTGTAAACAGAGACTAATCTGTTGGGGAAGACTATGTGACCTTGGGTAAATTAGAGACTCTCTCTGAACCTCAGTGCTCTTATTTCTGAAATGAAGAGGTCAACCTGGTCATGAGAGATCACAAACTATTGGGTCACAAAATGTAAAGAGGGGTAGGCTGGTCAAGGGGTCAGGATGGAGGACCATGAAGAAGCAGAGAATTCTTGATTGATTTAAAGCAGGGCAGAATCTACCTACTACTTACAGATCTTGGCTAAGGGTGAATACCCACCAGTGACCTCAAGCGGTTTGGTTTTCAAGATAAGCCAGCAATTCATATTTGCATATGAAAAAAATCCAATTTTAAAATATTGCCATCTCATTCTAATATTGAAAAACAAAAACCAAGCCTCTGGGGCCAAATCAAAACAAGTAGCCTGCAGACCTGCCAACATGCCACCTTTGGCCAAGAAGGACATCAGAGACACTGAGCTGCATCTCGTTGAGTCGCTGAGGGAAGCCATGAGGGTTGCATCTCCCAAAAACCAAATTCCATTGAGCTTTCATTTGCAATACGCATCAGGATTCTACCTCTGTTTCCTTTCTCCCTGTTACATCTCCCTCTTCCCCCATCAAATGACAACTGGCAAAATTGAGGAAATAAAAGCACCAAGCAAGAGGAGGAGGAGGAGGTGTTCCAGCCTCTAGCTGGAGAGGAAGTGCACCCTGGGGGTGCTAAGACGCCCGCCCCGTGGCTTGCAAGACTAACCCCTTCCTAGGGAACTGGAGGTGTGTGACTCCTCCCCGTCCCTATATGCAAGCAGCCATTTGCCTCCTTCCCTTCTCCATACCAGTATCCTCAGCTTTTCACCCACACCAGTGATTTCAGGGAACAGACACTCAATCTAGAAGCGACAGGCCCCCACCACCAGTCGAGCGTGACAGCCAAGCTCGTTCTTCATTCTGACGTGGCTGCAAGCAGCACCAGGCGTCTTGGCGACAACCTCGAGGTGATTAGAATACTGAAAGCTCCAAGATGGGTGTGTGCTTGTGGGCATGTGGACATGTGATGGGAACAGCAATCACTCAGGCTCTTGACAGCCAGTCACGTGGTAGGATCAGTCGTCCAGCAGAAGAAACAAGTCGTGCAGCAGAAGTGGGAAGAGGAAGACGGCCCTACTCCAGAGTCAGCCAGGGCTTCTACTGCATGCAGAGTCCCATCCCAGCATTCACAGCTACCTGCCTGCTAGGGCCAAGCCACCCAGGTTCCAGTCTCCTTTGCAACTATACCATTTCTTAATACCTATGCATCAGTCTCATGAATGTTTTCCCTAAACTCCCCCACCTCCTGTTTTCTGAATGCACCCAGAATGCTGCTCCATTTGGATGGAGGCATATTTTCATGTTCAAGGAAAAACATAATAATTTGGGCAGTTCCTTGGTACCTTTTTTGGTAGTTGTAGTACAGAGTCCCTGACAATACCTTCTAAATAATACCACTGTGCAATCATAGAAGTAATGATAGATGTCAATGAGCACCCACTGTTTGCCAGACACTCATACAAATACAACTGTGCCATCACAGAAAAAAAGCTAAATATTATTGAGCACCTAATGTATTCCAGACGCTATAGAATACCTTACTTGCCTTAAATTATTGCACCCTCACAACCACCCTACTCGATGAGATCACTGAAGCACAAAGAGGTGAAGTACCCTAACCACCTGACTGACAGAGAGTAAAGTCAGGGACCAAACCAGGACCTCAGTCTCCAGAGCTTGCACTCCCATAATGGACTCTCTCTGGAGGAAGATGGCATGGCAAGAAAAAGGAAGAGGTCATCAGGTGCTTTGGGTTTTTGGTCCCTGATGGTTCCATGTCACCTTTCATAGATCATTTCATCTTCGCAAGTTTTCTCTATTGGGATCTTCATTCAAGGGAGGGTCTAAATTATATCCAGAAGGATGTAGTTTGTGAAGCCAAATACAAGTAATTGCATCCAGACTTATACAGAAAAGCCAAGAAATAAAAGAATAATGCAATTGAGTTTAAAGCAGTAAATATGTCTCAGTGAACATAATGGAAATCGGATGGCAAAGGAGAGCCCATGGACCAATGCTGAAGTGGTCTAAAAGTCCATTCCTTTGAGGCAACTTCTAAGGGGTCTTTTATGAAAGGAGACCCTAGCAATTCTTTTTAATTAACACAAAATGATTTTTCATACTTACGACCTTGGGAACTCTATTCAGAAGGTTCAACCCCAGGCTAAAAGACTTTTGTCCCCTTTGTGAGGGTCCCAACAGGCATCGCTGTAGATTCTCCAGTGTCCAGCAGAGGGCACCCACGTCCACATGCTCTGTTGCTTGGAGGGACTGTGAACTTGGCAGTCCGGCTTCAGAGAGCCCTCCTGGTCTGTCCTATGTTACTTTCCCTGCTCCACTTGCCAGTGGAACTGAAATAAACAAAGTCATGGGAATAGACAATTTAAAAACTAAGCTTGGTTTTATGTCTCTGGATTTCCAATAAAAGTGTTTTAAAGATGAAGAGGTTGCTCAGGGGCCCCCTTCCTCCCTGCCATTCCTCCTCTTCATTGCCAGGTCTCTCCAAGTAGGATCTGGAAGATAAGAGGATCTGCCTGGATGGCACTGTGGCTGCACCTTCCCTACATCTTCTCAGGGGAATCTCTGAGCCTGTGGCGTCAGGTTTCTCTTTATCAAATCACAGCCGTCCTTAGAAATGGCCCCCGAGACCATCACCGCCTGCCGGGTGCTGAAATATGTTATCATTAGGCTCAACATGTTATTTAGTTAATTAAATGTCATGCTTTTGATGGCATTAATTAGACCTGCTGCAGAGTCCTCAGAAAACAAAACCAAACAAAAATGAAAACATCATTCCTAACCCAAGGAGACTCTGTGGAGCCAAAGAAGGATCCTCCTAAAGCCCTCTCTCCTCCAGGACAAAATTACTCCAAATGTATCTTTGAACAAATAGCTCAGTTAGCTTCATGGTATCATTTTCCTTTGAGGGAGGATGCTACTAATGTCCCTGGTATTCTAGAGCACTTAATGCTTTCATTAATGATATAATTGTCCCTTACATAAATATAATATTTTATGTAATGTGTTATAAGTGATCATGGACTGAGTTGTTTTTCCCAAAAATGAAATTCATGTTCACAGCAGCCATGTGTGAGCAGGTAGCTACATATCCAGAGATCTAGGAACTGCTATGATGAGCAATTAGTTCAAGTAGACACACTATCAGATGGTCCTTCCAGCACTGCTGAGAAAACAGTGAAACATAAAGCAGACCCAAGATTAGATGGAATAAGTCCTCAAGTTCCAAGAGGCAGACTTACATAGAAGAGTCCAGTAGACAGCTTATTGAATAAGTGATCAAAAGCCTTCTCTTATTATTGGTGATCCTAAGCAAGTCACTTGGTATCTCTGAGTTTTGCTTTTCTCAGTTATTACTGGAAGGAAGAGAAAAGGTGATCCCTGAACCATCAGATCCTGATCCAGGGATCAAAAGCCAAACAGAGGCAATCTTCTGGCAAACCCTACTAAGGGTTTGCACAGCAGAGTGTCCAGACGTGCAGAGTCATAATCGTGCCATCATTTAATGCGATGCATTTCTGGGAGTGCGAGAGGGAGCAAGCGAATCCAGGCGAGTACATTTAAACCAAGATCGCCTTCGCAAACTGGTTCATAGGTGTCAGGACCTCGGACAGCGCTTTGGGCCCTACCGCTCTCGGGTGCCTGGCGCTGTCCTCTCAGGCCCCTGGCTGCGCTCTGCTGGCTCCACGTGCCTTGCTTTGGCTTACGTCCCAGGGCAGAGGTCCATTTGGTGCCAGGCTGCGGGTTTTCAGAAAGATCTAAATCCTCAGTAGATGCAACTTAGGTTAAATGAGAGGGACAGCCAGATTCAGCAAACAGAGGCTAAGTCATCCAGGTGTAGCAAAGTGTAGAAGAAAAAGTATCTTCCATCAGGATCCAGAAATCTGGGTTAGAACACCAGATGTGCCTTGAAATTTCTGCCTACTTTTGGGAAAACCACTACTTCTCTGAGCCTCGATTTAATCCCCCATGAAATCAGTGTGGAAGTTTGGTCCTCTTTGGCGTTTTCAGCACTAACACAATAATATCTTATTGTTCTTACAAAGGTGGGACTATACCTTGGCACTCTGAGGCTTCTGTAAGTTTTAGATTTTTAGCTTCTCCTTCCAGGTGTGAACTTTCTTTCTAGAAGCCCTGAGCATGTCCACTGCACTATATCTAGACATGGAGAATATGCTATTCCTAATGCCATCCATTAGGAATGGTGATGGCCACATAGGAGGCCATCATAGAAGAGTTACCAACATTCTACTATTTTACATGTTTACTGCAGCATTTTTTAATTTAGCTTGGATAGTCAAAGGTAAGATGATATTTGTGTGACTCAACAGTCTTGATATCATTGAGCAACTGGATCCAGCCCTACCTGAAGCCAATGTACCCTGGATTTTCCTGTTATATGAATCAATCACCTCCTTGCTCTTAACTTCCATGGGTTTAAAGTTTCCTGTCTTTATTAGTCCTGCTGTTTTCCATTTGTATCCCTGTAACTAAAAGAGACCTGAGGATAAAGAAAGTTAAATTGCCACATATAGTACACAATATACAACTAGATTTAGATATCTCTGTAGGTTTTCTTTTCTATAGGTCAAGAGTTAGAAGAAGGGAAATTAAAGATTCAACATGATGCCAATGTCAAGAACCTGCCAGATTGGGCTGCAGAACTGTGTGTTTAATGCCCTTTTGGCCAGTTGTGTTGAGCATTTTTAACAGTCTGCAGTTTGCTCCTGAGAAATCTAGCTGCCTAAAGAGAAGTGCCTGCCTCCTGTGACATCACAGCATTGAGGAAATAGACAAGGACTCCAGAGAGAAGTGCCGCTACACAATAGAGAGTTGAGGAAACATGTCAGTCATTTGTTGAAGACCTACTGTGTGCCAGGAATGTCTTGGTGTCCATTCTCACAATAGTCCTGGCTGGTCAGGATCATTATCCCCACACCATGACACAGGTGCTCATGGTCAGGGAGATTAAGTAGCTTTCCCCAAATAGTAAGTGGTAGATCCTTGGTTCAAATTGTGGGTTCCTGGGTTCAGGTCCAATCTCCTACCACACACTGTACCTTTCTCTCCATATGATGGAGGGGCCATGGAGGGGACTGATGCCATCAAAATAGAAGTGGATAAAAACAGCCCAGGTGAAGGAGGAGGTGCTTTGGGAGCAAGCTTCTGGGAAGCAAAACATGAAACAGACTATACCCCTTGCAGGATGATCCCAAAGTCACTTTCTGAATCCCTGTTTCTCCTTCTTTGCTCTTTCTCCATGTAACCCTAAAAATAAGGGTCATATTTGACAGAAGCAGGATTTGATCCCACTCTGGGGAGCACCTCAGAGTTTCCAAATCATCACCCCTCCCCTCCCCCACTGGGCCTTACTGCTCCTGCATGGTTGTTTACTTATTAATTTAAAAGGCCCTATTTCCACTTGAAATTATTTCAAAAGAAAATGTCACACCACAAATGGAAAAAATATATATATCCCTTGCCCTATATAGGAAACCTCAAAATAAACACACAAAAAAACAAGCCAAAGTCATTACATTTAAGAGATGCTATGGGGCTGGGATTATGGCGCAGTGGTAGCGTGCTCGCCTAGCACACATAAGGCACTGGGTTCGATCCTCAGCACCACATAAAAAAATAAAATAATAAAGATATTCTGTCACCTACAACTAAAAAATAAACATTTAAAAAAAGAGAGAGATGCTATGACCTGATGGTAACTCTGACCCAGAGACATGACCTTCCCTTGGTGCAAAGGAAAATATGGAGGAATATTGAAGTTCTTAAAAATATATTAGCCAAATGCAATGGCACACACCTTTCATCCCAGTGATTTGGGAGACTGAAGCGGGAGGATTGCAGGTCTGATGCCAGCCTCCACAACTTAGTGAGACCCTAACTCGAAATTAAAAATAATTTTTTTTAAAGGCTGGGGCTGTAGTTTAGTGGTAGTGTACCCTGGATTCAATCCCTAGTACCACAAATACACACACACAAACCTTTCTCTCTGACATAATCAGATCAATTAAAGGAGAACTGGAAAAGAAATGACTTCCACCACACAACTCTACATTATTTAGTACCAAATCTTTGTACCACCTACAATCCAGTGACTGCAGGGGACACATGCCGTAGAGTGGGTCTTGCTGCCTCAGCATGCCTCCTGGCTGGCATAGACCTACCACCTCCCTGTACCACCTTTGTGTCTGTGCTGATGCCACCCAGCCCCACCACCCTTCTCTTCCTTCAAGGAGCCTTCCTGAAACATGTCATCCTGCAGTATAGTTTTGCCTTTATACCACACATTTAGGAAATGTGCCATGTATTGGCCTGAGTGCTAATGTAAGCACCTCTTATGCATATTTCTCCTTGCTTTGATAAGCCTGATGATTCTCAAACAAGCAAAGTGACTGCCCCAATCAATCAGCTTCCCTAGCTACAAAGTAAATAACCAAACATCTTAAATCATCCCAGCTCTCCTGGTGGCTTCATATATTTTAGAAATAGAAAATATCTTCATGATCATTGGATCTATCCCTTTCTGTGAACATGAGAAGGCTCAGACTTTCAAGAATGTGTTCAAGGTTAAACCCCCAGGAGACTGACAGATCTGAGATCTGAACTCAGGACCTCTTAGTGGACAGAGATCTTTCCTTTTTCCTATGTTTTTCTCTGTGATAAAAGAGTGCTCAATAAATACAATTCAGAATTGAAATATTCAACAACATTCAGGCTCCTGATTCAGTTGCTGAAAAATTCCACTGGATACAGAATCTTCCGGGAAAACAAATTCCAGGAAAGATATTCATCTTACAAACCAGTCTTTGCTACTTTTGTCAAAATTTATAAATGAGGACTGATGGGGTAGATAAGGTGGGGCAAAGGGAATGAGATGGAGCAATTCTGCCAGGGTGACATTGCAGGAATAATAAATATCTCCTTAGGGAAGATTTTTTAAAACTGTTATTATTAAGCCTCTCAAACATAACCGTGTGAAGAGTAGCTGCCAAATGGCACCTACCTCTGCTGCTCAGATGATTTGGGTAAGCTTTAGATAAATACCCCTGGCTCTATGGCGCTGATCCAACCTCGAGCTGGAACTTCCAACTCTTTGAGCTTTGCCCAGCACTAAGTAATTATCCCTGGAAATATTTACTGTTTATCTACCTTCAAATTTTAATGACAGAGATCCCATTCAGATTCCCATTATGATTCAAGGCACGGACAAAAGCTCCCCCAGACTCCCCTAATAAATTTAACACGGGGCAGGATGTGCTTAAATTTTTATAAGTTCACCTTGTCACCTCTTCCTAGCTTTTTGCATGAAGAGCAAGAAGTGCTTCTTAATTTATTCTTTAAAAAAATAAAATTCTACCCTACCTAGAATATGAGTTCTATGAATTGTCTTTGTTTTAGGTGTGTTTGTCTGTGCTCTTCTGGGAATGAAATGCCTGTCTCTCAGAAAGATCAATGCTTGCCTGAGACACATTCTCTTTGGATTCCAGGAGTATTTTTGCAATGTTTCTCTATCCATGATGGCCCAACTCAACATAATCCTCTGTCTCTTCAAGGTTACCCTAAACATCATGGCCTCAGGGTGGGAAAAGAGGAGGTATGAGAGACCACTCAAGGCATGTTTCCCTGTCAGTAGAGGGTAGGGGCTGGGCTAGAGAATCCCAAAGGTTCTCACTGCTGTAATGGACTCTGATTATCCTATGATGAGCAATTCAGAGAACATTACCATCAGAGAACCAGCTCTTGGATGAACAAAGTATAAACAATGCTGATGGCTGGAAATGTACAGAGGAGAGAGATCTGCTCAGTTCTCCATTGGTGATAGCCAGCAGGGAGTGGCTCACCACTGACCAGGCAGTCTTCACCTTAAGGGAAGACACAGCCCAAGGGAGGTTCCCACCTCTCTCTTCCCACAGAACACCATCACCTTCCTTCCTCTGTTCCAAAGCAGTCCAGGGAGTTAGCAGATTTGTCATGGGGAGATATATTCATCTGCTCCATCCTGACCTCTACTAGGCACATGGGCCAGAGTAAGGACTTGGCTTTTCCCAGAGCCTGGCTACAAGCCACAGGTAGGGCTGAGGCAGCCACTTCTAGAGCAGAGTTTTTAAGACCTCTGCAAAGCCACTGCTTCCAAGGCACTTCTCCATACTCAATGTCACACCTCTTCAAGGTCAATTTGGAGATTAGAATAAAAATTAATATTTGAGTGAGGGCCAAGTAGCTTTACCTTGAAGCAAAATACTTGATTAGATTTTAGGACCTGATCTTTGTAATAAACATCTTCCCCTAAAGCATATAGTCACGAGTCCCTGAGGGTTTTAATGCCAAACTCAGCCTTCCAAAACAGTGCAATATCCCACCATTAGCATAACACTACAAGACTGAGATTTATGGTTCACACATTTTCAAACTTGCTAGGTAGCCTTGAACAAAGATCTCTACCTCTCTGAGGTCTAGTTCTCATCAATCAATATTTGACTCAGTGAATATTTATTTATTTATTTATTTATTTATTTAGGTACTAGGGATTGAACTCAGGGGTACTCAACCACTGAGCCACATCCCCAGCCCTATTTTGTGTTTTATGTAGAGACAGGGTCTCACTGAGTTGCTTAGTGCCTCACCGTTGCTGAGGCTGGCTTTAAATTCACGATTCTCCTGTCTCGGCCTCCCAAAGTGCTGGGATTACAAGTGTGCTCCACAGCGCCTGGCTCAGTGAGTATTTGAGTGTCCTTTTTGAAGGCTCTAATAAGGAAGACAAAGTGATGCAAAGAGCCCAATGCGATCTCTGCCCTTGACTGAAAGCAAGATGAATATTGGTGATGGCAGCACAAAATCTAAACAGATACATGTTGTGAGAAGATTATTGTTTGGGTCAGGGCGGCAAACAAGAGGGTATCTTGATGAAGTTACTATTTAAGCATGGATTAAAATGTGATGGGATTTCCGAGGCAGAGTGAAAGGAGCATTTCTGGCAAAAGAAATGACATGGACAAAGACACAAAGCAGAAAATGGCAGATTGAACTGGAGGTCGTGGGTGGCCTGGCTCAGAGGATGGAGTATGTAAAGAAGGAATAGTAAAACTGAGATAGTGAGGTTCAAGTGTAGAAGGCATTTATTTCATTTAGAGTTCAGAATCCATTCTGGCAGTGGGGAGCCATTTAGTACTTTGGAGTGAGGGAGAGAAGGGATCAAGGCTGTGCTTTAGGGACTTCAGTTTGGCAACTGTGTAGGATATGAATTAAAAAGGTGAGGAGAGACTGGAGGCAAGAAAGCAGGCAGGAGGCTACTACATCATCTCGCCTGTGGTGCTTTAACTAGGCACTGATTTAAGACCGTGCGTAACGCCAACAATTGGGGGGAAGAAAAAGAAACGGATGTGAGAGCATTCCAAATTTATTCAGATAAGAAATAAATTAAAAAGTCATTATCAAAAACTAGGAAGGGTCTGAGATCTTTTAAGCAAATAATTTAGCCTGCTATGGTTCCATACATTCAGACAGAAGACATGAGACTCCCAGGACAGAGACAAAGGACTTTATTCTCACAACTCAGCAGGCAGCATGAGCTTCATGTTTCCCTCAGATTCCCTTACTCTCAAATTTCATGTGGGGCAACACAAAGCAAGATTCAAGTGGACACAGCAAACACACTGTCGTTGTGAAATAACTGAGAAAACCCCTGTTCATATCAGGGGATATTAGCAAATCTGCCTCAACCTTTGCCCCAGAAAGATATTGTCTTTGTTATCCTAGCCAGGAAAGAAATTCGCTCTCTATCCCATGGGGAAATGCTATTTCTATCTTCCAAGACTATTTTCTATGCAAATATATTTTTTTAAAAAATAGTCCTGAAAAAAGTCATCATTATCTCTTGCTCAAACGATGGGCAGAAATGCAAGTGCCCACTGAGAACTGTCTCCTAACAGTCGTCTTTGATGGACATGATTGCTTCCTACCTCCATACATGACTGGAGAGCTTTCATCTGAAAATGCCAATTAAGAATTTAGAGAGGTCCCATCGGTGCTAGATGGAAAAGAAGACTAACTCCTCGCTTTGCTGGAAACCACCAACTAACAAAATTAGTATTACAGGCTGCTATGTGATATTGTCAATATGCAAGAACAGAAATTTTTGTACTTTTAAAGAATGTTCTTTTAGGGAAACATTTCTTCTTTCTATGAAGATTCTAATAGTATTTATAAGTTACCAACCTCAGGCAAGCATCCAGGGGGCAGACCCTCCATCTCAAAGTTTCAATCCCAGCTTGATTGTTATTACTGTACATATTTTTATCCTCCCATAAGGTCAGAATGCTGAAGAAGATGGTTTTGTATGGCTGTGTACACATCATTTCTGCTTCCCAGGATGATGGAGAAGGGGGAAACTCATAACAGCATTAGCATTTTCACTTACTGAGCACCTTTACCTAAAGAACCCAATTAATGCTTTGCCTAGGATGTATTCATTTATACTCTGTGACAACCCTGAGAGAAAAGGCAAGTATTACTAAATTCACCCTGCAGTTCTACAGTGGGGGATATAACACTGAATGTCAGGTCAAACAGGAAGCATTCAGAATGACACTAGCAAAAGCTGGAGAGCAAATACTGAGATCCTCTGTTAAGTGTTACCTAACCTCTCACTCAACTAAAATAAGGAAAATTTCAGTGACTAACAGCTACAAGGCCACATCCTCCATTGTGCCTGCTAAAGCTAAAAGATCCAACTTACTGTTTGTGTCTGTTCTTCATATACCTGTCTACACTCACTGGGTAAATCTCACCTGCTCTTGAAATTCCACAGGTAGAGTTGGTATAATTTGTGGTAGGTTCCTTCCCCATTGCCCACTCTGAATTTCTGCTATTTAAGAGATCATGTTGGGCTGGGATTGTGGCTCAGTGGTAGAGCGCTTGCCTCACATGCGTGAGGCACTGGGTTCGATCCTCAGCACCACATAAAAAAATAAATAAAGATATTGTGTTCATCTACAACTGAAAAAATATTTAAAAAAAAAAAAGAGATCATGTCCATCTCTTAGGACCAGTGTTATCTTATCCCTAAAGTCTATTCTTAGTATGATATCCAGTATCAGGCATTCTGTGATAGTCACACAAATCGACTAAGAATCATACTAGAGAAGTGGGGTGTTACTATAATGAATATTAAAATGTGAAAATAGTTTTCAAACTGGGTAATGGATAGAACTGGAACAGTTGGGAAGTGGATACTGGGAAAAACCGGTATTGCTATGAACAAAGCACTAGGGTGATTTGAGGGAATACAGAAAAAGAAAAAGACTGTGGGAAAGTCTCACTCTTCTTAGAGATCACTTAAGTGGGAAAGACAAGACAATTCTGATGAGGTCTCAGATGGAAATGCAACAAAAGGTATTAGAAACTAGATAAAAGGCCATTCTTGTTATGAAGTTGCAAAGAACCCAAATTATGTTCCTGTACAAGAACTTTGTTGAAGGTAGAACTTAAAAGTAATGCACTAAGATATTTGGCAAAAGAAATCTCTAAGCCCCAAAGTGGTCAGGATACTGTACAGCTTCTCTCAACTATTCTTCAGCAGAATATATACAAGAAAGAAATGATTAAATGATTAAATCTAGAATTTATAATCAAAAGGGAAGTAGAATGCAAAGATTTGGAAAATTATCAGCCTGTCCATGTAAAGTATAAAAAGGATGCTTAGGAGAGAAAACCAAAGTTGTGGCCAACCAACCATTTGGAGATTACTATGGATAGGAAAAAGTCAGATACTATTCATCACAGCAATGGAAAAAGGATCTCAAAGGCATTTCTAGGATTAGGGGAGAGGCCCAGGGTGCTTTGGGACCTAAGTGCTCACTGCCCAGGAATGTCTCTAATCTCTGCTCCCCACTTTCTTGTCCAGCACTCCTCAGCCACCCCAACTGTGGCTCAAGTGGGCCTAAGTGTGGCGCAGGCCACCACTTTTGAGGGAGTAAGTAATAAGCATTGGTGGTTTCCACATGGTGCTGACTCTGCAGGCACACAGAGTGTAAGAGCTTCAGAGACAGCTTCCTCTACTAACATCTCCAGGGATGCCTCAAAGAACCTTCAAGACCAGGCAGAGACCTGCTGTAAGAGGGGGGCCACCACAGAGATCCCTACTATGTCAATTCCCAGCAGTTCTGGAGGACTGGAGTCATCAAGACCTCAGCTAGGACAATGCTTAGTGGAACTATGGGGACAGTCCTGCCCTGAATTCCCAGAACTGTAGACCCAACAAGGTGGGTCAAAGTAGAGTTGCCTATGTCAAGACTAGGGGGAAAAAAATGCTGGGAAGTTATAAATAAAGGGTTTTTATGTATGACTGCCTAATAAGAACTATCAAAAAAGATTCTGCCAGAACCAACAAGCTTGCACAGAGGCCATTGAAACCTTACACAAAAAGTACTTCCACAAGGACATTGGCATAGCAACTGTCTGTCCAACCTCAGACTAGCAACATCTTTGTTATTAATCATTATGGCCAACAATTATTGTTTTGAAATATCTATTGTACTCTTCATTTTTGCCTTTAACATCTTTCCATTGTTTTCACCTCCTTAAATACATTCATAGTTTGCTGCAGTGCCTAAATTCCCATTGCAATGCCATTACTACATATTATTTTCTCCTTGAAATATTTTTATATTCAAATATTCTATTATAGCAACACAAGAGGACAAAAGTACACACTAAAATAAGTTAAGCAAGCTACCTATGACAGATCATTAGTGTAGGCTTCAATGGGATTATGAGTACCTTATTCTAAATCTAGGACTCTTCTCTCTTCACTGTTAAAACAATTAGTCCACCCTTCTTTCTTTGAAAATTTTACTTCAGACTTATTGCTCATTAAATAAGCATGTACTCAGTACTTTCTTTGTATTTGAACAGCTGGTATGGAGGAAGCAATTCCTCTGCCCCTGAGAAGTTTACAGTCTAATTTGGGAGACCATGCAGTAAATCAGAAACTACAGTGTGTTGTGTGCCTTGATCAGCATGTACCCAAGTGGGGTGCAAACTTGAAGAAGCAGGATTTCAACTAGATATGGGGAGGAGGAGGTTGAAGCAATAAAGAAGAATTCCAGGGCAAGGGCAAGCAATGAGCAAGCATCTAGAGTGGTAGAAATGCATGGTGTATGCAGCCAGAATTGACCAGAGACCTCTCACACTGAGCCTCTTCCACCAAACAAGGAGTCCACACTGCATTCTGTTAGATTCCATACATTGGGGAGCACATCTTAAAATATATTTAAATGAGAAGGGGCATAATCATATCTGGATATTAGACAAACATTGTGGTTAGTGAGAGTGGAAGGAAGAAATGTAGTGTACTTTGAAACAAGGAGACCCTTGGGAAGATTCTATCTGATTGAAACCTAGGGATTAAAAGCCTGAATTAAATTCAGAATAAGAGATTGAATCATGAGATATCAAAGAAGCAAACACTAAGAAATTTAGTGAATAATTTCCACTGGGAAAGAAGACATGAGTCAAGAGTCTTCAATGACTCCCTGATCAGCCGTGGGTTCATAAGTGAAGGATAATTCCATTTAGAAGAGCAGGAAGTCCAAAGGAAAGATGGTGAATTTATTTCAGACACAATATGTTTGAGTTGGTTGTGGGCTATCTCTGGAGCTGCTGGCAGGCGAACAGATTCAAGGGTATGGCCTTCATCATAGAGGTCTGACCTAGCAAGTTTGTTTACAGAATCATCAGATTATAATTTGTAATTATTGCCATAGGCTTAGAAGAGGTCACCAGGGAAAGTGTTTAGGATTAGAAGAATTGAGGAATCAGGAAGAGGTAGCAGAGTGGTACCACTCTTTGCTCAAGCCAGAGAGAGTTAAATCCAAATGCTCCAAGGCAATTATGGTATGTAGTGATTTAAGTTCTTGCCTAAAAGGGTACTAGTTATGCAATATCCAAGGAGGAAGTGATAAAATAGTCCCTAGTGACATTTTGTGTGTTCTGCCTCAGAGAAAGATCTCTGGTTGAGAGCAAGGCTTTTTAGCTGGGCGTAGGGCGCATGCCTATAATCCCAGCAATTTGGGAGGCTGAGGCAAGAGGATCATAAATTCAAAGCCAGCCTTGGCAACTCAGTGAGACCCTGCCTCAAAATAAAACAAAAAAAGGGCTGAGGATGTGGCTCAGTGGTTAAGCCCCCCTGCGTTCAATCTCTGATACCAAAAAGAAAACAAGACTTTGGTGCAAATGGGAGGAAAACCAAGAGAGAGAGAGCAATCCCCCCAAAAATCAAGAGAGATGGCCAATTCCAAATGCCACAAAGAAAATGGAAAGGGCAGGAAGTATGCACAGGAATTTAAAACGTAGAGGTTATTACCAGTTAGCAGGAGCAATTTCAATGTGTGGGAGAGGAGATTTTGCACGGATAGAGGAGTAAATGGGTTCTCATCAACAAGCTGTAATAGAAATGCAAAGAACCACTTTACTTTTGAAGAAAATTGACTACGAAGGGAAGGAAATAAATTGGACTGCAGCTTGTAGAGAATATAGGGTTGGTCACATTTATATACTGAAGAGAAAGAACAAGTATGGTGAAGGCCACAATAAAGACCACCACCAAGTGGACCACTAACAGAATGAGGTTCACAGGGAGTGATGGGATCCAAAGACAGGTGAAAATATTACCATTAGCAGGCGAATTTCTCTTGCTGTGATATAGGGAGAAAGGAGGAGAGTTATAGGGAAGGAGATAAGCTTGCAGGCATCATGAGAGGAAATTGATGGAGCCAGAATGATGGAATCCATCTTCTCCATGAAGTAGTTAAGGTCATCCATTGTGTGGAAAAAAGAAACATGGCCGAAGTGGACATGCTCAGAAAAAGGGTAAAACTGTGCAAAATCCCTGGAGGGAAAGTGGAGAAGGCATGTGATATGGAAGGGTAACCAAGCTGTATGGAGGCTCCAACTGAGACTGAAAATCCTCCCAAAATAATCACTTCATTATTTTCCAGATTGTATCCATTTGCATGGATAGGAAAACAGAGGTTCTCACCAATCCAACACCACAACACAGGTGGTCTGTTGGGTTCTCGTTCTCATTCTTTCTCTTTCTCTTTCTCCCTCTCCCTCCCCCTCCCTTTCCCACTTCCTCCCTCCCATTTTCTCCCTCTCTCTAAAACCTGGAAACATTGATATTCTCTCATTCCATCCTTTTGGAAGTAAAAATACGCATCTGCAAAAGAACTGGCCAGGTTTAAGGCAACTATACATGGCCGTGAAAAGAGTTGTCCCTAAGAGACTTTTAATGAAGACTGAGTCTTCTAATATAGCTTCATCAGCACAGTACTCTATCCTTCTTAGCTAACCAACCTAGAACTAGTTTCTCTCCAGTTACCACTAATAAGTCATTTAGGGACGTTCTCTCTTTACCAGTCAGTGCCACAAACCTAAATGCATTATATCTACATTGCTTCCACATGCAATAGGTACCAAGGTAGGTAATCATTGAGTTAAGCAGATTCAGCAGCTGTTCAGGAAGACACTTCTACCTGTCTTGAACTCGGTCCTCAAGCAATCTTCATTTAAATCTAGTGTTCTAAGTCAAAGACTGAAGTATGGTGGGAAGTATTTTCTTATCTGACTGGCCTGTGACTTCTATCTTTGAGTTTGTCACATTCAGCATTCTGTGACTGCAGGGGTCTGATATTCAACCAAACAATACATATCCATTATCTACTATATGTCACCTACCCTGAAGGTGCTCAGAAGGCATCCAGTATAAGACAATCTCCACTGGGTAGTTGACATGACAAAGAAAAATTAACAATCCAATGATCTAAAATCCTTTAATCCCATTTTTGATAGTATGAGTGATATTAGATGGCAGGCTGACCATGAAGCGTTTTCATTGCTCCTGTCTTTGAATCAAGTTTAAGAAGGAAGTCTAATCCATGGGTTGGATGATGTCTCCTCAAATATTTACAGTATAATGAAAATGGTGAATATTCTAAACTAAGAAACAGAGACTCTTAGATTTAGAAAAGATTTTAGAGTCAGTTTATGGGTTAGTCAGCTCATAAGTCACTGTGATCAAAATATCTGACAAGAACAACTTGAAGGAGGAAAAGCTTATCTGAGGCTGACAGCTCCAGAGGTCTCAGTCCATAGGTGGCCAACTCAGTTGTTCCAGGTCTAAGGTGAGACAGCACATCATGGGTAAGAGCCCAGCAGAGGAAAGCTGCTCTGCTCATAGAGGGGTCAGGAAGCAGAGAGAGAGAAGGGTGAAGGGGCCTCAGAAAAGATGAACCCTGCCAGGGCATATCCACAGTGGCCCACCTCCATCAGCCATTCCCCACCTGCCTACATTTACAACTGTCATTCAAACTAGGATGGACTGATTTAGATTAGAGCTCTCACAATCCAATCATTTTACCTCTAAATATTTCTGAATTAATACAGGAGTTTGGGAAGTACAGCTCATGTCCAAATCTCCCCTGTAACATTCTCACCAAGAGGCCATATTGCTTCTGACTGAATATTTCCAGTAATGGGTAAGTCACTACGCCAAAGACCACCTACTGTATTTTAAACTTCACTTCTGTATGTTTCAGTGGAATTCTTTCTGTACCTTCCGCCTATTTAATCTCCAAGCTTCAAAGATATAGCAGCTTTAGTCATATAAGACCAGCTGACAGGGTTTGCATGTAGAGGATGTCATTTACCATGGTCATTAACACCACTCTAATATCAGGCTTATTCATACATTTCTAGAAGCCAAGAGTGCACATTCCCACTTTGCCAGTAGGGAGGAAGGAACATATAGGCATATATACTGGAAAATCAGTTACTCATAAATTTGGAATTAAAGACTGTCCAAAATAAAAGACATATAGGTTCTCACCAATCCGACATCACAACACATGTGGTCTGTTGGTTCTCATTCTCTCTCTCTCAATGAACCAATACATACTAATTATTTCCTATGTGCGAGGTACCAGCCATGTTCCCAGTGAGGTCCACCACTTCACTGCCCTGACTCATGCAGGTGGTCTGATGTCAAGATTCAGAAACATGAAAAAGAAAAAGATTCTTTAGATGTCAGGCTCCTGCTGTGAGGTCTAATTTGGTTTTCTAGTATTCTGCACTGAAGTAAAATGATCCCTGTTTTCCATTTAGCACAGTTGCTTGTAACCATAACTCTCTTGGAAGTCATGAAGGGTAAAGGATATGGTTCAGAATAAATGCAGAGATTCCTGTGTTCCTAAGCAATTTCTATATAATAACTTTCCAACTTCTATGACCTTCCTTAACCAAATCCTTAATTATTGGAAAACAGCAATTCTGAGTTGAGAACATTACCTCACTTTCTCATTTTTGGGCAGTTCGGCTTCTCACAGATTTCTGTCTAGAGAACAAACCAACACATGAAGTACTGTAACTGAAAACTCACAGGCCACTGGAAGCAAAGCTGTACACATTGTAGCAGACAGCTAAAGCAAAAACGGGTACACTCTCCCCTCTTCTCCTTAAAGTCCCACATGAGAAATGCCCCTTTGAACCCTACAGCATTTACCACACTGGCTGAAGAAGAATCAGTAACTAACAGAAGTGGGAACTGATTTCCTGTAGTGGCCCTGGGGTCTGCTGCAATGTAGGGGACATGATGCCACAGAGCCCCTTCTGTTGGCACTGCAGGGTTCTGAGGAAATATCAGGACCTGACAGGAAGTGGCTTGCCTCTCCAGCACCGGAGGATCCAGTGAAACAGAATTCCCCAGCCTACCAACATGGATCAGCTCTGAGCATCACAGGGGGCACCCAGAAGGGGTAAATGGCAGATGCCAGTTAACAGTTGACCAGATTTATTTATTAGCACATATGGGACTCTCCCTGGGGACACCCTGACATAGCTTAAAGGGCCCTGTCAGGAGCTGGAGACACAGCATTAGCACTGAAATATAGGCTTCTACCAAGAAAGCCTCATTCTAGAGAATGAAGAGGTAAAGAGAAATTAAGATGATAAACTTAACAGAATCACAGAATGTTGGGGCTGGCTGGATCACAGAGATCACCTGGTATGAAGTCTTTATTGTTGAAATGGGTAAACTAAAACCCAGGAAGGAGAGGTTCACAGAGAGAAGAGGAGGTCACACAGCTGAGGAAGCAGCAGCAGGAGGGCCAAGATTCCTGTCTAGTACATGCTCTTCTGCCTCTGTGTGGGCCCCATACCTCTGCTTATACTATAAAACTGCTCTGCTCTTAGTGAGAAGTGAGCTGAGCATTGTATTTGTAGATGCAGACTGACTATGTGCAGCTTGGTGACCTGGGCAGCAAAGCTAATATTTTCTGTGTCTGCACCTTTAACAGATCCTTGGAAGAAAGGAAGAGAAAGGACACCAAAGTCAGGGAGAGGCTGAGCTGTGTATGGGGGCAGGAGTGGGGGAGGCTTCCTCAGGTCCCACCAGAGTCTGCTTCCCTGCCTTGTATTATGGGAGTCCTTGAAGTACAGGAGGTGGTGGGACACAGGGTGACATGTGCACACAGTGACGTAGTTGTGTAACGTGAGTTAGGTGGTTGCTGTGTTTCTGAACCTTGTCTGTATGTTTCTGATCAACCAGGAGAGAAGGGAGGGAGACTATGGGCCAAGGGACAAGCTCTGTAGAAAGGCTGCCTGGGAGGCAGGTAATGAAACAGCAAGTAATAATGCTTCCCACAAGCAGCCACAAGCAAGCCCGCGCCACCACGGCCATAAAACACCCACGCCTGCCATAACCCATAACCAGCTCTGCACGACTCGCCCGTCCGGCTGCCTCCTGCATCACTCTGCGCTCTGCACCAAGCTGCCGCAGAGCATCACAGGCTCCCCAGAGAATGCTGCCCATCCAGATCCTGACCGATTATCTTCCTCCTCCTCACCACTGAGAGTAGGAGGCTGCAGAGGGGCAAAACTGCAGTGAGTCCCATCTGCTGAGACTGGGGGGCTGCAGAGGGGCGAAACTGCAGTGATCTATCACCTTTACAGGTTTCCGGGACAACACCACAGAGATAAGAATATTGAAATTCCCTACCATCCATCTCCCGATGCTGTGTCCTTTCTCACTCTGCCAGGGCCTCCTTGGGACTCTGATCCTCCTGCAGCCTGTCAAGTACCCACCACAGCCTAGGACCACCCAGAATGTCTCGTTTTGCCTCACTCCAAGGATACACAAACACTTGCGAGGGGCTTTACCTGCATCACCTTATTTTATTCTCACCACAAATTTATGACAGACACTCTTGCTAAGGTACTTGGTTTGCCCATCAGAAAACCCAGGCCTGATTGTCACAGAGCTACAAAGTATATAACCCAAAGGTAAAGCCAATGGCCAGAGTTGATGCTTGGAAGCACTTGGGGATAGTTCTGCATTTTAACCAGGATGGCCATCCTATTCAGAAAATGTTCAATGGTGGAGTTTTAAACATGTACAAGGGAATTGGCAAGGATCCACTGCCCTGTGAGGTTTTCTCAGCCCCTTGAAATCATCTGCTTCAATTATCTCAGTCTCTGGAATTATTCACTCCACTTTGAGTCAAGCCCACATTTCTCATCACCCTACAAAGGTAATTGGCCAAGACCCATTTCCTCCCTGGAAGCCATTCTGTCCCCTTCATGGGAACCATGCTAGTGTTTATGTAACACTTGGCACTTGTCTGGTACATTCTTTCTCTCAGTGCTCCAACTGGCCCAGTGATGTGGACAGGGTAGGGGTTGGTCTAATCTTAAAGGTGTGGAAAGAGGAGAAGGGAAACAGTTACAGACCTCTTGAGCAACACAGCCAGGGTGAGAATCCAGATTCTGGAAATACATGTTGGTACTTTGTTCTATCACATCCAGATCATGTCCTTGGACCTCACCTAGGAACATGTGAACACTTCCCACAAGCCACCCCCTGTGCAAATCAGCTTCAACCACGAGCCACTTGGCAAAAGCTAGTAAAATTCTTCCCCCTCTTCCCTAAGTCCCCTAGAACATCAGCCACCAGCACAGTGCCTCCTCCTGGTCTCTGTCTCAGCCTTTACCCAGGAAGGGGGAAGGGGAAGAAACAAGGGCTATTCTTCCTACATGAGAGAGCAATTTGCAAAATGTCCTCAGAGGGAGGCAAGAGCCACAATACCTTCATTAAAAAGCAGATGTCAACAGCTGCCTTACCTTTTGGAAGCACTCCTCATTGGGAGCAGAAATGGCAAAGGGAAAACACAGCAAAAGGAGAGAACACTGAAGCGAACAGAAGGCAGATGCTCCAGGACAGGGCTCTGGAGTATCAGCTTTGACTCCCAGGTCCCTCCGTGGCTTCCCTGTGCTTACCAAGACCAAGTGCCTCCCCAGGGTCTCAGGACTCCCTCTGCCTCCAGCACAAACTTCCTCTCCCATTTTCTTGCCCAGGATTCCTTGCAGGTTCTCCAGGTTCCAACCAAAGTGAATGCCTGGGCCCTGCACATACTCTCAAGCAAGAGGTTGCACACCAGATACATGAAAGACTCAGTCCACAAAGTGATGAACAAAGCCAGCTATGTGTAAGTAAAACCATATTCCAGGCATATTTTTAATGACTGCAAGAAGGTGAGAAAGACAATCTGATATGACAAGACCAGAGGTAAACTGGGATGCCTCTGCCTGCTCTAAAGGGGTAGAGTCTACCCAGTTTCAGTCAATCATGGCTCAACCTGAAGGCATGCTCAGGGTTGCCAAAGCTTTTTTTTTTTTTTTTTAAATATTTATTTTTTAGTTGTAGGTGGACAGAATATCTTTCTTTTTTTTATGTGGTGCTGAGGATCGAACCCAGTGCCTCCCGCATGCTAGGCCAGCACGCTACCACTGCGCCATGACCCCAGCCCCCAAAGCTTTTGAACAAAGAGAACCTAGCAATGCCAATATCTGTGGGAAATATCCTTATCATCAAATGCTCATCATTTTAAAACACACTACAGGCTAAGCAACATATTTCTGGGGGCCAAGCTAGCTCAAGAGTGGCCAGTTTGAAGCCTTTGTTCTAACTTCTGCCTACACAGCTTCTTTATTCCAGTTGCTTGACATATTAGTTCTCCTTATATTCTGCCTACTAAGTCCCTACCCATCCCTAATCTGAGAAAGCAGCACTCTGCTAAGAAAAATGTCCCATCACTACAGTTTTTTAAAGTGGTAAATTAGGGGAAATGGTATAAAACTTGGGGAAACGGGTCTAGCAAACATCATAGTTCTAAGAGTCTCTATCCTCTGTCGCGTGACCATCGTGAAGTAATGAATGGCAAGGAGGGTGCTAGAGCAAAGACAGGTAGACAGCACGGGACCCTGCAAAAGGCCACAGGGTGGGGGAGGGGCACACGCCTGTAATCCCAGCAGTTCATGAGGCCAAAGCAGGAGGATCGCAATTTCAAAGCCAGCCTCAGCAACAGCAAGGCCAGCCTCAGCAACAGCAAGGTGCTAAGCAACTCAGTAAGACCCTGTCTCTAAATAAAATACAAAATAGAGCTGGGGATATGGCTCAGTCATTGAGTGTTCCTGAGTTTAATCCCTAGTACCAAAAAAAAAAAAAAAAAAAGCCACCAAGACTCTGTGACTCTGTGCCAGGAAGTGGGGCTCATCCTGGCTGTGTCATGGGCCATATTATGAGCAGATCATTTCACACTCTAAGACTCTCTTTGCTTGTCCAAATAATGGGGAATAATGTTGTCTACCTCCCTCCAGAATTGTTGTGAGAATCAAAGTAATGATTCAAAGTACCTGAACATGCTTTTAAAATTGTACAGTGATATGTCAGTAAGGAATTAATACTAACACATTATTTTGAAGTTATATGAAAAAGAAAAAAAAATTTTTTTTGTGGTGCTGGGGATAGAACCCAGGGCCTTATGCATGCAAGGGAAGCACTCTACGAAATGAGCTATGTCCCCAGCCCCCACATTTGCTTTTAATAAAACAATTTGATATGAAGTACCATCACAACACTCATTTTCGGTTGAACAAACAGACTCAGAGGTAATTTGCTAAAGGTGGTGAGGTTTGTTCAACAGTGAGCTTGGATTTTGACCCATGGCAACCTGGTTCTGGAGCCACAAACTTCGTAACCTCCCTCCATGGCAACCCATATAAGGTCAGGAGCTAATGGAAAAATTAGATGCTGAACTTTCCTTCATCATGCTATGTGAAATATTCATTGTAAGATCATGAGATGCCAAAAGTTCCCATTGAAAGACATCAATTATTATGATGCCTACATAAAGGAAAATGCTTACTTCAATATAGTATGGTATAGCAGCAAGCATCTTGATCTAAAAATTGTTAAACTGGAGTTCAATAATTCCCCTGATTTACTAAGGGGATTTGGGCCACCATTCCCATCCATCTGTATGGGAAAAGTTCCAACTTAATGGTTACAGGCGTCCTTCTCTCAGAATAGCCTCCCGATTGTCTCAGTATCCACTCTGGCCCTCTCCAACCCATTCCCACCATCAAATGCCATCCCCACCCCTTAAAATCCCTCTGTGGATCCCTTCACACTCGGAATCAACAAAGATGCTTACAATAGCATGTATACACTCATCCCTCCATGGAAACCATACCATTCCTCAAATGCAGATCAGCTCTTGCACCTTTTGTTCATTCTTCTGGAACCTTCCCTCTCACAAGCAGCAAACCCAAAAAGCACACCAGGGGAATTTATACTCATCCATCAAACCTCCAAATCAAAGTCACTACCTTAGAGAGGCTTCTCACTTCCTGCAGTCTAAAACAGGCCCCACTGTGGGCTCTTCTGCACCCCGCATTTCTCTCTGTGGAATGTCACAGTTTGTAATCAGGTAATAGCTGTTTTGTTTACCATGTATCCCCAACATGCCTCTCTGCCCGACTCAGTCAGTGCTCACTGATCAGTAAGCATTTCATTAGTTGAATAAAGGCTAGAATATTAGTGGGATAATTTTGAGTATCAGAATACCTAAGTATGAACATCTGGAGAAGGAAATTAGAATATACAACTGGCCTAGGGGGCAAAGAAGTGGGGGCCAGTGGAACGCCTTGGCTGAAGTGCTGGTAGAAGATGAGCCCAGAAAGGTTCATGAGGGTGCATTTGAAGAGCCAGGTCCATGTCTTTACATAGCACCTTGTCAGACATCATGTGTGTTGGGGGGGTAGACACACTGTTCTGGCAAAGTGAATGCTTCTACCTGCTCCTGGCACTGTACCAGCCTCCCCTTGGCATCTGCACCTCTGGATGCAGTTGGCATTGACAGGCAGCTTTCAGGGTTGCACTTTAGCCCCGATGTGCTGTACTGCAGCTGCTGCGGTCTGCTGCACCGAGTCCTGGCAGGGCAAAGACAGCCCACTCCAACTGTCTCTCCGCTGTGCCAAGAATTTTCACCCCGAGATGGAAGCCACAAAACAATAGCTGCTTGTTCTTGCTGTCACTCCTCTCGGTAACAACACTATTTTGATACAGCCAGTGGAGACTGGGATGTCCTGATTCATCCTCAGACAGCCTGTCCCCTATCTCCAGGGCCAGGGAAGCCCCAAGGGGGAGACAATGGCCTCAGTTCTGCACACTGACAAGGAGAGAGAGGAAAATACTCTCCACAGCCCTCAAGAACTATTCAGTCTATGTGAATAGTTCTATCATATTCCAGAAGGACTCAAAGTCAAGTGACTTGCCCAAGGCTACTTATACAGGTGGTGACTGAGCCACCATGAAAGTGAAGCCCTGGGAACAGACTAGAAGGAAAGGCTTCCCGTTGTTGGTCACTTCATAGGAACCACAGCCCTTCATCTGGTTTCCTATGTCCATTTACAGAGACTAGGGCCAGTCAAGGAAGACTTTCTGGAAGCAGCAAACTGTGTCAAACATAAAGCAAATAGGTATCTCTGAAGTAGCAGGAAGAAGAGGGCAGTCAGCGCATATTTTGAGAAAGGCAGATACAAGTGACCTGGGCAGGAACCAGGTCAGATCGACCAGATTCTAAGACCTTCACTAAAGGTTCTGTGGGGCCCCACATTCTTCTACCTTTTTAGACTCTGCCGTTGAGAACTATTTTACAATTCTAAGTTGTTAGATAACTGATAGTAAATGCAAAATAACTAGATGCAAATGGCTTCTGTGCAGTGGGGGAACAATGCTCCCCAGTCTGTGGAAACAACTAGCACCACCTCTATTTGTCATGGCAGTACTCTGGCTCTATAGCACACCTCCCTGGATTCTCCTTCGAGCTGGTTGTAATCTCACACAACACTCTTCCTCATCAAACAAGTTAAATAAAATCCTTGACACATGTCCATTTTTATACGAGAATCATCTCTTTTATTTTTAATTATCTTTGAACATAGGAGAGTTCTGCGTTATGAGCCTGAAATTACTATCACATTCGTGTAGTTCCAGGTGTTTCCCTGATGAGGAAATGAGATCCAGAAAGGGGACAGAACTTGTCTGCAGATCCAGCGTGTACAGGGGCACAGCCAGGACTAGGCTCTGGCATCAAGAGCTCTATGAACTTTCAGGACTTCTCCCAGGTAGTCCCTAATAAGCACCTGACTCAGGTGAGTCACCTCAAAATCCTTCATTTTCAGTCTATACTTCACAGTTCCCACCTGTACTGAGTTGCCTCAAGGTCAAATAACATCAGGCATGGAAAGCAATAAAAAAAACATTCTACCTAATAAGCAATGTTCAACAAAGGCCAGATATTAGGAATTTTCTTATGCAGTCCTACAGTGGCAGCACGGAAGAAGAGCTGGAGGTGACTAAATTTTAAGTTTATCTTACAGCTTATCATATCATTATTCCATGTGTATACCTACTCCCCAATAGGAAGGCAATTTATCAAAGGCAGGAATTACCACAGACATTTTCTATATGCATGGACACTGAGCTAAGAGCTTAACCTGCACTATCTCATTTACTCCTCACAGAATCTAAAAGATAGGTCATATTTGTCATCCTTGGCTCCTATGGCCAAACTGCTGGCTACATATTCAGTATCCAATATCCCTTTCTTCATCACTAAGTAAATTCTAGCTTCATGAGGAGTTGAAAAGTACTCAAATCAAATGTATCTCTCAACATTTCTTGCAGTTAGGAATGGTCACATGGACAAGTTCCAGTCAAGGAGATATAAGTAGAAGTTTGTGACAGAGTTTCTGAGGATCATTCTATTTCTTTCTATCTATCTAATATTTGCAGTGATAGGGATTGAACCCAGGGCTTTGCACATGCCAGGCAAGCACTCTACCACTGTGCTACATCCTCATCACAGATACATTCTTTATGAGAACGAACCTAGTTAACAGGTGAGCTTCTCCCTCCCCTTCCCTGTTTCCCTAATATTCTTTCAAGAAACTTGGACATGATCATCAGAGCTGCAGCAGCCAAGTTATGTGCTAAATCATACACTAAGAATAAAAAAATGAAGCCATGCACTAAGGATGGAAAAGCAGAAAGATAAATGGAGCCTGTGTCACAGGGAATAAGATTGTGCAACTGCCATATCAAGTCTTGATTTTCTTATTCTCCAACTTTTTTTAAGTGAGAGAAAAATAAAATCCAATTTGTCCAAGTCACTATTTAGGGGAGTTTTCTCCTCCTACTAGCTGAAAGTAATTTCTAACTGTAATATCCCTCTTTTCAGATAACAATACCTCAGAGAATGAAACAGACTACAAATACTTAAGTCTGTAACAAAAAGTCACCAGGTATATTCTTAACCACAAGACCATGTGACCTCCCTTGTGGTATACAGGGCTGTTAGAACTTTGTGCCCAACAAAATTCTACTTACAGAGCAATTTATTTGCCTGTTGCAAAGCTGGCTGGGGTTCTTTATCATCCTCTCCATTTCCTGCACTGTTCCATCTAAATCAGAATTCTTTGGTGATCTTAAACATTAAAGAGAGCGTTATCAGCATCTAAACTGGGAAATAGGACCTGAATTTCTCCATATGTGCATGGAACTTCTTAGATTAAGTGATCTCAAGAGCTGGAGTGTCATTTCAGCATATCTACTCTAACATTGTTCAAAGATAGTGTCACACAGGATTCTGGTTTTGTTAAGTTACCACACAGTGGAGTTGCTCAGAAGTCCTTGGGTTCAACTCCTAAAGACCTCACACACGAATCTCCTCTGTAGCATCTCATGACTGGCCATTATTGTCCCACATTTTCCAAAGACAGAAAATTCATTTAATCAGTTTTGTATCCTCAGTTCTCAGCGTGGTACCTGGTAAGGCATTTGATATACTTACTGAGTGACTGAATGAACAAATGAATCCATGACAGACAAACTCATGCAGAGAACGGCCCTATGTACATGCAAGTGCTATGTGGAACAACTTTCACAATCACATTTTAAACAAATATACCAGTAAAACCAACTACCACTATTGAGTGATTATTAGAGACCTAACATTATGCTAGTCTTAACATCCGTTACCTCTTAGTTAAGGTTTGGATCTTAAATGCCTCCCCAGCCCCCAAAGACTTGGGAACTAACCTATAGCACTATTTGGAGGCCTGGAATCTTAGGAGGTAGGGTCTAGTGGAAATAAGTTAGGTCACTGGGGGTGAATCCTTGAAGGGAATAGTGGAACCCTCCCTGTCCCTCCTTTCTCTCTTCCCAGGCACCATGAGGCAAACAGGTCTCCTTGGCCAGGTGCTCCCACCATGATGCACTATGTTACCACAGGTCCAAAGCAAAGGACCAAGTGACCTTGGACTGAAAACTTTAAAACCATGAGCCAAAATTAACTTTTCCCCCTTATAAGGCAAGTATCTCAGGTATATTTGTCACAAGATGGAAACTCATCTAACACTCATTGAGCTGAAATGTTCTTGTCTATAGTTATAATCCACTCATCCTATTCTACCCTAATAGCTGCCATCTGAGGTCTTGCTATGTCTCCAGCACTATGCTGCACACGTCACATAGCTTCTCTCACTTAATATCTTCAACAAACCTATGGGGTTGATATCATCCCTCATTACTGTTAAAGAAACTTAGGATCAGTGAGACTAACTAGTGCAAGAAAATGCTAAGCAGAAATATCTGGATTGAAAGTCAGTTCTACTGATGTGAAAACTCCACGTGCTTAACCAGAGTGGAATATGTCAGTCAATGACTGAGAAACCTTATTGTTGTGTCCCAGTGGATGGACCCTACTAAGGATTTCAACTAAGGTTTACAAGAAGCATGCTCTTCAAGACATCCCAAGTAGCAAGCCAAGGACATGAAAGGTAGTGGAATCTGCTCACTTTTGTCTTTTCCTGTAGCCTGGAGGTGAGGTCTGAGATTTCCAACTGGCTCCTTCCCCACAGAGCTGCTCAATCCCTTAGGACTCCTCAGAGTATGGGAGATGGTGGCAAGAAGCCACCCAGAGCCAAGCAGGAGAGAACAGCCAAACCATGGGTAAGCCCAGTATGTCCTACAGCTCCATCCAGAGATAAGCCCAGGATCCTGGCTGACCTCCCACCTGGAGGCAGCCAAGCCAAGCCACACTCCTGCACAAAAGATCCTATAACTGCTCCCCTCCCTGGCTGCACTTGACCCAACCAGACAAGCTGATAACCAACATTTTGCTCTCTGGATTCCTTTCCATTCTTTCAAATCATTCTTTGAGGATCCCCAAAAAATTTCTTTTATGACTGTCAATATTCACTGTATGAGAAACATCAAAATATTTCTCTGTTTTAGAAATCAGGCATTTTGAGGGGGAGGAGGAGGGGTGGGAAAAAAAGAGGAACTATAGCCGGGCGCGGTGGTGCAAGCCTGTAATCCCAGCACTTAGGGAGGCTGAGACAGGAGACTCATGAGTTCAAAGCCAGCCTCAGCAACGGCAAGGCACTAAGCAATTCTGTGAGACCCTGTCTCTACATAAAACACAAAATAGGGCTGGGGATGTGGCTCAGTGGGTCGAGTGCCCCTGAGTTCAATTCCCAGTGCCAAAAAAAAAAAAAGAGGAACTATAGAATGCAATTGACCAAATTATGCAATGTACACATATGAATATACCACAGTGAATTTCACCCTCATGTATATCTACAAATTGTTAAAAATTTATAATTTTTTAAATCATAAATTAAAATTTAGTCATATAATTTTTAAAACACTATAAATAAATAGAAGAAAGACTATTTAAGTAGAAGAGAAATGAGGGAGGGAGGATTGGAGAGAAAGAGGAAATCCTAGGGACTGAAGTAGAGAAAATTAAATTCCATACATGTATGATTATGTCTAAATGAACTCCAATATTATGGATTACTATAGTGTTCTAATAAAAACATTAATAATTTTAACACAATCCACAATAAACCCATGAACAAGAATATCTCATGTTTTGAAGAGCAACTATGTTCTCCAAAGCAAACATTTTTGGAAAAAAACTTTGAAACATATGGCATTGTTTTACTTTTTCAAAAATCTCTTTACTGGGACTGGGTTGTGGCTCAGTGGCAGAGCACTTGCCTAGCATGCATGAGGCACTGGGTTCGATCCTCAGCACCACATAAAATAAATAAATAAAATAAAGGTATTGTGCCCATCTACAACATAAAATTTTTTTTTAAATCTCTTTACTATCTGGCTTACTTGAAGGCAGCTAGATGCGTTTCTGCTTCTGTGTTCAGTAAGTCACACCATCATGTCACATTGCCTCTGGAAAATTCAATCATGCACTCACAAGGGAATGACAGTAAAAAGGGCACATGTGAAAATAGTTTTGACTTCATGCCATCAAAGCATTCCCAGACCAAACTTTGAGAACTTCTGCCCCAAACCAATCACTGCCTCTACCCCTCTGTGCCGTCCCTTCCAGCTTCTCTCTGGACCCTGCAGCTAGGTCTTTTCTTGGAAGCAATCTCTGCTTCTGCACCTGCTGGGAAAACTCTTCCTCTTCTAACCCGAGTCCTTTGTTTTTCCTTCCTGAGTGCTGCTGACCACGTTCCAGTTTGTATGAATGACCTGTCACTTTTATCCCTCTCTTCTACTGTCCATGCTTTAGACAAAGTACCACACTGCAAAGTCACACTTCCTGCTTAGTTACCACACACAGTAGGTCTCCATGGGAATCATTTGTTCAGTGAGTTTGACGCCCAGGACAGACTGCAAAACTGACAGTATAGGATGGCAGCAACCCTGAACTTCTGTTCAGACGCCCTGGCCTCAGTTCTTTGCTCTGCCACTTCTTACCTGTATAACTTAAGTTCTTAACCCTTCTGAGCCTCAAGTTCTACAACTAGAAAATAGGGATCAACAATAGATTTCTTCCATAGTTCTGATGCAAGGATTTAGGAATTTATCATAATACCTGACATATGTAATTGCTCAATATATACTGTGGTTAGTTTTGTAATCTCATCTATTGCTAACTCCACGGTGACATCTGACAACTTTGAAGTTTGATAGACAGAGATGGTATAAAACTCATTGTTGGGAGATTCCACCCTGGACTTTCTGTGGCTCCAACTCAAAGGTCCATCTCAAGCGCAGATAGTTTCCTGTATTCTCAACCCATTCTTTCAAGTTGCCCCCTGCCAGGAATTGTCACTACCTGCTTAATTCCTTAGGGTCCACCTGCAGAGCCTGTCTCTTATCCATCCATCTCTCCCCATCTTTGTTGTTTCACCAATTCCAAACCTCCATACTCTCTCACAGCACCTTTATGATAATTTCTTGATTAATCTTCCTCTCTCTTTGGACACTTCCAATCCATCCTACACTTAGCACCAGAATGACCTTGATCAATTGCCCTTGTCAATCAATTTCATAAAACTGCTTCATAAGTTCATATGGACCAGAGAATAAACTCTCCAACTCCTTATCAAGGCCTCCGGCTTTCCACCCCATTCACTCCTCTCCCCCCACCTGGCCTTTGCTCCTTATGCTTCAAACAATCTGATATTTCCATTCCTGGAAAAATACCAAGCCCTCTCCTCCCTCTAGGACTTTCCGTTGATTGTTTCCCTATCTGTAATGCTCTTCCTATAACTTCCCATATGGCTGGCTTGTTCTCAACCTCAACTTTGCTTACCTGTGGGTCTTCAGAGGGACCTCACCAACAGCCCTACCCAACACGGCCCAGTGGTGAGCTGCTCACTCGTCACTTTCTCCTGTTATTTCTAGTGATTTATCCTTTTTTTTTTTTTTTTTTTTTTGAGTTTTTATGTGCTTTCCTCATTAGAACACAATCTTCATGAGGCAGAGGTCTTGCTTTTTTTTTCCATCATTGTGGACCAAGCACTACAAAAGGCCCTTAGCCCTTATAGGCACCTAAGAAATACGAAGTATAGCAGGGCATGGTGGTGAACACCTATAATCCCAGGGAATAAAGAGGCTGAGGCAAGAAGAGTGCAAGTTCAAGACCAGCCTAGGTAACTTAGGCCCTAACACAAAATAAAAAATAAAAAGAGCTGGGGGTGTAGCTCAGTGGTAAAGCACTCCTGGGTTCAATAGCTAATACCAAAAATAATTTTATATACATATGCACATACATACACACACATAAATGAAGCCTGTCTTGTATAAATAAATTAATGATTTATGCATCCAGCATTTGGCAAATGGGATGAGACATGGTTCCAATCTAAAACCCACAGAGGTATTGGCGGAAGAAAGAGACAGTGAGCTCACACAGACTCCTCACTCACTGAAGCCTAAGGGCAATACAGTGTTTGCAAAACTCTTTATCAGGGGATTCTTTACCAAGAATTTCTAAAGCTTAAATTTAAAGATCCTTCTCAGTTCAACGCCTCCTTCCCCTTCCCCTAATGATTCTCTCTCCTCAGCTACTCGGCACCTTCCCTACTACCTACCAGGAACTCTCTCGTCTTTCCTGGTTGCTATATGGATACATCTAGAAGTTAAAATGGTTAGGAACTCCAGAATCTCACAATGATTCATGATCATCGTTTCTAGCTCTCTTGAGATGGTAGCTGGTAAGGTTTCTGACTGCTATGAGGCCTAGACTGATTGATGTTCCCTCCTAGAATCTCAACAGCCCCACAGCTGTGTCTGACAAGGCCATCTTTGTCTCATACTGATGCTTGATATTTCAAAGGCTTTTCTGTATCATGGAGTCAGTTTCCAGGGCTTTCCAGTCCTCTTTTCCACTGCCTACCATTCTTGGCTGGCTGGTTGTTACGAACAACTTAAAGCCAGTGAGAGGATAACCACTGATGTATCAGCAACCAGCCAACACACTCAACTATCAACCTCTGTGCCCATTTTGGCCTGGACACCATTGTGTGCCATCTTCTAGGCATTATATAAATCCTTCTCAGTGAATTGGTTGAATAATGGAGAGTTATGCTCAGTTGGTCTTTATAGTTGTAACACTTTCAAAGCTTGTAAACTTGCTTGAGATTACAGTGCAGTGGATAATGTTATATGCATGCAGGCTGAGAGAAACAGCTTCAAGCCATTTAAATGCCTAGCACATCCTAAAGAAATCCCTTCCGGCCTCCTCTTACCAAGTGCCAGGGATCTAGAAGTTAGGGGAGAATTACCTACCCAGGTCCACTGTCAACATCCCATCTCGAATCTCTTTATTGTCATCATTTGACTGCAAGTTCTTTGGCAAGCTGTTTTGGAAGCCCCAAGATTGTTCAGGTCAAGGAATTCATTTAAGAAACCAAGAGAAAAACAATAAAATACAGGCTTACACTGGCACAGAACAGAGTTTTCCCTGCCTTTTTCTATGGCTCTCCCAAGACATCACCCCTGCCTTGAGCAAGCAGGAGACCTGGCTTTTGCTGGTGATGTCTGGTGGGTTGAGCCTGCAGGATTCCTGTTAGCAATGCCTTGGGACTGGTAGGAGTAACACTGCTCAAGGTTTAAGGAGCAGAGAGACAGAAATCAGCCCGTGCATGGGAGTAGACACCCCCCAGAGCATCAGGGCTCTCAGAGTCCTCAACACACATTGTACTGGCTTTTTTTTTTTTTTTTTTTTGGTACCAGAGATTGAACTCAGGGAGACTCGACCACTGAGTCACATCCCCAGCCCTGTTTTGTGTTTTATGTAGAGACAGGGTCTCACTGAGTTGCTTAGTGCCTCGCTGTTGCTGAGGCTGGCTTTGAACTCATGATTTTCCTGTCTCAGCCTCCCTAAGTGCTGGGATTACAGGCATGTGCCACCACGCCCAGCTCTGGCTGATTCTTATAGGAGCCCTGCAAGGATAGCTCTCCTTAAATGAGCAGGAAGGAGACTCAAAGGTTCAGTGATTTGCCAAAGATCACTCAGGAAACAAAGTTCCAGTTCTCCAAAGATGCCAATGTCTGTGTATTTTACATTTATAATCATAATCGTCATCCTTGTTTACAACACATAAGCAACCAAAGGTAATCCCTGTTAGACACTTAGACACCTGCCCAATATCCATCCTCAATTTCTGTATCACAAGTGGAACCTCAGCTCTGTCCAGAGCAACAAGCCCCATCCTGGATAATAAATTGGTCTGAAATAGGAGATCCTAAAATTGAGCATATCAGAAGCACCCAGAGAGTGTATTAAAACATAAATTGCAGGCTGGGGTTGTGGCTCAGTGGTAGAGCACTCACCTTGTATGGGTGAAGCACTAGGTTTGATCCCCAGCACCACATAAAAATAAAGATATTGTGTCCATCTACAACAAAAAAATATTTTTTAAAAATCCATAAATTTCTAACTCCTCTCCGAGTGTTTCTGCTTCAGTGGGCCTGGGGTAGGGGTACTAGAATTTAATTTGCACATGAAGCACATTCCCAGGTGGTGGTGATGATGGCACCACTCCCCTGAATTAACTCCATTCCAGGTCTCCAGCTCCCTCACAACCAGGTGTGACCACAGAGGTCAGCAGTTTTAGCCACCGAGAGAGTCCTGTTTAGGATTTCCAGGAACATTCTGCTAGGTTAATAAAAGAGACATTGATGTTTAGGGCCTTCCTCTTCTACTCTGTCGTGCTTTGGACAGAGAGGTGATGCCTGGGATTGCAGCAGCCGTCCCTGTGAGACATGCTATGGTTTCAATGGGTTCATGTGTTGGAAACTTAACTTCCAGTGCAGCAATATTGAGAGGCTTTGATAGGTGGTAGGTGGTAGGGGTGCTGCCCTCATTAATGAATTGATTGTGGATTTCCTTAAAAGAATGAGTTTGGGCCTCCTTTCTTCAATCTCTATCACTCATGTGACACCTTCCCCTGTCTGCCATAGAAGGCCCTGACGATGGGGAGCCTCTTCATCTTGAATTTCCAAGTCTTCAGAACCATAAGTCAGTAAATATCTGTTCCTTATCAATTACCCAGTCTGCGATATTCTGTTATAGCAGCATAAAACAGATGAAGGTAAAGTGTAGAGAGCAGGTAGGACCAAAAAAAAAAAAAAAAATCTGGGTCATTCATGACATATTTGAGCCAATGAGCTAGCTCTCAACCACCCATTCCTGAACTTCTATTTTAGGAAGTAAACAGCAAAATGTCTTCATTGCTGAAACACTATTAGGCAGGTCCTCTGTTCCCTGTAGCTAAAGTTAATCACAACCTATCTAAAAAGTTTCTGCAAAACATTTTTCTTAAAATCAAACAATGGAAACGAGTGCTTCTCAGTACACAAAGCACCTTCCCATTCATTAATATATTCCATCCTCAGAGTAACCGCGAAGTTGACTTCATTCTTTTTTTATCAGGTAGAGATGCTTGACCAAAACAATTTGGAGGGCTGAGGATGGAGCTCAGTGGTAGAACATTTACCTCAGATGCCTGAGGCCCTAGGCTCAATTTCAAGCATCATGCCAAAAAAATAAAAAAATAAAGTTTAGAGTTCACTGCCAGAAGTGTGCTTCGAGAGAGATTGTTCCAAGTATTAAATGCATTTTTTAAATTCATACTAAGTGAGAGATGTGGACCAGGATAAAATCTACCTGAAGATGTAAGCTTAATTTCAACTGTTCTTTTGTAGAGAGACCCATTGTACCTTATATACTGTACCTTCCCTCCAAAATTAGATTCATTAAGCAAAATGATACTTGACCTTCTGAACACATCTGATGCCATATAAGAGAAGTGACTGATAACAAAACGCTACAACTGTGTTCCAAACAATGAAGTTCTATAAGATGCTCTACCACCAAAAAAATTTAAAAGTTTGGGAAATGGTGCATAGTTTATCCTCCTTCCTTATAAGTACAAAATACATGTTGATATTAAAGGATCTAAGAAGCCCTACATCAGAGAAATCTATTATACTCTGTCTCATAGGGCCTTTCTCAAAACTTATTTGTTCACAACACATTTTCCTCCATGACACCTCTTCAAAAACACTTTGAGAATTTTAACATGATGATGGTCAAAAAGCCCTCTACCTGTGAAGAGAGAGCCCACAGAATGGAGAAGACTTTGCAACCTGCTCCTCAGATACAGCATTAATATCCAGAAGATACAAAGAACTCAAAATACCTAACACCAATAAAACAAATAGCCCAATCAACAAATGGGCAAAAGAATTAAACAGACACTTCTCAAAATACAAATGGTCAACAAATATATGGAAAAAATGTTCAAAATCTCTAAGCAATTAGGGAAATGCACATCAAAACTACATTGAGGGGCTGGGGTTGTGGCTCAGCGGTAGAGCGCTTGCCTCGTAGGTGTGAGGCACTGGGTTCGATCCTCAGCACCACATAAAATAAATAAAGGTATTGTGTTCATCTATAACTAAATAAAATATTTAAAAAAACACAAAACAAAAAAAACTACATTGAGATTTCATCTCCCTCTAGTCAGAATGGCAATTATCAAGAATACAAATAATAATGCTTGGTGAGGATGTGGGGGGAAAGGTATATTCATATATTGTTGGTAAGACTGCAAATTAGTACAACCACTCTGGAAAGTAGTATGGAGATTCCTCAGAAAACTAGGAATGGGGGGCTGGGGTTATGGTGCAGTGGTAGCGTGCTCGCCTAGCACGCGAGAGGCACTGGGTTCGATTCTCAGCACCACAAAAATAAAATAAAGATATTCTGTCCACCTACAACTAAAAAATAAATACTAAAAAAAAAAAAGAAAAGAAAACTAGGAATGGAACCACCATATGACCCAGCTATCCCAATTCTTGGTATATATCCAAAAGATTTAAAAATTAGCATACTACCATGATGCAGCCACATAAATGTTTATAGCAGAAAATTTCACAATAGCCAAGCTATGGAACCAACCTAGGTGTCCTTCAACAGATGAGTGAATCAAGAAAATGTGGTGTATATACACAATGGAGTATTAGCTGTAAAGAAGAATGAAATTATGGCATTTTCTAGTAAATGGATGGAAGTGGAGACTATCATGCTAAGTGAAATAAGCCAGACCCAAAAGGTCAAAGGTCAAATGTTTTCTCTAATATGCAAAAACTTGTCCAAATTGGGGCAGGGGGCAATTTTAAAAAGAGAAAGAGGAAAAAACCAAGGGAATTTTATCAAAATTGAGGAAAGATCAGTGAAGTAGAACAGAGTATTGAGGGGGAGGAAGAAGAGAATGGAAAAGGGAAGAAGAGGGGGATGAATGTGAATGAACTTCATATGTACATACGTGATTACAGCACCATGAATCTCAACATCAAGCAAATCCACAAGACACTAATTTTAAAAAACTATAAAGTACAGAAAGATCAGTAAAGGGAGGGAAGCAGCAGGGGAAGTGCTAGGAACTAAATTAGAGCGAATTATATTCCATGCTTTTGTGATTATGTCAAAATGTATCCCAATGTTATATGTAACTAAAAAGAATCAATAAAAATGTTTTGGTGTTTGTGTTTTTGTTTTTAAAAAGAAGAAGAAGGCAGCCTCTAGCTATGGCATAAGTAGAATATGCCAGCAAGCTGTAAATAACACAGTGGATCTGCCTGGGTTCCAACTGCTGCTTTGTTGTGTGCAGTCATTGATTCTAAGATGCACATTTTCCCCTATTGATCACCTTTTCCAATCAGTTACAAGTCTTAATTTAATTGGAATCACTTTAGTACAAATAAAATAATGGCTCATCTCACATTTAATGAGCCATTAATTACTTACCAAGACACTTCCTCATGGTAAAATATGATGCATGGCTTTGGGCTAGTAATTCAACTAATGTATGCCTCATTTTTCTCACCAGTAAAATGGGGATATGACTTTATAGAATCGGCATGAGGATGAAATAGTGTCTGGAACAACGTAAGTGTCAGCAAACTAAGGTTAGCTAACCCGACAATTATGTCAGGAACGCTGAAAAGTCCCTTTTCTCCCCATGGGGGACACTTCTAGATCCAAATAATGACACACTGGAAATCCTTCAAATTTGAAAACCATTCTTAAAAACCTGATACCATGCCAGGCATGGTGGCACACACCTGTAATCCTAGTGGCTCAAGAGCATGATGCAGGAGGATGGCGAGTTCAAAACTAGCCTCAGCAAAAGTGAGGCACTAAGCATCTCAGTGAAACTCTGTCTCTAAATAAAATACAAGATAGGGCTGGGGATGTGGCTCAGTGGTTAAGTACCCCTGAGTTCAATCCCCAGTACCAAAAAACAAAGAAAAAGAGAAAGAAAAAAAAACTGATAACACACCATGAAGAAACCTGTTCTCCAATTGCTGAATCATACATCATTTTATCCTTCATTATCACCATCATCTCTTTAAATTTACATGGCCATCTTTTTGATAGGGTCTCATTTTATTCTCCTAGGTCATCTTCAAAAGATGTAACCAGAGGAGAAATATTTCATGGATCGGGCACAAGTACTTTAAGAACAGGTTGTACTATTTACTAGTGGTGTGACTTTGAAAAAGTCAATCTAAAAGTTTCATCTGCAAGATTCAGGTAATGTCCTGACTTTATCTACTGAAAGAACTTAACATGAATATCAAGCTAAATAATAAATGTAAAAGCACTCAACAAAAATAACCAATGAAGAGACAGGCAGCTATTAAAAACTGAAAGTTACGCTTCCTTTTTCCCCAATAATCCCATGTTTGAGAATTCCACCTGACAAAAACATAAGCAGCTGAATGGAAGAAAATAAAAGTGCCTATATGGAAAGAATTATAAACGAGGATATTTATTACAGTTCAGTTGGCATAGGGAGAAGGTAAAGAACTGGAAATATTATTCAAAACCCTCAATGGTTTGGAGCCAGATCAAACAAATTTATGGTATAGGCCATATAATGCAATTTTTATTATTGTATGTTTTAACTAATATATCACAATATAACAATTGTATCCATTGATGAATTGTGATATTTCAATAAATGTACACATTATGATGTTTACATAAGATTAAACACATTTATCTCCTCAATCATGTTTCTTTCCTTCATGAATCTTTGGTCAGCCTAACAGCATCCCTTCTTCCTATTTTGAGATACACAACAATTGCAGGCTCTAGTCACTGGCTGTGCAATACCACACCTGAGCTTCTTGCTCCTATCTGTAACACAGTACCCATTCTCAAGCTATTATTATGAGTTAGATTTATATACTCTGAGTTAAAACATTATACTTATAAGTGATAAAAGCAGATTATACAGACAGTGTGAGTCATATTATTTCAAGAAAGAAAAGGAGGAAGTATTACATGTGTAAGAGCATTAAAAAAAAAAAAAGTGTGGAAAAATACAGACCAAACTATTAGCATTGGTTATCTGGGGAGGGTAAGATTAAAAGAAAATAAAAATTGCTAATGTCTTCATGCACCTATAAATTATAAATAATCATTACTTTTATAATTTGAAAGAAGGATTCAATAAAACTGGAAAGGAGGAAGTTCTGCCATCTTTGACCTAAGTAAAAGGAAGTATCTCCTGTGCCTTCAAGGTTTCAAGGATCAGGCCCAGTTGTTTTGTTGTTTTGATTTTTGATTTTTACTTGGTTTGGGGGGTTTTTGTTTTTTGTTTTGTTTTGTTTTGGATACCAGGGATTGAACTCAGTGGCATTTAACCCCTGAGCCAGTTCCCCAGCCCTTTTATATATATTTTTTTAAACATTTATTTTTTAGTTGTAGGTGGACAGAATATATTTATTTTATTTTTATGTGGTGCTGAGGATCAAACCCAGTGCCTCACGCATGCCAGGCGAGCACGCTACCACTGCGCCATAACCCCAGCCCCTTTTATATTTTTTTATTTAGAGTTGGGGTCTGGCTAAGTTGCTTAGGGCCTCAGTTACTAAGGCTGGGTTTGAACTCGTGATCCTCCTGCCTCAGCCTTCTGAGTCACTGGGATTACAAGTGTGAGCCACTACTGTGCCCAGTCATGCTTGGTTCTTTATGGCTATTGGGAATTTTAGGGCATAGCACTGATGTGACAGATGATACCTCTTCAAGTCTCCTTTTCCCTCCTTCCATTCAGACTGTGATAAATCTGCCAGGCTCCAGGATGTCCTACCAGAAGAATGTCTTCAGTGTGAGTTTTTATTTTCTGAGTTGAATTTGTGGCATTTCCCTTGAATCTCAAATGTAAGATTCCTTTGCCCACTATCTTCCCTTATCTCTTCCCAGTGTGTGAACTTCTCAACCCTCCAGAGATTCTGGAGATTTACCCTGAAGGAACATTTAGAGGGAGGAGAGTTCTTGGTGTCCCCTTCCTTGGTCAGCATGACTGCAGAGATGTATGCATTTTGGTTCCTTCCTGGCGCCTTCTCCTTCCCTCTGCTCAGCGCTTCGACATTTTAGTAGCTATCACAAGCAGCTGTTGAGTTTTACTAGTTGGAAATTTATAACTGTTGAGTATAATACTTCAAGGACTCCTGGGAGATAGTATGGTGCAGTAGAAAGCTCTTAGGACAAATACTTTTAAAAATGATAAAACTATTTTAGCGATACTGTAGAAAGAAGAACACTCTCATATCCTGAAGGTTCAACAGAAAACAGCCACCATGGCTCTGAACAGCAGTTTGGTAAAATGTGTGAGAAACCTGAAAATGTTCCTAAGTTTTATGCAAATTTTTGTAATAAAAGGGAAATAATCAAGACATCAAAAATAACCATGCATGCATCTGGGGCATACCTGCATGGTTGTTTGGGGAAATAGTAAGTTAATGCACGTAAAGTGTTTTGCTATGGTTTGAGTGTGTTCCCTGGCAGTTCATGCATTGAAATGCAATGCCCCTGGTGAGGTGTTAGGAGGGTGGGAACTTGATCTGCAATGGTCTTTAGAGGTGGGGATTCTGGAAGGTGGTCAGGGTTGGATTAGGGTGGAGCCCTCATGATTGAATCCTGGTGGCTTTATAGGAGCACACACCTGCATGTTCCCTGACTCTTGGCACATGATACCCTGTGCTGCATCTGGACACTGCCAGCAAAGAGTTGACCTCAGGTGTGGCCCCTCACCCTTGCATTTATAGAACCTTGAGCCAAAATAAACCTCTTTTTGCTAAAACCTAGCCAGTCTGTGGCATTGTGCTATTGACAACAGAAAATGGGCTAATACATATTTAGAGTAGTTCCAGATACCTACAAAGCCCTGTATAAATGTCAGCTAATAATGATGATAATGGTTATTATATAACTCTTTAAATTGCCCTTGCAATTTAACACGTCTAAATTTAACACGTCTAAATTGTTTTTATCTTATATTTATAATCAGGAAGAACACTTGAAAATACAGATGTCCATTCCAAAGAAACCACCTATAAGTTTTAAAGAAGTTTTATGCCCAAAGATGTACATATCATGATTTATAATAGGGACAAATTGGAAAGTGCAATGTGTGACAATAAAGGATTTTATAAGGTAAGTGAGGATGATCGGGTAAGGACAATCCAAGCAGAATGTTTGGTCATACTTTTTCCTACTCCCAAATCTCACCCCCTCAAAGAGGCTTCGCAAATTCCAAGATGTACAAACTTGCAGGGAATGAGGAGATTACAACTTCCTAAAACACAGGACTGAGAACCGCCCCACGCACACAGAACTCAGGGGACATCAAAGCTGGAAGAATTGGAGGAGAATTCAGCTCCTGAAGAAGAGCCAGAGGTCTGTAGCAAGATAGTAAGGATTCAAATCCTAGCTCCACTCTGGGTGGCTTCAGGGGAGCTATTCAACCTCCTTAAGCCTTTGTTTCTTCCTCCGTGAGCTGGTGATAAGCAGTACCTGTGCCCCACCTGAATACCCACAAAGCAAAGCACATGATTGTGGTGATGCCCACGGATGCACAGCAGAAAATGGCGGAGGGGGCGGTAACCAAGGTGTCATTTTCCATCTATCTCACTGTGAAACATCAGGGCCTTAAGAGGTGAAGGGACCTGTCTGGCTTGCCCCCTCCAGCCCCGTTTTCCCTTTCGGAAACAGCTAAAATCATCACTTTGATATTTAAAAACCCAAGTCACTGTCATGTTCCCAGAGTAATAAATGTTTTAGAGTTTCAATTAAACTCAATGTAGGAGAGCTGGATCCCTTTTCTCTATCTAATGAGTCACACAGACCCATTACCCTTCTATCCATTAATTATAACAAGGTCAGCGCATTACCCAAAGTCTCCCTGTGACTGCATAATGAACCTATGCAGCCGGCGCTGGAGCAGACCCATGCAGAGACCTGGAGCCAGGATCTCTAGAGTTCACTCTGCTATTTCTCTTCCCAGTTAAAACTCTGGCCTTGGAGCTAAGGGAGGTTCATGCTCATTAAAGCCCAAGGGAAATAGATTCAAGCTTTACATGTCTAGTCTGAAAATTAGGAGGCCGCTCTCTCATTTCTACTGATGCCTGAGCACAGTATTTTTCTGCTGCCCATCTGTTGTCTCTTAACCCACTTGGTGACCACCTACTATGTGTCAGGCATGGTGCTAGGCATCAGTATCACGACTGTCTTACAGAAGAAAATGAGCGTCAGCCTCAAAGTGGTTAGGTAGCCTAACAGCTGTTAAATAGCAGGCATGGAATTTCAACCCTGACTTAAAACCTCTTAGTTTAGCTGCTAAGTTTTTTGTCTCTATTCTGATGAGCAAACAAATAGGACACAGGGATTTCTGGGCAGGGGCCAACACATCTTAGTCTCTGCATATCCACAGTATATGGCTAATTTGAAGATTAAATGAGATAATAAAGGGAAAGCAACTGACATAGTGTAGAGTTTATTAGTGCTAAAACATAGGATCCTATGATTTTGGTACTGGACTCTTAGTAGGTGCTCAACAGTTAGTACGACAGAACTTTGTTTGGAAAATATTTCAAAAACTTTTGCCTCAACCCTCCTATTCTGTGGAGAACAAAAATAGTCTGGTTGTAAATGGATGGAGTTGGAGAATATCATGCTAAGCGAAGTAAGCCAATCTCAGAAAACCAAATGCCAAATATACTCGTTGATAAGTGGATGCTGATCCATAATGTGGGGAAGGACATTGGGAACAATGGTGGATCTCTGTTCACAGGGGTGTAAGGGGGGAGGGGCATGGGGACAGCAAGGGTGATGGAATATGATGGACATCATAGCCCTAACTTTATGTATGACTGCATATATGTTGTGATTCTATACAACTTACAACTAGAGAATTGATATGTTATCCTCTATCTATGTACAATGAATCAAATTGCACTGTTAACATGTAAGCCTAAATAAAACAAATTTAAAAAAAAAATAGTCTGGTTAAGGGAACAAAAATAATTAAACACAGAAGTATTGCTGACCTTAAGTCTGCTTCTCCCTTCCCTTTCCCAGGGGTGTTCAGTCTGTTCCCTGCAGTAATGAGAGTTCACAGAGTTCTCAGGAGGTCCCTGAAGAAAGAAGAAGAAGAATATTCCATTGTGTATATATACCACAGTTTCTTTATCCATTCATCTGTTGAAGGGCACCTAGGTTGGTTTCATAGTTTAGCTGTTGTGAATTAGGGTGCTATAAACATTGATGTGGCTGTGTCACTATAGTATGCTGATTTTAAGTCTTTGGGGTATAAAGCAAGGGTATTAAGTCTTTGGGGTATATAGCTGGGTCAAATGGTGGTTCTACTTCAAGTTTTCTGAGGAATCTTCATACTGCTTTCCAGTGGTTGCACCAATTTGCAGTCCCACCAGCAATGTATGAGTGTGCATTCTTCCCCACATCCTCGCCAACATTTATTGTTGCTTGTATTCTTGATAATTGCCATTCTAATTGGAGACGAGATCTTAGTTTTGATTTGCATTTCTCTAATTGCTAGAGACGTTGAACATTTCTTCATACATATAAAGAAAATGTGTTGCATACACACACATACACACACACACACACAAGAATACTTAGCCTTAAAGAACAATGAAATTATGGCATTTGCTGGTAAACTGACAGACCTAGAGAATATCATGCTAAATTAGATAAACCAATCCCAAAAAACCAAAGGCCAAATGTTTTCTCTGATATGCAGATGCTAATTCACAATGGGGAAGAGGGCGGTAGGGAAGAATAGAGTTACTTTGGATTAGGCAGAGGGGAGTGAAGGGAGAGGAGGGGATGAGGGTAGGAAGGATAGTGGAATGAATTGGACATTATTACCCTGTGTGCCTATATGACTACACAACCAATGTGATTCCACATCACGTACAACCAGAGTAAGAAGTTATACTCCATTTAGATGTGATATAGCCAATTGCATTCTGTCATGTATAACTAATTAGAATAAAGTTTTTAAATGCTAAAGAAAAAAGTTGAGGGGATAAAGAAGATAAAGAAGGTCTACAGACTCCCACAAAACTTCTTCCTTCAACCAGGACAGATATGCTTTTATCTGTTTCTAAACTGAGCCCCTGTGTACAATTTCATTAAAGTATTCTGCCACTTTAAAAAAAAAAAATGGGTTCAAAATTGAACTTGATATTTCATTGTTGGAGTTTGCAGAAAAATATGGAGAAATAATGGGGATTTTTGAGCACCTCTCTTAGAACCTGAGCAAACAAAAAGTCAACAAAGCTAAGTTTTAAAAACAGTGAATAAGCTGGGCACTGTGGCACACGCTTATAATCCTAGCAACTTGGGAGGCTGAGACAAGAGAATCATGAGCTCAAAACCAGCCTCAGCAATGGCGAGGCGCTAAGCAACTCAGTGAGACCCTGTCTCTACATAAAACACAAAATAGGGCTGGGGTGTGGCTCAGTGGTTGAGTGCTCCCGAGTTCAATCCTCCGTACCTCACCCCCCCAAAAAAAAACCCACAATTAATAAGCTAGACCTAGTAAATAGATGACATTCCATAGCCATCAAATGACAAGTGTGAGTGCTGACAAGCTGGTGATGGAAATTTCACAAATAAAGACACAAGGGACGTTCCAATGACCTAAAGGACTGACACCTTAGAGACTGTTCTATGATCAGGGAAGAATTTTTTTTTTTTTTTTAATATTTTTTTTTAGTTGTAGATGGACACGATGTCTTTACTTCATTGCTTTGTATGTGGTGCTGAGGATCGAACCCAGGGCCTCATGCATGCGAGGCAAGCGTTCCACCGCTGAGCCACAATCCCAGCCCCTCAGGGAAGAATTTTTAAGCATAGTTTAATAGTTCTATATATCTACAAACTAAAACAAAAAAAAATACTATTGAAAACCCTTGGATTAAAAAGATGCCCATGAGTGAAATTATAAAACACTTATAATTGAAAAACAATAAAATTAATACATGTTGAAATTTATAGAAAACTATTAAAACTGTACTAAAAGAAACTTTTATAACTGAATATAATTAACAGAAAACAATAAAAATTGTAAGTAAGCAAGCTAAGGTTCCACTTGAAAAAAAAAAGAAAAAGCATCAGATATACCTAAATAAAATAGCTTATTTTTAAAGATACATAAAGTAGTGAGTTAAAGAAAGAATATTTACCCAAATAAATAAACCCAAAATATGGTTTTCAAAAATAGTGATAATGTGACCAGTCTCTGAAATGGCTAACTGAAAATTATAAAAGGTAGTATATAAATTTTTACAACTATTGATTAATAACAGGTATAACAATTTTTCATTTGAAAGTTATAAATGCATGTGAAAAATAGGAGAACCTAAATAAAATATGTAAATTTCTTGTTTTAATTTTTTATTCTTTTTAGTTGTACATGACAGTAGAGTATATTTTGACATACAAACATGGAGTACATCTTATTCTAATTAGGATCCCATTCTTGTGGTTGTACATGATGTGAAGTTACACTGGTTGTGTATTCATATATGCACGTAGGAAAGGTATGTCCAATTCATCCCACTGTCATTCCTATATCCATCCCTCCCCTTTCCTTTCATTCCCCTTTGTTCAATCCAGTAAACTTCTATTTTTTGTCTCCCCACCCCTTGTTGTGCGCTATCATTAGCATATCAGAAGGAACATTCCGTCTTTGGTATTTGGGAACTGGCTTATTTCAGTTAGCATGATAGTCTTCAGATCCATCCATTTACTAGTAATATATATATATATATACATACCAAAATTGGCATAAAAGAGAAATAGAAAACTTATTTAGCCATTAAATAAATTGAGATGATAATAAAAGTCCTTTGTTTTCCTCTCAAAGAAAAGAAAGCCAGCAAAGAACTCTATAAATGAATTCTTACAAACTTTGAAGAGATAATAATCCTTCACACAAATTGTTCAATAAGGAAAGATTTCCAATCAATTTTCATATATAAACTTTGCCAAAAAAGCAAAATAAGACCATTATGAGTTGAAGATAATTATATACCTACTCACTCCGACATATATATAAACATTCTGAGTAAAATGTTAGCTTTTAACATTTTTTCAAGCATTAATCATGATCAAGCAGTATTTATTTAAAAAAGGAAAGTATGGTTTAGCTTGAGAAAAATTACCAACGTCATTCTCTACAATCATGCATGAAAAGAGGGCACTCTCATTGTTATCTTAATAATTAAAGAAAATGTATTTCACAAAACTCAATATCTATCTAATTATAGAAAGAACTCAAAGTCGGGAGTTTTCAAGTTTTAACTTGACAAGCCTATATTCCATATACCCACATCCAAGACAATATTCTACTTAACAAAAATTCTCTTGGATATATTCCCTTTGAATGCTCACATTTTCTTCAAATGAAGAATAAGCTAAGATTTCATCTATTACCACTACTATTTGAAAGAATACTAGAAACTTTGCCCAATTTAATAAGAAAAAGAAAAATCAAAGCATAATATTAAAATGGAAGAGGAGAAACTGTTGTGTTGATAGCAGGTGATACAATCATCTACATTAAAAACCCAGAAAAATCCAAAAATAAACTAACAGAACAAGAAATTTCACCAGACTGAACTTATAAAATGCAAGAGCAGGTGTCTACATCCTCAGTAACCCACAGAAAACAGATTCATTCATGAGAGGAAAAAAGAAGTAGGAACTACAAAAAAAAAGTACACTATCAGTATTTCCATATTTATTGGCACGTGATAGTGGGATTTGTTGTTACATATTCATATATGCACATGATATAACAATATAATTTGGCCAATATCATTTCCCACTATTTCCCCTTTCTCTTTCCTCCTCCCTTTACCTGGTCTCTTTCCTCTACTGATGTCCCTTGGACTTTCATGAGATCCCCCAAAAACCTTTCTGTTCCTTTTTCCTCTCTAGCTTCCACATATGAGAGAGAACAAACGTATAACCCTTGACCTTCTGAGTTTGGCTTACTTAGCTTGACGCAATATTCTCAAGTTTCATCTATCTTCCTGAAAATGACAATTTCATTTTTCTCTATGGCTGAATAAAACTCCATTGTGTATATATACCACCTTTTCTTTTCTATTCTTCCATCGATGGACAAACACCTAGGCTGGCTCCAGTTTGGCTGTTAAGAATTGTGCTGCTATAAACGTGGACATGCAGTGTTATCACTGCAGTACAATGACTTTATTTGTTTAGGATGAATACCAAGAAGACAGCACCATTATTGTAAAAGATACTTAATCACATAAATGAAGGTTTGAATAAATAGAGAATTATATACATGGATCTATTACCTCACATCTGGAATGATGTTGATTTTTCCCTTATTTTTCAGCACAATTCTAATTAAAATTTCAGTAGAATTTCCTGAGATACATCTTTCAAATGAGTCTCCTCCCTTCCTACAAGTAAGCAAGTTGGTTTCTGTTCCCTGTAACTAAGGGGAGAAAATCCAACATATGGAACAGAGACCAACGTTGAGAAAGGAGGCCCGAAGGCCAGGACATGAGTATGAGGCTCTTGTAAGACTTTGGGCAATTTTCACAGATTCGTGTGTGTCATCGCTGTGACTTCCATTCTTCATGGTCCCAGTTTTTCATTCTGCAAAGTGACCTCTGGCAGACATTTTCAAAGCACTGTCATGGAGCAATGTGAAATAGTCATGCACTGAGTTAGGAAGTCAGGATCTTGCCACGCTCGGGCTCCTGTGGGGGAGCATTTGCTACTGTTGATCTTCCCTTTTTCTACATTTCTTCTTTGTAGAAACTGTCCTTTTCCCCACCCCAAGTCATTGTAGTGATGCTACATTCAACTGGCCCTGCTTTCTCTGCCACTCAGGTAGCAGAGAGAGTAACCTACTTTTGGGAATGCTTAAGTAACTTAAGTAACCCACTTTTGGGAGTACTCCACTACAGGCATACAGCCCACACAAGGCCTATCAGAATTTGAGAGGTTGACATGGAACTGAGAAAACATGACATCTTTTCCTCTGGGATCACTACTTGTGAAGATGATACAAGTTAGAGCTTTTTTACCAGTCAGTATGTTAAATAAAAGGAACTTTAAAAATGAGAGGGGAGAGTATAATAGCATCGTTTCAACTGCTAGATCCAGCCATGCCTGAAGCTAGCACAAGGAAACTACTTTCTGCTTTGTTTTTGCTCAAGTTGATTTAAGTTAGATTTTTATCTCATTTATCAGAAAGAGTTAACTATTATGCCTGCATACTAGAAGTTCTGGATAAATATTTCACTTTGATCAACTCCCTGGGAAAGACTGATGTACACTGAAATTTGATAAATGTCTATGGCTTCTTGGGGTTTTAACTGACAAGTGGAGGAACACACTGGAATACAAAAGGAACATGTAATTCAGGAACATGTAATTCATGTAATTCTAGCCCTCACTTGTCCTTCTGCTTGGATTTGTACCCTTTTCTCCCTCTCCCATACTGGACTTCATTTGGTTCCTCCCACAGTACTGGCTTACCTCAGGACGCCTGCATGTGTTTGTTATCTAATTCTTTAATACATCTGACTGATCTCAGATTTTAGGTTCCCACACTAACTCTCAGAGAATCCCTTCCCGACCATCCCATGAAAAAAGCAGATCGCTTTTCCCTTTATCCATTATCTTTGTCACCTTTTTCTTTATAGTTTCTATTGCACTTTATAATTACTTGTTTGCTAACTTGCTTTTGTTCCTTCTCTATTTGAATAGAGACTCAAAAGCATAAAGACCAAGTTTGTCAGGGTCACCATCATCTTCCCCATGCCTAGCCCAGAGTCTAACCCTGCAGACTGGTAGAACTACAGAATCTTCAATGAATATATGAGAACAAAGGAACAGCATCATCATTATGCAGGCACTTACCATCAGCCCTCTTTGAGAAGAGCCATAAATAAATGTAAACATTCATTCATGAGCTCACTGGCTTGAGCCAACTAATGGAGGAGAAGGAGAAGGGGATAGAAAAAGAAACGAAGAATTTGTTTCCATGAACATCTTCAGAGGCCTGTGGTGTGCCAGCCCTGTGGACGCTTCCAAGAAGAAACCAGCATTATCAGGTAACCACAGCAAGATGTGGTAAGAGCTTCCCATCTGGCTGGAGATGGAGGGAGATGAGGAAGCACTGGAGGCAGAGAGAGAAACTCAAAGAACAGACACTCCAAAATGATTTTGCATCTTTGCTGGCACTAAGAGCATCTTACAGCAAAGCAATTTGTGAATCTAATAGAGAACACAGAGGAAAAGAACAGAGGCATCTACTCCATACCCAGGGGGAAAGCTGCAGTTAGACTTGAACCCCTTATTCAACAGCCTGTAGGCTGTCAGGTGACCCTCAGGGTCGGTGTGGTGCCTCTTTCTTCTGCAGTTAACTTAGTCTCATTTTCCCCTTCTGGCATCTCTTTGCAGTAATAGATTTGCTCTTATGGATCTGAAGTCAGAGCTACACAAAAACAGGGGGAAGGAGAGGAAGAAAAGAGAAAAATGAGCACAAACTGACAGCCTCTTGCCCGAGAGCCTTTGCTGCATTAAGGTACACAGGGAAGGTTTCCTCCTGCTCTCTTTGCCTCTCTCTTGAGGCATGCTCAGAAATGAGCTACAGGGTAAAAGAAAAGGCTTTCTTTGGAACATGTCTGTTCAATTTCCTGAAAGAACTAAATTACATTCAAGAGGCATGTCCTTAACTCCCGATTAGGCAAGGGAAGGAGGAGGGAGCTTGTATATACCAAGCATCCATTCTCTGCCAGGCACTGTCTGGGGGCTAAGAAAACACTTGAAGGAGGCAGACCTGCTTCTGCGTTATGATGCTCCCATACTAGTGGGAAGAGAGTTATCAAGGTAAATCCAATGGATAAGGAGAAATGGAAGAGCTCAGAAATAGACTCAGGCACACCTGAAATCTCATCCCTTCTGGAAGATGCTCCACCTGGGAAACTGGCCTCATGAGAGATGTCGAGTGTGCAGATCAGGGCAAAGGAGTCTAGAGAGTGCAAAGGCCCTGAGAATGGGCGAGTCTCAGCTGCTTAGGGGATTCAGGGGACCCTCTGCTCAGTCACCTACACAATAAGGCACATGAAGGGCTGGGATTTGCAATGAAAATTTTAAAAAAAAAAACAAAAAACTGCTCTCTCCTGAGCATGTAGCTGTCTTCATGCATTTCAACTCTCACTTCTTTTAATTACCTCAAGGAAACGTGTGTCCTTCGCCTGGGTCTATTAGTATCTGTTCATCAGTCCCAACCACCCTTGAGACAACCCTGCAAAGATAATTTCAGAGAGCAACAAAGGCTAAGAAAGAAACAAAACCAAGCGAAAAAGCACACATGCCTGGGCAGAGGGATGCAACAAGAGTGCTCAGGGAGGGCTGACCTCAGGAAGCAGGGACAAGAGGCAGCAGGCCAAGGTCAGAGGGTACAGGCGTCTGCAAATGCTTTGAGACAGAGAAGAAACTGGCATTTGAAGAACAGAGGGATGGTCGTGTAGCAAAGAAATGTTGTTCCCAGCATGGCCCCACACCAGCCACATCAGCATCCCCATGAGAAGCTCCTAGCTTTCAAGCTGGGATCTCCAGAAGTTACCGTGTTGCCGGCCACAGAAAAGATGCTCAATGCTTTTTTTTTAACCAAACCAATCAATGAATACAAATACAAATATTCAGCTTCTGCTTTGATCTGATACCAGTTACTGAACAAAGACATGAAAGACTGGACTGGGGTGTAACTCAGTGAAAAAGCCCTTTCCTAGCATGCTAGAGGCCTTGGGATCCATCCCAGCACTGCAAAAATTGAAAAAGTATATATGATCAACAATAGCTTGCAATCTGAAAATGGCAGAAGAGAGGGAAATTTTTCTAAAAAAAATTTTTTTTTCTTTTTTTCTAAAAAAAGAGACTACTACAGGCGGGTACATTGATATCATCAAGAAATCAGAGGCAAAATGTCCTGCAAGAGGGAGGGGGACAAGACCAAAGAGCAGGCAGAAAAACTTGAAAAGTACAAATGGTCCAACCTTTCTTTGGGGGGCAAATGGGGTTATTTATTAACCCCCTAGGGAATTACTCTAATCACGGCACAGACTAATAACTATCATTCAGTTCTTGTCTCCAAGCAAACAAGAAATGCTATATTGACTTGGTCTATCTAAAATATAAAAATAAGAGTCTCTATTTGAATGGAAAAATCCTCAGCTTTATGGAAATTTCCACTATCCGAAATGCTTTCTTCTAAGGCATTTTGGACAGCCAAGATTTTTGCTGTATTGCCACTATTCTTTTTACCAAAGATTTCTTAGGACACATAGTGGGTAACATTGTGCTAACAGGGTCAATCTTGAAGCCATTTGGAAGCTTCCTGTAAGTGCTACCCTGGAGCTGGGATACCAAACCACCTCTAGCTGTCAAGGAGTGGACCAGAGGAAACTGGCATCCCGAGACACTGGCCTCTCCTTTGAAGGTCTCCTGAACAGAGTGGATTTTAATAGACTCTTCCTCCCTCCTCATTCCCTTTCCTGCAGTTAGTAAATTCCTAGGATGAAAACACCTCCCAGATTTCTTTAATTTATCTCTATCTCCAGCCAGAGAGTCTGGTACATCCAGGGAAGAAGACATGTGATCAAACAGGAAAAGCCTGGACTTCCTCTAATCATGTCCCAGGCGGGAGCTCTTGAATGTCTAATTCAAATCCTTCCTGCTGCATGAAGCCCATTTATTCTCACTGCATTTAAATATCCCCTTAGCTAACAGAAGAAAAAAGTTTATTATGGATGTGGTGGTGGTTCTCAGTTGATTTTACTTCACCTAATTTCCAAATCTGGAATATTTATCTCATTGTTTGTTTGTTTGTTTTCCTGTCGCTGTTCTCAACAGTGTTTTATTAAAAACTCACTTTCTGTATTCATGGGAATACCAAGACGACAACTCTGGAAGTAAATCTTCAAGGTGTGCTTAACACACCCATGCATGCACAGGCAAGGGGAAAAAAAAAATGTTAGAAAATAGATCTGGACTTCAGCCTTAAAGGTATCTACTCATGGACTAGGAGGCCTGGTAAGATAGGGTGTTCCATCTATTGCGTTGACTACTGACTTCTGGTCAGTAGTCAACGCAACAGATGATGTATCAGACTAGAGGTCCCCAGAGGTCCCCTTTGTTGAACCATGTGACATTCTGTACCACAGAGGCTCCAGGTTTGATGTGAATTTGGGCAGATGCTAGAAAGAGAGAGGGGACCAGCATAGTTTTCTGGGTTTTCCTGGTGCCAGAAGGGACTCTGGGAGTATTCCCAGAGCCCATGGCTGGCGGTATAGTGGGGGTAAACATTTATTCGGTATCTATAAATGTGCCAGGCACCGTCCTTATTTCAGTCCACCTCAGAACACGCCTAAGAGATAATGACTGTTATTATGTCCATGTTATTAAGGAGAAAATGAAGGCACAGGGAGGTTAGGTCACCAACATCGCAAATCTACTTAAAAAAAAAAAAAGGAGACAAGACTCAAACCTTGGCTAACTGGCTCCAGAGTTGTTACTTTTTTTTTTAATTAATCTATTTAAATGCATTTCAAGTCATAGTACATATATAGAGCTCAGTTTTTCCATTTCTCTGGTTGCAAACCAGATAGAGTTACACCTTTTGTGTCTTCATACATGCACCTAGGGTAGTGATGACCACCTCATTCAATGATCTTTACTACACCCCTTCCCTTTTCCCTCCCCCCACCTCCCCCTCCCCCATCCAGAGATCCTCCATTTCTCCTACGTTCCCCATTCCCACCCCTCTTATGTATCAACATCCACTAATCAGAGAGAACATTCAGCATTTGGTTTTTTGGGATTGGCTTACTTCACTTAGCATAATGTTCTCCAATTCCATCCATTTACTTGCAAATGCCATAATTTTATTCTCTTTTATTGCTGAATAATATTCCTCTTAATGACACTCCCTCCCAAAATGGTTGTGGTAACTCCTTACACTGATAGCTGAAAAGAGAACACGATCTCCTTTCACCTTTACAAAGACCCCTGAGGCCAGGAAGTTCTCACTAAAGGACAGACAAAATGGGGACGGGTTGGGGCAGGGGTGACAGGCCCATCCTCACTGGCAGTTGGGAGGCAGAGTTTTTTGGGGCTCTGCCCATGTCCTCCTCCTGCAGCTCCTAGCCCAGGTATCCAAACAGGTATATCATACTTCATAACCCCTGCCTGCAAACTGGCCACTCATCCATCTATCCTGAGGTCCTAGAAATACTCTACTCACAGCTATCAACTCTTCTGGGTGGTGAGGGGGCAGAAGGAAAGGGATTCAGAGAATAACATGATATTCAGGCTTCACACCTAATAGACATCATTGATGCATTCTTTCCTCCATCCCTAAGCCCACCCGTCCTCAAACCCTAATGGCAATAATACATATGTATTGTACGATGAGAAAGCTGAGGTTTGGCAGGGCATGTCCTTAGTCTGCTTATTTTCCTACTTCCTCTATCACATCTTTCTTTCTCCTAACCATTGTAATTTCTTCCCTGGCATTTTTTTTACCCTTCCCATGCTGTTCTAACCCCACTGCACCCCATGCAGGGCTACACTTCCTAGATCACTGTCAGATCATGGCCCTCTCTTCCTCAAAGATCATCCATAGCTCCCAGTTACTTACAGGATCAAATCCTAACTCCCTAACCTGCCCTTGGGTCCCTCCATGATTTGTCCACAACTTGTTTTTGGAGCCTTATTTCTATTACCTGAATCTAGACTTCAGTCACAGAGGTATCCAAAGAACGAACCCAAGCAAGTTCTACGCATACCCTTCTCATGATGATTCCCTCTGCCTGGAACTCCTTGCCAAATGCCACCGTACTCACAAATGCACTCAAAGGCCACCCATCATGAGAACTTCTCTCACTGCCCCCTCTCACGGGAGTATTCTACTCTATATTCCAACCACGTGGGGAAATGTCACCCACATGTGACAAACTCCCTGATAGAATAGAAGGTGCCTTTTGCTTCTTTCTACCTCACTGCCTCCCACCACCACAGAAGTGCTAATCAATGTTTGCTGAAATGAATTAAACAGAGAGGTCAGCTGGGAGATAAGAGGTAGAACGTTATCATAATTTGGATGCTCACATGATGGGGAAGTTGAAGGACCAGTGACCTCTCTCCTCAGAACTCAATTATTGCATAAGAACAAACGTCTCAGATATCTAGCTATTAATTTGTTCACAATCATCTCAGCCTCGAAAGTTCACAAATGTCCCTTTCAATTGCTCCACCACATCATTCATAGAAAATGAGATTCTCTTCTCATTCGTGGGATCACAGTGGCCCTTGTGCTGTCTCCCTTCCCATCCCACCCCTCAAATCTCCTTATGCGTTCTTCTTTTCCAACTTGCCCAAATTAACCCCCTGTGCATCAAAATGCCTATCACCACAACTTTCTTGGGGCCTGTTCTGGGCCCCATGGTTTCTGGCTCAATATCCTAAATTGATAGTGGAGGACCACAGGCTTTACTGGCATCCCAAGTCAAAAGAACCTATTCTAATTAATCCTCCACACAAAAGTGATGGCCTTCAGCCATCTCAGGAGCAAGAGCCAACAACCCAGGGTGAAAGAAAAAATGCATGCCTGGCTTCGCAAGAAATCAATACAACCTCACTCTGAGCTCCGATCTGGGTCACACAGAAAAGACAGCATATGTAAGATCCAAAAAGAAGTCCCTGCCATGAATGTGATGAGGCGCTAGGAATCCCATCACTCCAACAGGCCCCAGAGGAACTGAGACCCAGCCCTTGAGAGACTTGTCACCCGCAGATACAAGTTCATCCATCATTAACAGAGACTTCCATAATTCACATGGTTCCTTGTGCTTGGTAGGCTAGGGCCTCAGAATCTTGGTCAAGCAGGAAATGCAGAAATCCAGAACTGAATAGGACAAAAGAAAGAATACACCTAATTGTGGATGCTATTCTGCACCAGGATGGTTGGGCAATCTAGTGAGCAGAGTGGGAAAAGTGGACCACCAAGTATGTGGCAGCCAGGAAGGCTCCGGAGGCTGCAATGCCTATGGTCAGCTGTTGCTCCAGGGGACCCACTGCATGGCCCAGAGGCTGTGGAGCGTGGTCTTGCCCCAAGTTCACTCCTTCCTACCTGGAAGACTTGCAGCAACAAGTTACTCAACGTCTCTGTTTCTTCATCTGGAAAATGGGATAAGCATGGACAGGACTTAGATAACACACTTACTATGAAACTGTGTTTGTAGTGGGACCAGAAGTGCAATACTCTGAGGTACTATTTCCCCTTCATTTCCTCAAGTCCAAGATCCTTCCTCACCATTAACCTGGTCAGAACAATCAAAGTCAAGGATGTCCCAAAAATGAAAAGTACGGGGGGGGGGGGAGCAAAATTTCTTCACTTTTAGCCTTATTTCAAGTATATTACAGGAAAGATTGGGAAGAATAAAAACTACCCTACCACTAAGTTATAAAATTCTCCAATCTCAGAAGAAAGAAAAACCGAAGTATCTCAACTGAAGTAGCCTCAAACAGTAATCACTGGCCCCATGTCCTCTCCTGACCACCCTCTTCTCACATCCCATTTTCTCTCTAGGGTTCTAAGAAGATATCAAGCCCCTCATATAAACCCTTCTGATATTCTGAGGGCAATAAATGTGAAGGCCACATGGGGTGAAGGACATCATTTATTTCTCACAATAATTGACCTATGGGTCCAGCCAGCATGATCAGTGTCTGCTTCCAGGGGGTGAGTAAACTCAGGCATGAAGAGGTCATTTAACTTGCCCAAGGTCACATTGCCAAAGTGGAGGGCCCAGAACTTAAACACAGGCGTTCTGGTTTCAGAGCCCAAGTTCTGTATCACTTGTGTTCTCCTGCTTTTACATCCAGCCTTCGACTCATTACATCATGTTGACTTATGATTTATTGAGTGCTAACTGTGATTTTGGATCCCTGCTAAAAGCTTTCATCTTATCACATCTATTCTCTTTATCATCACCCCAGGAGAAGAGTTCTATTATCATCTTTCTAAAGATAAGGAAATTGGGACTCTGGAAGAACCCAATCTATCTGACCCCAAAAGTATGCACAGGTAGAGGGCTCAGATCACCACCAGCTTGGAGCAAGGGCTGCTGATAGGTGGGTTGTGATAGCAAGAATGTGATATGGTTCCCCCAGCAACCCAAGTACAAGGGCAGGGAGCCAGAGGAAAGTGCTATGTAAGAACCAGGGTCCAGTGCAGCATAGCATCCCCATATGCAGGGGATCCAGTCATGCATAGTTTTAAGAAAGACTCTAGTTCTCACAAGCTAGAATGCACAAGAAATGGAGAAAATTCTGGGTGAAGGAAGAATATCAGGATTCAGAGGTCTCCAAGGATCTATAACCAGCAAGATAACTCCAGGAACCATGGCATGGTAGACCTCAGGGTTCTGATTACAGCCCCACCCAGAAAATTCAGTGGGTACATTTGAGGCTGTAAACACAGAACATCAGTGGGATTCACTTCACAGTTAAGGAAATCAAAGTTCAGAGGAGGCAAGTAATTGACATTGTCATACAACTGGCTTGAGATAAAACCAGAAACACAAACTTGGCTCTGACTCCAAACCCGAAGCTTTTCTTCATCACTCCATTTACATCCAGCAAAGTCAAGGCCACTTGTAGTGTGACTCAAAAGGAGAGTAAAGGAGCAAAGATACACTTTGCCAATCTCCTGTCATTCAAAAGGCCCATCCCTGGGATCAGTAAATATTTTAAATAGTCTGGGCTTGCCTTGCTCATTCATTCCAGATCACACTGAGGTCAGAGCTCAGATTCCCCCACCCTTTCCTCAAGGGATTAGTTAAAGAAATAAAGTCCTATTTCACAAACTGCTAAATCCTGTTTGACCAGCCCTGCCAGGGATTTCCTGGACTTAATCCCTTGCCAACTCTGGACAGTGGGGAAGTTGCTGGGCTATGACTCTTTCTGCCTGTTCGGCTTCCTGATGAGACCCTACTCCCAGGTGTACTCCCCAGGGTCTAAATACAACAGTTATTGAAGCAGAACTCAGAGGGGGGCGGGGGGAAGAAAAGAAAAATCCATCACTCACCTATAAATAAAACACTGTAAGATGGTTGCACTGACTGTACGAAAGCTACACATATCAATGTAAATAAATCTCAAAAATAACATTCAATGTAAAAAGCAAACGTAAAAGAATATGTATACTATGACAGTATTTTTATAAAGTTTAAAAATATGCAAAGCAATGCTACACATTGAACAGAGACTTCAACATGCAGAAAATGCATAAAGTTGTACATGAAAATGATAACTGTTTACAATGAGGATAAACTACAGGGAAAAAGGGAATAATACTAAGGTAAGATCAATATGCAGTGGTTTAAACCAATTGGCAATCCTTTGCTGTTTAAAAAAGTCTTGGGCAAAATGGCAAAAAGTTAAGTCTGTTAAAGGTGGATTTGGAGTACATACGTATTCCTAATATGTTATTCTTTTTTATGTTTGGAATGTAACTTTAGAAAAATGTTTTTTTAAAACAATAGTGGAATCTTTGATATTTAGAGTAAGGATTTCGGGCTTTAGTTTAAAAGTTAACGAAAGGTTCTATGCAGAGAGCATCATGATCAAAGAGCCCTGTAAAGGCAGGGAGGTAATGTTAACCTAGAATTATGAAGGCAGTAGTTCAGTGTAAGCAGGAAAAAGTTAAAAAAAAAAAAATCCACTAAGACTGGTCCTCCCCATTCCTCTCCACCATTCCAACCATGGTCTCCCATTGTGAGCTGCCAATCATGGTTTCCTTCACAACTTCCAGCCACAAAGGTGGGGAGAGGAGGAAAACTGGGCCAATCACGATAACCCATCACTGAGGCCTATGCTGGCCCAAGTATGTCTCAAAGCTCAGCCAATCAGAGACTATCCTTTTCCTGAGCTGTCCTCTTTGGATGGGAACCAGAAGAAAGTAGTCCTTTCCCCTCTGGTAGTGGAACTTGAAAAAGATGGGTGCAGAACTATGTGTGGCTCTGTTCCCTGCCCAAGAGGAACACTGCTCAGGGGTTGGAAAGAATGGAGCCCCACCTCCACCCCCTGCAGAGGATAAGAGTGCTAAGAGATTCCTGGATCACCATGAGTACCAGTTCTGAGTAACCCATGCAATGTATCTGCCCTCTGTAAATGTGAGGAGCAGAGACTATCTATACCCAACTGTGGCCACCATGGGATCCCATCTAGCATCCTGTCACCATTCCTGCAGGCAGCTATTTAACGTTTTCAAAGCCTGTTCATTCAAGCCATTTCTTCCTCAGATCAACCCCATGAGCAGGGCAGTTCTGAAACTATTAGTCTCGTTTAACTGAGGAGGACACTGAATGTTGGAGAAGTGACATATCCACATCACACAGCAACCTAGCAACTGTGCCCAGTACAGAATCCAGACCTCCTAATGCCTTCATGATATGCTAAAAAAGAAAATAAGGCTAAATAGCAAAGAAAAGCAACATGAACCAGTACTTTCATGGTGCCTATTCTATGCAGACATTGTTCTTAAGTGTGCCTCAAACATCAACTCAATCCCTTGCACGAATGTGTCCTCTTGCATAAGGTATACTATCATGGCTCCTATTTAACAGATGAGGAAACCCAGAAATCACACAGTAGTTAAGTGGCAGAGCTGCGTCTCAAACCAGGAGTGTGGTTCCAGAGTCTATGCTCTTACTCCCCACATTAAGTAGAGTGGGAGGAGTGGTCTTTCTGGAGTCCAGGTTCCTTGGCCCTCACACTTTTGGACTCACAGGAAGTTGTCAAAGGCCAGGCTTCGGGGGAGCCCTGATCCCCAGCTTAGCCTGATCTAAATGCAGGTGCCTCTGCCTAAAATTCTAGAAGGGAAGTGTGCTAACAGAGCAGGTGCTGAATTGCAGAAAAGTTAAATATGGAATGAGAGCCTCGAAGGCTGCAATAAGAGCAAGGAGGGTAAAAACCAATTTCACATCAGAGCCCCAGGCAATGATTTGGAGAAAAAACCAATATATAAGGTATCACATAATAACTATAGCGACGCCTTCCATTTACCACACCCTTTCCCTTAGAGGACGCCAAAGAAGTTCACAATTGTTATTATAATTCTTCCTCCTCAAGGCCTGTGCCCTGCTGAGGGTGGCTGGGGGCTTTTTTGTGATAGGCAGGGAAAAGAGAAGCACTGAGAGGTCAATGCAGAAATCACAGAGAGGCAAAGTATCTGTCAAAGCCAACTGTCCGGGCTCAAAAGCTGATATGCAAAAGCTAGCACAGTGCAAAATCAATTTGGAAAAGGATTGATTCACATACAACTTTCAGACAAATACTGAAATTTGCTCTAGGAGAATTGACCTCTGCCACTTTAGTTCCAGTGCAGGGGCAGAAAGAGCAGATAGTGGGAGATAAGGAAGGGCAGGGACATGGAGCAGAAGATAGGGAGCTGGAAGGGGACATATGTGACAAAATTAGAAGGCTCGACTTCTCATCAGAGAAAGCCCGCCCATTTGCAGATAGAGATGTGAATCAATGAATTGTTCATCTAACGAATCCAGCATTCAGCACACCTATTCTAACCTAACTGCCTTAGAGGTCCTGAGAGGGTCCCTTCTATAGTACAAAGACCCAGAAAATCATCTTTAACCTTCTTTGTTTCCCTCCCCATCACCTTAAGCTTAGACCACAAGTACTTATCACACCAAGTCTCTCAAAATGATCTGTTCATTGGCATAACCCCATCCAGGTATTATCCCTCATCTCTTTTCTCTCTTTTTACTCATTGTATATTCATCCCAGTGGGGCTCTCCACACCACCTCTGCATCCCCAACCCTACCACTTTCCTCATGCTCCTTATACCTGGAATAACCTTTCCCTTCTTTTGCTTGGCTGATCCATTTCAGTGTTCAAATCAAGTTACCTGGGGAATTTTGCACAAATCTTAATTTTACACTTAAAATGAGTACATTTTACAGTGTGTTGATATATAAATAAAGGTTTAAGTTACCTAAAGGTTGAGTTTAAGGACTCCACCAGATAATTTTGAAGATCACCACTGTCTAATGAAAGTGAAAAGCTACAACAGTGCCTTGTGAGAATTTCTAAGGAATACAGTCAAATTAAAAAAAAAATCAGATGACATTTCATACCTCTAAAAGTTGCCCAAAGAAGCAACTTCATACAAACCAAATTCTTTGCACAGTTAGAGCTCCTCATTCTTTGCAACTGAGATGCAAGTGAGACCCACATCTGAGTTAGGTATAAATTTTTAAAGTAAAATAGGTTTGGAAAAAGAATTTCTTTCAATCCAGAATCCTAAGATATATTAGCTATGCGACTTTGACAAATTAATCATTTTTCCTGACCTATAAAGTGGGCATAACAATATCTGGTAAGTTAAGAGAATAAAATGAGTGGTGTTTATGAAGCACTCAGCACAATACCTGGCCCAAAGCAAGCTTGCAAACACTGCTAATAGTTGTGTTTGCTCTGTTCCCTCCCTCCCTGAAAATGAGTCATACTGAGTGTAAAGGAATGAAATAGGTAGAGGCAGCCCCTCCCCCCATTTTCCCACTTCCCATTTGTCACAGATCTGCTTCCTAACACTGTCTGCTCAGAGACCATCCAATTCTCTTTCCCTTTCCCAGGTCAGCTCTATTATACCAAAGTTTCTTCTTGGATCAAAACAGACAAAAACAGATGCATTTTTCATTTATCAAACATTTCTGCACATCAAATTCAAATTCACCAAATGCCTAATGAGCATCTAAACCTGTATGCCCAGAGTAGCACTGAGAACCAGGCAAGGAACAATTAACATACATTGGGTCAGGACTTTGCCTTACAACAATTCCTTTTAAGACTCAGTCCCATAGAACTCATTATAAGTAGAAAGCAAGAATTACCATCTCTGTGTGCTCACCTGGGTTTCCACTGGAAGTATAGATTTATAGAATCAAGCCATGAAACTAGATTATTTAAGTATTTACTGGGAAAGAGGAGAAAAGTTGATTTTAATGCTTCTTTGAAATATATAACAGGAAAGCACTAAACTGGAAGTTTGGAATTCTGAATTTTATTTTATACCTATTGGTAATTGTCATGTGATATGCACTAAGTCCCATTTCCTCTCTGGGTCTAAAGTTTTCATCTGCAAATTAGAAAGCAAACTATGATTCCAGATAGCATGACATCTTATACTAGGTTGAACAGTGTCCTGCCACAATTCATGTTCACCTGGAATCTTTGAATGTGACCTTATTGGAAAAAAGGGACTTGCAGATATGATCAAATTCATATGATATTATATTAGATTATCATGGACCCTAATCTTATGACTGGTATCCTAATAAAACGAGGCCAATTTGAGCACACTCATGTAGGGAAGATAGCCACCAGAAGATGGAGGCAGAAACTGGAATCATGTATCTACAAGCTAAGAAACATCATGGATATTTCTTAGAAGAGGCAAGGAAGTTTCTTCCCTAGAGCTTTTGGAAGAACTGTGGTCCCCTTGACATCTGATTTTTAGATTGATTAGCACTGTGAAAAAAACGTGTTCTATTGTTTTAAGTCATCTAGTTTGTGATAGTTTATTTCAGTGCCCTGGGAAGCAAGTATAAATCTCCAACTGCATGCTACTCCAACTAATGGGTGGGATCTGCTTTGAACAGTGTGTTTAGAAAGATTCTGAGGCTGCACAGAAATACAGGATTCATAATCTCTGACCTACAAAGAGAAGGGAGTAGTGGCAAATATGCCCTACTTTTGCCATTCCCAAGTGTGTTAGTCAGCTTTGCATTGCTGTGACAAAATACCTGACAACCAACTTAGAGAAGGAAAGATTTATTTGAGGTCACACTTTTAGAGGTTTCAGTCCATGGTCAGTTGGCTCCATTGCTATAGGCCTGTGGTGAGTCAGAGAATCATGGAGGAAAGGGTGTATGAAGCAGAGCTGCTCATCTCCTAGCAACCGGGAAGTGGAGAGGGGCCAAGGACAAGGTACAGTCCCCAGGGCACGCCCCCAAGGACCCACTCCCTCCAACTGGGCCCCACCTCCTATAGTTTCCACCATTCGGCCATGAATCTCTCAATGGATTGATCCACTAATGAGGTCAGAGACTCCTCAAATCACTTGCCCAGAGCCACACCTCTGAACACTGTGGCATTGAGGACAATACATGAGCTTTGGGGTGAAATTCCAGATCCAAACCACAACACCTAGACAATCATTAATATATGTTTATGCTCTGATAAATGATTCTATAATTTAAAATCCCCCTGTCCTTCCAGGAGTAAAAGCATTGTGAAGAGAGGAAGTGTAGGTAGAGGATCATGCCTTCCTCCTCTACACTGCCTTCAGCTCCTCCTAGTAGGACCAGTCCCCTTCTATTCTGGAGATGGTCCTTGATTCACCCTCTTAGCTTTGTCTTCAGCAGAAATTATCTGAGATCAAATTGACCAAGACCTGAATGAATTTCCCACCTGCCACTAAGGGAAGAATGTGATCAGAGCTGAACTTGATTCACTGCAGCAACATGTTGATAAATAAAATATCCAGGATGTAGCAGAAACTGCAAAAGGACAAATGATTCATGGAGAAGAATGCAAAGAAGCCTGAGACTCCTTTTAGGCTTAGATCAGTCCTGTTACACTCACTCAGGAGCACACCACCATGTCTGCTAAACTATTTCCATCCTGGATAGACACAGCTAGACAACACCTGGAATCCAAAAGAAGATGGCAAATGATGGTGCTTTCTAAGAAAGTTGGAGTGGGGTGACCCCTTAACCCAGAGCAGCCTGGCCTTTGGAACATATTCTCTTCTCCCTCATGGTCTCTCCACCTGCCCACCCTAGAAAGCTCTAACCACATTACAAAAACAAGCTGCAGAGCTGGCCCTGCTAGTACACACCTGTAATCCCAGCTACTCAGGAGGCTGAGGCAAAAGGATTGCAAGCTGGAGGTCAGCCTGGGCAACTTAGCAAAAGGTTGTCACAAAATAAAATTTTAAAAAGCCTAGAGATGTAGCTCAGTGGTAGAAGGCTTGCCTAGCATAAGGGAGTCTCTGGATTCAATCCCTAGTACTTCAAAAAAAAACAAAAAAAGAGGAGGAAGAGGAAAGAGGAAAAGGAGAAAGAGAAAGAAAAGAATAAGAAAAGAAAGTCACAGAGCTCATAAGTTCTATCAAGGGTCAGGTCTCTTTGATACCCATCTCTGGCTCAACACCCAGCACTTGGGGACATTCCCTGGGGTTGTAGTTCATCTGCTTCTACCCACAGCCCAACCAATTCTCCTGGTCATTGAGGAAATGACAGATTTTCTTTCTAGAGAATTTAGGTCCCTCTGGACTCTCTGCAATACTCTCTCCAAATAAAACACTTTTTTCTGTTCTTTTATCTACCTCAACTCTTTTATCTACCTCAAACACATTTCAAGCCTTGGTTTCAAGTACTACCCAAACTCAAATCCACCCACATTTCCTGATCCCCATGGCAACCTTCCTGACCTGAGTTGGAATTTCCTCTCTCCAGAACCTCTGGGTCAGTCCTCGGTTTCCCACACTGGCTCCTCTCTCCCAAAGCCACCAGAGGTAGCCTCGCAAAACTCAGCATCATGCCCCTATTCGAAAGCATTCAGTATCTTTTCAGATAAAGAACATAATCTTCGAATGGATGACCAGGGTCTCCTCAACTGCAATCCATGGAAAAAATTCTGAAAAGTTCTAACAAACCATAGCAATGAATAACTTTAAAAACATGTCAAAAGATGTGAAAAATAGAAGAATCGACAGACATAAGATTGTTCTGACAAACTGCAATAAAGGCTTACTCTCCATTCTGTGCTTGCCTCATTTCAGATCTGTAATTAACAGTTCAGGTACAGCCCAGTGCACACACCACTCTGAACAGCACTGGGGTCTAGGATCAGGTTGCACTTGCCCCCACCTCTCAACCCTGACAGTTCCAGCCTTGTTGCACAGGAATCCTCTCTCACTCCCTCTTTGAAATCATTCTCATCTTCCTCTGATTCCTGCTCCCCGCTTTCTTCTGCCCCATGGCTTTTTAATTTTTATTTGTAATTGACACATAATGGTGTATATGTATGCATTTCAATACATGTGTACGATCGGCAGAGATCCGATCAGAGTATCTGGCATATCTGTCATGGCAAACATTTATCATTTCTTTGTGTTGTTTCAAAATCCTCTCCACTATTCTGAAACATACATGTAATTGTTGGCAACCAAAGTTACCCTACTGAGCTATAGAACCTCCTGGCTGTTTAGCGTGCTGTTTCCTCCACCTGGTACTCTCCTGCTCTTCTGCCTCATCCATTCTGTCAGGTTCAGCTCAGGTATCATGTCCTCAGGAACGCTTGCTCCCTCCTCCCCCTGCTCCTCCTCCCCCACAGCACACCAGCTTATTATTTGCTCTCATGAGACCATACTCCATTCCATCAGCACAATTATCTCTTTATATGTATTCATTAGTGTGATTATTTGCTTAGCACCTGCCTCCCCTTCACTCTACAAACTTCATGAGGACTGCCTGCCATCTTTCTGCTCTCCCTATACTTCCTGCATTAGTACAGGGCTCAGGGACCTGCAGGCATTCAGGAACCATGGGTGAGTGTAAAAATGGAACCACGGAGTTGCCTCTGATTCATCAAGACTCTCCTTTCCCTCCACACGGTTCAGGGCCTTCAACTTGAAGTAACTGGTGCTGCTTGCCAAGGCTTCATTTCTACAAACGCTTCCCTTTGGTTTCCCTTCTGCTGTATCTGTCTGGTACCATACTGTGCCCCCTCCCTATCCATCAGTTATCACTGCTGGCTTTACAGTGCTGGCTTTCTCTAAGCAGCCACATTAATATTAATTCTGTATTTCATGCAGCAGATCACTTAGATACATGTTCTGCCAGAGGAAGCTTTGGCCACCTCTCCCAATAACACAGGATTTCTCAAACATAGTTGCAAACAGCTAGACTGAATACAATGTGATGAATCCATAAGGCAGGATTCCAGACTTCAACAGCAGGCCAGCAGAGAGGAAGATCCAAGGGGACGCTTTAGTTCTAAGACAGAGCCTAAGACATCACTTCTCACTTAAGATTAAACAGCCAGGGCTATCCAAAAAAGAGCCCAGTGTTCTAAGAGAACAGACCTGGACATGGTCAGTGACTCACTATATAGTTTAGCCAAGCTACCTCCCCTCTCTGGGTCTTGTGTTCATTCACAAGATGAGGTTGATTCCATGGCCTCTGAATACCCAACAGAGACATTTCACAAATCTGCAGAGTACAGCGATTTTCCAAACCAAATACTAGATCTCAGTGTCATCTCTAATCATTCTATTGACTTATTCATAGATATTTAATTGAGTACCTACCAGATATATTCAGGGCAGGGATTAGACAATGAAAAAGATCGGATCTTTGTCCTTCTGTCCTGGGATAGGAACCAGATACTAAATAAATAACTACTTAATAACTGTAATGAAGACTAGAAAGATAAAGTACAGACTCTCCTGAGAGCCAGGTCATTGAGACTGTGCAAGGGAGAGATGGCTATCTGGAGAAAATGACATTTGACGAGTACTTTCCACACCTGTCTGAGGCAATGAGTTCCCAAATTGTCTTGTTTAGATGCTCAACACCTGTAAGGCTGGAAGGGAAAGAATTCACTGTCCTCTGTTTAAACAGGACAAAGACTGTGCTCCTCACCCTACAAGCCTGCTCTGCCTTGCACCTCAGACCCAGCCCTCACCAGCCATACTTCCCTGTATGGAGTGTGCCACAGGTTAATTTTCCTATCTGTCTCTCCCTCACCTGAGTAGGCCTGTGGGCCTGTGTCCATATGACATGTCCCTGTGTTCCCAGCACTGTGCTTGGTACATCCCAGGTATGAAGAGCAAGTGAGTAAATCCCTATAGATAAGGAGGCTGAGATGGAGAGGGGGAATCTGTTCCTCCAAGTCCTAAGTTAACATAAATCAAAGATGGCTCTCAGATCCAGGCAGAGAGCAGATAGCAGAGAAGATAGCAGAGAGATAAGGACAGGCAAACCATAATTCAAGCCCCTTCACTACCCCTGATCCCCTCAAAGAAACTTCCCTGTATTTGCTATATATTTTGATTCTTTGACCAAGACTTTTATTTAAAAGAAAGGGTTACATGGTTAAGTAAGATTTCAACATTTCTTCAGTACCTCAAGCTGTTTCTCCTACAGAAGAAACCTTCCACTCCATGGATATCCAAGTAAAGCTAGACAAGAATTGTTCCCACATAGGGGCTGGGATTGTAGCTCAGCGGTAGAGCGCTTGCCTCGCATGCATGAGGCCCTGGGTTCGATCCTCAGCACCACATACAAAGCAATAAAATAAATGTGTCCATCTCCAAAAAAAAAAAAAAAAAAAAGAATTGCTCCCACATAGGAGGATTCAGCCCCATCTATAGAAAGCTAGTTCTCATTGGTGGATGAGAAGGAGGCCCAGGGTCATGAGCTGTGAGCCTGAACTGGGAGCAGCAGGGAATTTTGTGTGCTCTGCCTAACAAACAGCCAGTATGCCAGGCATCCACTCACTCAGGGCCACCCTTCCCAGGAAGCAAGAGCTACAAAGTCAACATGAGCCGCTTAGTAAAAATCCCACGCACCACAGAGCAGCATTCAGCAAGGCATCACTGAGTGAGAATGAACATCCCTCTTAGAGTTGGTGGCATAGTGAGCCAGCCTTTCCCTAGAACAGTCAGGTGTTGGGTGAGAGATAGGAAGGGGCTATCAGGGAGCAAAATCTGCTGCCGGCCCTAAAGGAAACTCAAGCAAAGGCAGGTAACTCTGGCAAGGGCCCAGGCCCAAGCACAAAGCAGAGTGTCAGTTCAGAACCAAGTCTCTAAATCAGGTGCTGGTAAAAATAGGTGCCAGATCACATCAGCTTGGAGCCTGGACCAGTGGATAATGATGAAACTGAGAACAAAGATGATCTTTTAGAGTTGGAAACAGAGCCCTCTTATTTACTGATGCACCTCTAACATCTGGCCCAATACCTGGCTAGTGTTGGTAGAATGATTTTTAAAAAGAGAGAAGGCAGCAGACTATAGCATTCAACCAGGAATTAATACATTGGCCATTCTTAATTGAGATTTTACTTAGGGCCAGCACCGTGCTAAGTACTTTACACCCAGAATAACCTCAAGAGAAATGTACTACAAAGCTGATCTGACAGTTGAGCGAATTATGCAGTAACAAAGTGAATAATTTGTATAGGACACCAAGCCAGGAGATGGTGCAGTTGGGATTTGGCTTCGACTCTGATTCAAGCATCTGAGTTGTTTTTTTAATATTTTTCTTAGTCATAAATGGACACGATATCTTTATTTTATTTATTTATTTTTATGTGGTGCTGAGGATCAAACCTAGTGCCTTACGCATGCGAGGCAAGCACTCTACCACTGAGCCACAATCCCAGCCCAAGCATCTGAGCTTTTAATTGTCATGTTTTTCAGCCAACTCACCTAACTTTAGTTACAACTAAAGAAATGGGCACATTTGTGCAGGGAGAAGAAAGCAAGCTTTCCCTCGGGACCAGAACAACATAGGACTAGATATAAGAGAATGAATATTGGGAATGATCTCAGATTCAACAGTGTCACTTGTCCCCAAAGAAGTCTTTCCTGGTTCTCCTTTGCAAGCGAGGTTCCTGTGCAACACATTCTTAGCACCCCTTACTTCCTGTAGCCTCTGCTGCCATTGTAGTCAAACCAGCAATGGTGAGTGGAGTTATTCAAACATCTATATCACCTCATGGACCACAGGTCTGTGAGGGAAGCTGCTGTGACGATCCTGCTATTCCTGTACCCTGGTATCAGTATCTGAAACATAGCAGTAAGGTCCTTTAAGTAGTTTTTCAATATTCGAGCTATATAACTGATTGATTGATAGACAAGGGGGTAAAATATTCTAATGATATATATTAAGGTGTAATGGGAGATGAAGATAAATAGAAGATGAAGATGCAACTTGAAGACCAAGGGGACGAGCTTCATCTTGAGGTTTCAGGTAACAAAGAGCTACTGTAGTTTCCTAAACTTATCTACATATGAAAAACTAATAAGTCAGCTAAGGGAGAACCTGATGTTCTCACCCAAATATATCAACATTCACATCAGGATCAATGCTCCGAGGTGATAAGAGGTGACAAGGATCTTACGATGGGGGCAGTAAGAATCAGCAGAAGACATAAATCAAGGAAACCTATGGACCCAGGTTCTCCCCCAGACGTTTCTCCTCAAAAGTTAATAAACAAGTAGGGACATAAATCTAAGTTGGTGAAAGGAACAGCTCTACAAACTCTACTTCCTCTCTTAAAGAAGATCACATTTCACTAAAACTCAGGAGAGATCAAACAAGGGCAAAAAATATGTGTCCTGTTATCAGTTATCATTCATTTTTAAGTCCTATACATGACCAGCCATGGGGGAGAGGAGTATGTTTCCTACAGTTTCCAGAAGGCCCTGAGCCATTTCAGATCATTAGTCACCTATATCTTTACACCTACAGTTCTAGGTCACTGACTTTGTAACACCAATTGCTCCCAGGGCAAGGCCTTTGTCTGCCCTACCTTTCCCTCTCTTAAACAGAATTCTGGAGAGAGCCCTCTGAGCAGTGAAACTTCAACTCAGGCTCTTTTTTTTTTTTTTTTTTTGGTACTGGGTATTAAACTCAGGGGCACTGGACCACAAAGCCACATCCCCAGCCCTATTTTGTGTTTTATGTAGAGACAGGGTCTCACTGAGTTGCTCAGCACCTGGCCATTGCTGAGGCTGTCTTTGAACTTGCGATTCTCCTGTCTCAGCCTCCCAAAGTGCTAGGATTACAAGCGTGAGCCAAATCCAAAGTGCTAGGATTTGAAGCGTGGTTCAAAGTGCTAGGATTACAAGCCCAGCTCAACTCAGGCTTTTAAGATGTTTAACTTACAGAAGACCTGAGTTCAAATCCCAGCTTTGCTGCTCACTAGCCATGAATCCCTGGGCAAATTAACTAATGATAATAAGCTAAGTGCTTCTTAAAGATCCCTGGACCAGAATGATGGAACAGATCGTGAATTCTCCTGAAAGATTCTCATTCGTGGCACAAATATTCACTGGCCACCTGTTGTATGCTGGACCTTGTGCTTGGTGCTGGGAAACGGTGATGAGCAAAAGAGAAGGCTCTAGTCCAGTGTGGGAAGACATGTGAAAAACAAATATTGTGCAAGCAAATGTAAAAATTGCAGCTGTGCTGAGTGCTGTGAAGGAGAGGGAAAATCGATGAAGGAGGATTCAAATGAGTTATGGAAATCAGAAGAGGTTTAATCTAAGACCTGAAGGAGGAGTAGGTGTGGTTTAGGTGAAAACACTGCAGGCAGATTGACAACTATGGACAAGTGTTCAGGGTAGAAACATACTGAGTGGGGCCTACAGAAAAATGGTCAGCATTATGGGTTGGATCTGAAGTGTTCCACAAAGTCCATGTCAAGGGCTTGCTCACCAGCTTATGGTACTACTGGGAGGGAATGAAACTTTAGGAGGCAGAGCCTAGAGGGAGGAAGTTAGGTCATTGAGTCACGCCTCTAAAGGGGATATTAAGATGCCTTCCCTTCTTCTGCCTGCTTTCTCCTTCCCAATCACCATGAGGTGAGCAGCTTTTCTCTATAACACAGTTCCCGCCGTGGTCTGCCTCATTACAAGCCCAAAGGCAGCAGAGCCAATGGACCATTTGAGTCATTTATTTGAGTCAAAATAAATTGTTTCTCCTTATGAGTTCATTGTCTCAGGTATTTTGTCACAGTGACAGAAAGCCAACGAATATAATCAGCAAGACTGAGCAGAGAAAACAATAGATAACATGATAGAAAATGAGTCTGAGGGAGAGCCAGGACCTAGATCATGACAGGCCTCACAAGCCAGATCCTTGAGCATGTTTTAACACTAAAATTAAAGGGAAAACACTAAAGGGATACATGGGGTGCCACTGGAGTTGGTGTTGTGAACACAGGGTCGTGGCTACCCAAAAATTTACTGACTGGCCTGGAAAGAGCCATAGTAAATGAAGGGTCTCCAACTTGGAGTCTGTAGCAACAGTGCAGATAGGAAATGGTTCTAGTTTGACCGGGCTGATGCTGGACATGGCAAGAAATAGACAGATTCAATGTACATTGAAGGGGGAGAAGTGACATGACTTTTATGAGCTGGATCCAGGAGAGCATTTCCAGGAAAACACCAGGACTCTGGCCTGCAAAACTGGCCAGACAGAAGGGCTATTCACTGGGAGAGAGAAACCTGAAGGTGATCAGGCTTGGGAGTCAGTTACAAACTCTGTATTAGACAAATTGTATTTGCAGTGCATTTGAATCACCTAAGAAGAAATGTTATGTAGGCAGTTACATATGCATACCTGAGACTCAAAATACACATTTGGAAATTAGTAGTGTACCATGAATAATTGAATCTGAGGGCAGAGATCACACGAGAAGTGAGAATTGAGAGCCTCTGACAGGAGAATGTGGAGTTCTACAAACCCACTTTGTCAGTCAGGTTTCAGGGGTCCTTTTTAAAATCATAAAGGCAGTGGCAAGGGTCAGCTGCATTCACATGCTTTACATAAATCAACTAACCTACCTTTCCTAGCATATAGACAACATGTAAAAGCATTCTTGTCTCCACTCTACAAATGCAGAGAAGTTGAAGCTTAGGAAGTATTTGTCCAAGGTCACCTTACTAGGAAATGATTAGCTTCAAGTCTAGATATAGCTGGTTTCTCAAGTACTCCTCTTAGGTTGCCCTCTCTGTCCCAATCACAGTGTTGACACCAAGGAACAAGCACTAAGCCTGACCAATCCAAGGCAGTTGAGTGTCGCCAGTGCGAGGACCCTTCAGGGCGACAAATGCCAACTAAACTCCAGTCCTCTTGCTCAAATTCTGGTGAACGTCACTGTCCCTGCCCTGTTTTCTCTCTACATTAGTCCCCAGGCTAATCTAAGAAATGGATGCATGGCTTCACCTCATGCTCACTCATTACAAGCAACTTATCCCAAACCCCATGAGGGCCCTTGTGATATGTTCAGAGCAAATTTCCATCCAAACACGGGACACTTAATTCTCTTTGGCACTGGGTAAGTAACTTAACGCTTCCCTGATCCATCTTTCAAAAATAAGGACAGTAACACTCTTACCTTCTGAGCCACTCTGAGGATTAAGTGATCGGATATTTGCAAAAGTGCCATGGAAAACTAACACGACAATGATGAGATCAGACTTATACGTGGGAAGTTCTGTCTCGCTAATGGACAACTTCCATCCTCTCAGGTCTATCAAGCATCACACCAGATTAGTAAAGAGGAAGTCATTGGGAATCACAGACAATAAATGAGATCTATGAGAAAAGGGGGATTTTATTTTTTATACTATTTCACCTTTAAAAGAAAGATGAAAAGAAATTGCCTAATAAATCATTTCTTCTGCCAGAAAAAAAAAAGTATGAGGAATGTAAATCAAGGTTAGTTTTTTTTAAAAGTGTGTCTTGGTGGCCCCAGGTATCCCCCTGCCCCCCAACCCCATCATTGTCACCCTCACTCTCAGGGCTATCGCTGTGCCAGGTACTTGACAATAATTCCAGCAGTGATCGTCAGAGTGATATCGGTAGCTAACATTTTATTGATTAGCTTCCATATCCAGACACTGTGGGCTAAGTGCTTTATGTGCACTATTTCATTGGATCCTTGTTGAGTGAGAGATATTGATTCAAGGAAGAATCTATTGCACTGAAGGAAAGGAAGGCATCAGGGTTCATCAATGAATTCAGGGGAGCATGGACAAGTCACTGAGAGTGTCTGATCACATAAGGGAATGTTCTCACACAAACTGCAGAATAGTTACATTTTGGAAGCTAAAGAAAGATGGAGAGTGGAAATTTGACAACTCAAATAGAGCTAATCTTTCAATAAATCTGGACTGCACATACGCTACACTGAGTTGCCATCTATCTTGAGTAAATTGCACAGTATTTCAATCCCTCCTCCGGTGTCACCTGGCATAACCCCCTGCCATCACTAGATGATACTGACATTGAGTGCTCAGAATCTCCCAGGCACTGCACTGAGTACTTTTAGTCATTATATTTATTTCATCCTCTCAATAACCTGTTAGGGTAGGTTTTATTAATTTGTTCACTTTCAACAAAGAATATGAGGCTTACGTGAGCTGAATAATCTGATCCAGGTCACACGATCATTCTTGGAGCCTGAGTTTGCAGGCAGGGCTATTTGAACTCAGAATTTAAGGTCTTCATCAGGACATGTGTTCACATCTGTCATCTAACCAGCAAGTTCTTGTTCAGGAGTGACACTCCCCTCTGAGCCTTGTGTGGGATGCTCCTGCAGGACACATTTTTAGAAGTTCAGATGAAAGTGAATTCTGGGGGTCCACAGAGTCAAGCAGGGACTGAGTTTGTTGGTGAACCAAGACGATCCTACAGTGTGGGACAAAAAGTAACTCATCAGTGGTTTCTGTCACCCAGTCATCATCTTCCAAAGAATCCTCAGTTCTCAGAGGGATTTTTAAAATTAAGAATTGGGAAATAAAATGAAATCTGGGCCAAGATCATTTCCCACAAGAAACTAAACAGACTCTCTTCACGGGGAAAAATAAAGATAAAAAGAAGAGCCTATCTGTGAAACAAATTTACCAAGAGAAACACAACATACTATTCACAGGAATAAAACCACAAGGCTGGATTCAAGATTCTTCTTTAGATTCACAACACCAGGCCTCAGGTTTTTTTTAACCAAGACCAGTTTGAAATGAAAGATTTCTAGGTACCCTTGCAGCCCTGCCAGTCTATGATACTGTGACAAAATGCTTTTTAAGGAAGCTGACAAGCGTTCAGAAGATTTAAGAAATGCCTGCTTTGGAACTGCTGAGCAAAATTACCTCGGTGTTCACCATTTCCTTCCCCATGTACACACATGCAAAAGCCAAACTACCCAGTCTTTGATTTGCAAGGCTCCTGTACCTGGCTTGATCTCCATGTCATGCAGTTTAAATCCCCAGTGGTATGAAAAGCACTACTGAGAGCTGTGGAATGTGAACTTCTCCATTCTGACCACCTCCAAGGAATCAGAGGGTAAATGGAGGTACAAGGGTTTATCTGCTAGCAGGTGAAATGCAGAACTGGAATTCATGGGGACCTTTGGGGATATGTTGTTTTTGCCATCCATCATGTCCCCTGGGGTTTGGATGGTGTAACCCTGCCCACCAGCTTGACCCTGGCCCATTCACATATTCTACTGTGTGACCACTGAGATGTTTCAGGGACAAAAATGCAATCCAAGCCACAAAGAACCTACTCCAGATTTAACCCTGTAACCATGGGAAGCCAGTTGCTCACTTTCTGTTGGAGCTTCTGACATTCAAGCTTACAAACACAAAGGAAAATCTGCCTGAGGAAGAAACAATTACCAAGCCAGCATATCTGTCAGATCAGATGATTGACATGTTTGCAGTTCATTCTCACCATGCCTGAAGTTGGACTCCACTCTCATCTTCTCATTATGTCAATAACTTTTCTTGTTTCTTTGACCAGTTCAAGCCTCATATCCTTTACTTGTAACCCAAAATGCCTTAAATAATGTGCATCTTTATTTAATTTCTATGAACCCCTGGGAACTGTGGATTAAGCAAAACTAATACAAGTCATGATCATTTTTCTCCAGTAACTGACACTATTGGTATTTCAAGTTTCTCTGGGTAGTGACGCTGCATGATTCTTGGTGGGGAGACACATTCTATCCACCTCACAGATGCCTTCATTGAGCCCCAGCTTATCTCACTCAGGCCTTCGGTCTCTGTCCAGAGTCTTATGTCATGCCCCAGCCAACCTTCAGCTCAAGAAAAGCTAAGGATCTTTTCTAAGACACCAACTAAAACATTGCACAAGTCAGATATGGAAGAGACAACCTTAATCCTTTTTCCTTGACCTCATCCCCAAATTAATCTTGAAGCTTTCTGTCTTCTCATTTCCATCCCATCCTCCCTTGACTGGACCATGGTGACAGCTTCAAAACAGCATCCTTTCCTTCAACTATTCTTCCCTAAATTAAATCATGCTGGAGAACAATCTTCCTAAAACATAATCAGCACTTTCTCATTAAACCTTTCACTGACTTCCCACCTGTATTTAGAATAAAACCAAACTCTCTAGATTGTCCTTAAAGGCCCCCAGATGATCTGTTCATGCTCAAGCTTATACTGCATCACTCTTTCCACACCACCTCTGCTCTCTGGGCTTCAAATACCTTGCTTTTCCTCCAGTTTCCTCGTATGCCAAGCCAACTCCTGCCTCGGAGTCTTTGCATGTGCTAAAATCTCACCCAGTCCCCACCTGGCTGGTTCCTTCTTTTCCTTTGGAACTCAATTTCTACGTCCTTTCCTTTAAAAATACAGGACCCTCACCATCACCAGGTTAACTTCATTCTATAATCTGATATCACGTCTCATTGTCTTGAACACAATTTTAAGTGATGTTGTATGTTTATTCATTTGCTTGTAGTAGTCAGTCCCTCTAGAATATAAGCTCCAAGAAAGCTAACACTTGGCCTTTTATGATCTCCAGGATATCCTCACACCTAGCAGGGTGCAATACTGTGGAAAATGCATAAATGTGGATGGATGGATGGATAAATAGATGGATAAATAGATAGGCAAATAGATGGGTAGAAGGATGGGGGGGTGAAAGTGAAGATGGTATAACTCTAACTCAGGTCTATCTACATTTCTAGACTCATCTATAAAATTTTCAAATTGTGATAGCCAGTCATTCTCCTCTTGGTTGTGTTATAGCACCTTGCCTGTTTTGCTCTGTAAAATGGATTACCGTGGTACACTGTGAAGCTGAATTAGAAGATCACTATGGCACAATGGAAGCATCCAGAGAGAAAACAAAACACTCTGTAACATCTGTCAGTTATTAGAACTTATTACACACACATCCAGGGAGCCTCAAGTCTACTGAAATCCTCAACAAACTTTGAAGTATAAACAAGAAAGGCTTTGTAATCTTTACTTTTTTTTTTTCCTTTTTGGTACCAGGGATTGAACTCAGGGGCACTCGACCACTGAGACACATCCCCAGCCCTATTTTGTGTTTTATGTAGAGACAGGGTCTCACTGAGTTGCTTAGCATCTTGCCATTGCTGAGGCTGGCTTTGAATTCGTGATTCTCCTGTCTCAGCCTCCCAAAGTGCTGGGATTACAGGCATGCGCCACCACATCTGGCTTAACCTTTACTTTTTAATAAAAAAAAATATTAAGGAAAGATGATGAATGTTAAGGAAATCACAGTAGAAGATATATTACCTGTCATTGTTTTCTCCTCAGATCTGTAGCTATTTCACAAAAGGAAGCTTGGTTGCAAGGTAAATTTCATTTGTTTTGGATAAAGAACAAAGTGACATTTCTGACAATGTACTATAAAATATGTCACATTTCTTAAAGTGAGATATAATAAAAATGAAATATAAGATTTCAGGGGGAAGCTAAGATTAGAAAAGGACTCAGAGTTGTTTTTAGACTACCCACAACATTTCATAGATTTGCATGCAAATATAAACTAAATAGGAAAAGAATAATCAAAATAATCATTTTGTGGCTTAACATCTGTCTTACGTTAGACTATAAACTCCTTGAAGGCAAGGACTATGTGTGTGATTCAATCCTAGAAAAAAGTGCCCAAATTTTTGCTGAATTAAATGAATAATCCTGTACAATGTAAGTCTTTAAGGTCCTTTGCAAAGAGAAGAAATGCTTTGTAAAAGATAAACTTCAAAATCATTATCAAACTCAGTTTAGAAATGGATCAACAGACTCCACCCACAGATAAAAGCTTCCTGGAGCCCGGTGGGAAGGATTTGACTCCCATTATCTCTGTTTTTTGGGGGGAGTGGGGGGTACTGGAGATTGAACTCAGGGGCACTCAATCACTGAGCCACATCCCCGGCCCTATTTTGTGTTTTATGTAGAGACAGTGTCTCACTGAGTTGCTTAGCACCTTGCCATTGCTGAGGCTGGCTTTGAACTCGCAATTCTCCCGTCTCAGCCTCCCTAAGTGCTGGGATTACAGGCTTGCGCCACTGCGCCCAGCTCCATTATCTCTGTTTAACCCAGTACTTAACAGTGAAGGGTAGCTAAGTGCCATATGAAGGTAAAGGGCTGGATAATTCTTAGACTAGGGAGCCCCAAGGCCAAGCATGGAGATGATGGGCAGATGTCGGGCCAGACTTTTGCCCGTCATGGCAGTACAAATTGGTAAGATCCTGATTCTGGTTTTGCCCTTAAATCTGGGTAACATTAATCAAGTCACTCAACCTCCTTAGAGCTTCAATATCTTTAACCTCAAAGGGGAGGGAGGTAGATCAGAAATGCAAAGCCCCCTCCAAACAGTGACCTTCACTGGTTTATAGTGTGTCACAAACAGGAAAGACCTAAAACAGGAGCAAAACTTTGTCTTCAACAGAAAATCACAGGCCCTTCCTGTCATGCCAGGACCAAGAAACAGACTTCCCTGGATACAACCAGGCTAGAGCAAACAAAGTCTAGTGACAAATAGCACCTGAGGTCCCTAATCCTAAACCACAGTGGTGACAGTACAGAGTCCGGACGCAGACACCCTGGATTCAGATTCTACAGCCATCACTTACCAAATATGTGACCCTGAGCCTAGTTTCTACTTCATCTGAAAACTAAGAACAAACAGTAGCACCTTCATCAGCACAGCATTAGGAGGATCCAGTACCTAGCAAGCAGTAATTCATGAGAGTCAATTTCAAGGTCATTGCCACACTCACCTGACCTCCTCCCCATAGTGCAGAAGGCCTGAAAACTCCCTGGACTTTATTCCCTGCTCCTGAGAACTGCAGAAGCCAGTGCACATCGAGCCTCAGACATAAATCAAAGGCAGATGATCTGCCTTCACCAGCTCGTCCCTATAAATCAGCATTGCTCCCTAAACAGAGACAGACTCAGATTCCAAATATGTTCTCCCATCCACCTCTCCCTGGTGAAAGATGACTTCTCAAACCACAGTCTGAAGGAAAAGAAATTTGAGATAGGGACCTTAATTTATGGTTGAAAAAAAACAAGGCCCAGAGAAGAAATGAGCTTACTTACTTAGGAATAGACAATTACAGACACAAGACTAGGACCCAGAAATCCTGACTCCCAACCCAGAGTAGTTTTTACAAGAGCCAGACAGGGAGCAATCTGTCCCAAGAATGGCCAATGAGGGTGTGCACTCTGCAGAGAATTTTAAAACAGTAATAATTTCTAAAGTAAATAGAAATCAGGCCTTTTTTATTACCACCATATGCTTGAAATTCTAAATAATGCCAATGATAAAATATACCTTCCTCCTTCAAAAAAAAAAACCACATTTTTGGTTGGCTTCAGTTCTAAATAATTGCTGAGGCTATCATTGAATTTTAATTTATATAAGTAAGTTTTGTAAATGTGGGCTTAGCTCCACATGAAAATTTCAAGAGGAAATTAGAATATTTGAACTCACTGTGCTCACTTCAGGCACAGTTCCTGTCTCCAATGGGCATAGCACATGACTGTGTTTAAACAATAGCTTTGAAATAAACAGTCACTTTGATAGCATAGTGATTGTAAAGGAGGAAAAATGGAATTTGAGATCATTCAGTTCTGTCATTCTAGGTGACCACTTGACATTTTTGTTTAGGTTGACATTTTAAAATAGTGAAACAAGAAAAATGCAAAGCGTGAGATTTTGGTTTGGTTAGTAAAAAGTTTAGCTGAGATGTGAAACACTACAGAGTTCAGATAATATTTTGCATAATAAAGTATATTCTTTCTTCTTTGGCCAGTGTTTTCAAACTACAGATTTAATTTTTTAAAAAATAATAATGTCGGGCTGGGGCTGTAGCTCAGTGGTAGAGCGCTTGCCTAGCATGCGTGAGGCACTGAGTTCGATCCTCAGCACCACATATAAATAATAAATGAATAAAATAAAGATCCATCAACAACTAAAAAATATTTTAAAATAATAATAATAATAATAATGTCTGATGCTAAAAATAGTTCTGCTAAGCGGGGGTGGGGGGGTGGGGGTGGGGCCAGGGTTAAATGATCAAATATCAAATATGCCAAGTAGGTCACTGTTTTTGTAACATGATAACAGATAACATGTGAAGGTTGGGGGAACCTTCCTGCCCACTCCTGATCTTTCCTTCCCTTTGGAGCAGGTTTCATTACTGGAAAATCCCAGGCCTTTTCCAATTCCTTTTCCCCATCCCCACCCTACCCTCCCCCCACACACACACTCCTCACAAGGGAAGCGGCTTATCTGAATGAGGATTGAGGACAGACGTACAAAACTCGATAATGTCCTCCCTTCCTGTGAAGAGCCAGGTAATCCGTAGAGAGCTCACGCCCGTCCTCCTGGAAGCCAGCTATGGAGAGGTGTGCTTGCCAAGAAGTGGACAAACACCAGCCAGGATGGGGTGATAGGTCTTTGTTATTCTGTCCACTCAAGCTACAGTGATAGAGGGGACATTTTGGTCTTCCATGTGATTTACTCCTTTGTCTTATTTCTCAACGGATGCAGAACTCAAGCCAAAGAGTTGCTCTTTATTGGATCCCCTCTTGTCCTAACCACCAAGATGATGATAATGACACTAACAGCTATAATAATTTTTTAAAAAGCTATCGTGTTTTGAATATTTATTGGGTCAGGCTCTATAATGAATTTAAATGCATTATCTTACTGAATCTTCTTGGTATATTTACAAGTCAGGTTCTGTGGTTGTCTCTATGGTACAGATGAAAAAAATGTCAGGTTTAGCAACTAAATAAAACAAGCCCACCCTCACACAACTAGCAAATGGCAGGTGTGGACTTGAGCTAGGCTGATCAATGCAGGGCCCAAACACTAAACCACTATAACCACTGTGCTACTTGCTTAATGGTAGGAGAAAATCTCCTTATGAACTGTTTATTAGAGTAAAATTCAGAAGAAATGCACCATCCCCAGGATGCCTTAGGCCTCTAGTTCTTGAGGATGGGAAAATGGCTCATGATCTCTCGCCTCTGTTCTGTTGTTTTGCACTCTCTCACCTCACTTCAAGTGAGAAGTCCAGGAGATTGAATTAAGAGATGAGCTCCATGCTGTCAACAGAACATAGCAGCAGGCCGTGCCCAGCTCCATGGCCCCACCTTTGCTAGTCATCTTGTCTCCAGTTCTGGCCTTGCAACTTGGCTTGGCACCTCCATGCCCCAGGACTGCCAGCTCCAGTATCTTCAGCCTGAGAGAGGCCAGAGTAGCAAGCACTGCTACAAGGTGACAGGCTGAGCTCATGCCAAGACCTCTTGGCAGGGCCAGGTACCACTTTTGTGGGGCCGTTTCAGGAGCATTGAAATATCCCAATCTGCTCTCTAGCCAAAAATCCATTCACTCCCAACTGGCGTATCATGAGGCCTGATTTCTACCTTATAATTATAACCCTTGGACTTAAAGCATCACTTCCCATTAATATTATATTCAATGACACTCTACGTCTTAGTTTCTTCATGCAGAGTAGGAATATGTCTGCTTGAAAGAGCTGATATGCAAACTAGGAGAGAAAATAACCGGTAATGAACTTTATCAGTTACTGGCAGAAAATACACAATTGACACATATTAGCAGTTACTACATCTCTATCACCACCACCAAATTTGAATATATTCAAATTTGTATAATATATAAATATATTCAAATTTATATAATTTCTTTGTTCAAGGACTTAGGAATGGAACTGAGGACTCATCCCAAGAGAAAGTCAATAGACCTAGGAATCAGAAAACTTGAATTTTGACTGGCCTGACTTTGCCAGAATGTCATAGATACTCTCCAGGCCTTCTTATCCTCATTCTCTTTATCACTGATATTAAAATGTCTTTTATTTTTACTGCATGTTTTAGTTCACAGAGCTCTTTGCCATACTGTCTCATTTAAGTTTTCCAGTAAACCTGAAGGTACACAGGAGCAGATGTGGAATCTGCAGCTCCAAGGACATAAGCAACTTCCTCAAAGGTCAGAGATCTAGCTAATGGCAGAACCACTGTGACCTCCATAAGGCATCACCCAGTCAGGTCCAGGAGTGGTTTGCCAGCACTGAAGTTAGAGAAAGTCAGAGTTGCAAGAGCCTTCTAGATAGTCAGGTTTAGTAACAGTGACCATCTGGCCCACAAGAGCCAACTCCCCATTCTATACCTATGGCAGGTATCAATATGGATCAGGAGGAGTCCATAAATACTTCTCTGCACTATGCTTTAAGAAGTTCTTAACTGTCAATCAAAGCTATACATAAGACAAACTCACTGTTTTCTCCCACCTCGATCAGAAGTTGACAAGCTGTGGTCCATATATATTGGCAGCTTACAAATTCCTATTCTTTCCTTGTCTGTGCTTCTCAGACTTTAATATGCCTACCAATCCCCTTGGCATCTTGTTCAAATGCAGAGTCTCCTTCTATAGGTCCAGGCTGGGGCTCAAGAGATGTTGCATTTCTACCAAGCTTCCAGATGCTGCAGCTGGTCCAGGGACCACGTGTTGCCTGGCCAATCCCTAGGTGATGTGATGGAATGCCCTGCCTACGTATGCAAGCCTCAGACTGTAGCTCACTCTGTAGGAATCTCAATTCCATCCCAGCACCACCAATGCCCACAAGTATTGGAGAGCAGAACAGGACAGGACCCTACACACGTACTCAGAGACTCTTTTGAGGAATATTAGAGGCATTCACAGGGTGCAGCAGATATACTAGTCTGGTGATTTAGGAGACCTGCATTCTACTTGACCTCTGTAATATTCTCTGTATGACGTTAGCCATACCACTCTGATTTGTCTGCTTTCTCCTTAGAGGACCCTACCCAGAAGCCAAAAGCCCGAAAGCTTTTCACAAAAACCAGCTTGTCACCTGGCACCAAGTCCGACTTTCTTCCCTGGGCACTGAGAGGACAGGAACTCAGAAGGCACACAGGTCCAGCTGTGGGGACTTAGCCAATTGCACAACAGGCTTGTGTTGAGAAGTGACAGATGACTCAGAGGTGTGGAGGACCTGGGCACCACCCACCTAGCCTCTGCACCCAGCACCGGTTCCTCCTTTTCTTCTTCTTGCTTAAAACAAATAGCAAAACCTGAATGACTCTGCCCTGGACCCTGAAGCAACACTTAGCAATTAAAAGATACTTAGAAACTGCTATGAATCTTACAAACCTCAGTAGCATTTGAATGACCCTGAAGTGAATCCTTGTTTATGGAAATGAAAACAAAGTGTTGTTCTCCTCTAACTTGAAAGCATCCTCACCCCAGTGGCTCTGTGCTTACTGTGAGGGGAAATGTACTGGTGCTGATTCAAAGCACCAGAATCTGGGCTCCCATCCAGCTCTGGCTGCCTTGGGCAAGTCCCTTTCTGAACTTGATGCTCAGTGTTCTCCTCCATTGAATGGGGATAATATTATGGGAAAGGAGTACTGAGTAGAAAATACTTAATATATATTTGTATGTTATTTAATCCACACAAAAGCACAAACTCTATATAAATTAGATCAAATGAGTGTTAAATATATAGCACTATAATTGTTAAGGCAAATCAATGAATGCCAAGAGGGTAAGTGGTGGGCACCCAAGGGGTAGGGGAGGTTCAGGGAAGAACTGGCATAACCATTTCTTCAGTCCACTTCTCTGTGATCTTATTGTGATACTCATCTCTTCTCCTTCAAAGACCCGCCACTCAGAGTATGCTCCACAAGTCTAATAACCCCATCACCTTTAGAATTCTCTGGGGTCACTCAAGGCTGATCTCACTCCACATTTTCACCTTTGACTTTTGATTTTCTTCTCACAAGTGAGTAGGAAGAGGTAGAAAGGAGGTGGAGCAGGAGTTTCCACCTTTGTAAAACAAGCTGCCTTTTAATCCAATTTTCTCTTGTCCCATTCTGTCATTATAGTTATGGATTTGGGCAGCTTCTCGCTGTGGTTACACAATCTTCTGATTAAAGTCTGCCAGCCATCCAGCTCCAGTTTTAGAAAGTGAATGAATAAACAAACTGATACTAAAACAAAGGAAAACACACAAGCCTTGGGTGCAGAGAGAGTTCTCTGAAAGCCAAGACAATCAGGACCATGTTAAAAGAAGTATAGAGCAGGGCACTGTGGCGCCCAGCACTTTGGGAGGCTGAGACAGGAGAATTGCAAGTTCAAAGCCAGTCTCAGCAATGGCGAAGTGCTAAGCAACTCACTAAGATCCGTTTTCTAAATAAAACACAAAATAGGGTTGGGAATGTGGCTCAGTGGTCGAATACCCCCCGAGTTGAATCCCTGGTACCAGGGGAAAAAAAAGAAAGAAAGAAATATAGAGGCCTGGATAAGGGAGTAAAGAGAGATGTCCTTATTCTAGCTGGACTGCATATAAGAAACAAAAACTGATTAAAGAACAATGTGCCTAGAACTTGAAAGTAGAGCAAATGACTAAGTGTGGAACACTGGTCATTAGACATTGGTCAAGCCTCTTCCCTTCTGTGAGACTCGAGTTTGCTCAAATGACAGAACCATATTAACTAACAGTTGCTGAGCATTGACTATGTGCTGTTCACTGTGAGAAGTGTTTTAATAGTTACTAGGTCACACAAACTCATTAAAAGAACTGAAGGTATTTCACCTAAGCAAAGACAGTTTGGAAAGAAAGGAGAAACTGAATTTAGGTATGTGCTATCATGTGAAAGAAACACTAGGTATATTTTATGCTCCTTTGCCCTACAGAGTTGAAAGAGCACAAAAAATTTCATATCAGACCTCAACTGGATCTGCCAGCACCTCACCTTTTAAGACTAGAGGGTTTATCAACCCTCCCAGCCTCATTTTTCTGGCCTACAAGATGGAGTCAATGCCATCTACCTCATAAATTCCAGGGAGGGTTCAATTTTAATCTAGGCAAAGGATATAAGGTATATAACACAAAGGACTCAAAGATGTCTGTATCCTCTTCATGCACAGAGAACTAGAAACAAAGGACACTTACTCTGTACCGTGGCCTGATCAAGCAGAGACCTAGATAGCTCAGGGATTATGTCCTATTTACTTCACTGCAACCTTCATCCCGGCTACGGTCACATGTACCCATGTGTATGTATCTATGGCTAGGCAAATTTTAGATATACTCTAAACTTAATTACCAGGATTCTGTAACTTAAGAAGAGTGGGAAGAAAACCTATTTGTCCTAGCAAAATAAACGATAGCACGCTGCTGTCTTTTAGATTCTGATCCCTCAAAGTAGGAATAATTAGACTGACATAACCCAGAAGTTCCACAAAAAGAAGGATCCCATCCACCCCAGGAATACCACAGTGTGTGATAGGCATGCTGCCTCATAGATAGATCCCCGATAGACAGCATTGCTCCTCTGTTACTCCACTGAACTTTCTTCCCACCCCTCCACTCTCACTCCTGAGGACCTAAACCCTTCCAGAGGAAGGGATGGCATACTTACAGAATTTCCTTTATTTTCAACATGCAAATGCTCCCAAATTTGTATCTGCAGCCCAGACCTCACCATTGAGTTCTAGATTCATATACTTGACTTCTTGCTCAATATTTTCATCTGGGTGTTTAATTCAAAATAAAGAATCAACAAAAGAGCCCTGCATATGCCCACCCAGAGACTCTTAAGTCCACCCTCAAATAAGAGAATAATGAAAAGACCATTTTCCTCATCTTGGATGGTTGCACCATCATCTGTCCAATTGTTCAGGTTAAAAACCTGGGAGTCCTCCTTGGATTCTCCATGGGTCTACAATCAACCCATTAGCCAGTCCTGCTAGCTTTTCCAAAATATGCTCCAAACCATCCATTTCTCAGCGGCAACCCTGTCATGCTCTGGAATAAGCTGCCTTCACCTCACTCCTTAACCCCTAAAGGAAGTCCCTGCTGCCTCCCATCTTCCATATGTTCACTTAGCAGATGCTACAGCCAAACAATCTTGGTAAAACCTGTCCCTTAACTCCTCATTTAAAACCCTCTCATTTGTTCAACATTCAGCACTTATGGAGTCCCTTGTATGTACCATTAGGAAAAGTGAATAAACTAAAAAACAAAAAAACAAAATAAAACAAAACCCACCTAACCTTGGGGATCTTGCTCCCACGTAAGGATACAGACTAATAGAGCAGGGGAGGAACTGGGAGTTGCTGGGTTCTGACGTGGGCACTTAGCAACAGTCTCGAAGAAAAGGTAGCATTTGAGCAGAGAGTCAAACAAGTAGAAGAATGGGCCATACAAGCATCTGGGGAAAGTTCTCCAGACTGAGGGAACAGCCTGGCAAGAGTCTGGAAGCAGGAGCATGCCTGGCATGTTCAAGCAGCAGCAAAAGTCGGGTAAGCCACGTGAGTATGTAGAATCATTGAATAGCCCCAGGAGAAAACTTTTAGAAGACACACCATAGTGTACTGAAGCTTAGGTCTGGAAAGGACCAATTTTTAATCCAACTTTCTTTTCCCCAATAATCTTATGATCTTGAAAAGTGTTTGGTCAGTGGCCAAGGAAAAGAACAAAACTAATCTACATCTCTATGAGTTTCCTGGTTCCTTTCAGATGTTCCCCAAAGAAAGAATTGTTTTTCATGTATTCATTCATTTGACAAATACATATTAAACCAACTATTCTAGAAGCCAATGATCCAACAATAAATAAATAAGGTTCTTCTTCCCAAATGTTCGCACTCTGGTCAGAGAGTGAGACACTAAATAAGTAAATCAATTGAAACAAAATAATGTCAGATGAATTTAGGTGTTGTGAAGACAAAAACAATAGGATAATTTTTTATTTTAAAATAGGGTATGCAGCTGAGACAGCAGACTTTGGAATTTTACATACCAAATTCCCTCTCTGATTCTGACTTAGCATCAAAAATAGACCCACTTTATGATTCTCCCCTTGGAACAGTGGTTAGTGCCTTCTCTGGGGCCTCTTTGCCCAATCTGACTCTAGAAGACTAGAAACCAACCCAAAGGTCCAGCTCCTACTTGTGATGAGCACATCCCTAACTCCATAAAATGCCAATCCCATTGTTCAGAGCGCAACATGTGAGGATCAAGTCCATGTTGGACCTTGCATTGCTGACTTAGTGTTTACACACCTAGCTGAACCTGAGGTTAAACTGTCAAATGCCTCTGGTAGCACACTTGGCTGTGGCCCAGACCAGCTGGCAGAACAGGAGGAGGCATTGATGTGTCTGCTGTGTGGAACAGAATCATGCATGCTCATGTCCTTCCATCTGTTTTGCCCACAGAAGGAGCACTGAAGTATATCAGGGTAGAACAAGATGGCCTCCAGGAAGAATAAACACAATTAATGGAGTTCTACTCAAACAGCTCAGGCAATCTTGCACCTGAGTTTTTTGCATCTTTGTTAAAGAGTCTACCTATAAACATGGATTTGAGCTTATATCAATCTGAGTTTAAATTCAGTCACATCACTAACATGCTATGCAACCTTAATAATATACACACCTAGCTCTAAAGCTTACAGTTAATACTGAAATAAAGTAGCAAAGCACTTAGAGTGGCAGGGCAAATTTGTCACCCATGTGCTGAGATTTTTTGGAGCTGAAAGGAAAATTAAAGATCACACTTTCACTGAACAGACTGGGAAACTGAGGCCCAGGAATGGGAAGGGATTTATCCAGAGCTAGTCAGTGGGAAATCTTGAAAAGAAATGCTTTGTCTCAGTTATTTTAGGTCAGGTTACCTTCCTAGTGTTTACCCAAAAAGATAGAGAAGGCCCTGTCTTGCAGCTCTGGCTCCAGCAGAACAAGCTGAATGCAACCCAACCAGAGTTTACTAGGTCAAGTTCCAGCTATTTCATCAACTTGCTATATAGGAAGCCAATGGTGTTTCCTCCACTCCCATGTTTGCTATCTCATGTAGCAATGGCTAAGAACTATGATGAGACTTGCTCAAGAACTGTTAGGTCTAGGTGCACATGCTCTATGAATTCAATTCAGCCACACCAACCTCTCCTGCAAGACACCAGGACAGCTCTGTCTCCACCTAGGCATTCATGCACCTGCAGGCTGAGGGTCAAATACACATAGAGCAGGGCTCCCTCTGTAGAAGTTTTATACCGTCTGTAATACTCCCAGAGATTATCTCCAGGTTTATAAGACATTGACACTTGCTGGTCAGGAAGTAGGTCCTTACCAATGCTGAATCTGCTGGTCCCTTCTTCTTGGATTTCCTAAACTCCATTACTGTGAGGGAAAAAATTCTGTGGTTTATAAGCCAGTTTGTGATGTTTTTAAATAGCAGCTCAAATGAACTAAGACATCTAGACTACCCTTAAGACATTTCCTCCCTCTGCTTGAGTTACAAAAGAAGATTTTGTCCTGGCTTCTTTCCATTGAACGTGATAAAAACTGACATAAATTCAGAACACTCTGAGTCCAGTTTGGCATACCTGGACTTCACTTTTTAAGGAAATGGCCATCATGTTTCAAAGAGTATAATGAAGAAAAAGGAACATCTCAATCTCCTTTAAACATTTGTGCCCATAAATCTTATGACCTACTTCACAATATAGAGGAGGAAATAAATAGATCCTATCAGTTTGATAGTGCTTGCACTGAAACTTTCAAAAAAGGTAATTTTTCTGTGTGTGTGTGTGTGTGTGAAAAAGAGAGAGAGAAAATAAATAGACTCCAATTATGCTTTAATAGTACATTGAAATTTGACTCCCCAGAAAGTACACTAGTAAATAAATGCATTATCTATTATAGATAAGTGTATAAAAATTGACAGGGTTAAACATACAGTGGTGCCTCAATGATTTAGAACATAATTAATTTTTTAAAAACAGACATTAGGCAAGAAGTAATAAAACTTATGTTCTTATCCTCACTTGACTGCATCTTATGCCACAGAACAACTCTTATTCTTGGTTTCCTCCTCTTTAGATCAACAAGTGTAAAGGGAGGATTAGGACCTATCCATCTCTAGATGTCAATTATTTCACACTCTATAAGATAGATTGTTTTAAAATAAGGCACAAGATCTTCTAGTGTGTAGATAACACAGATAAAGTATTATATCTTTGTCGGAGGTAGCCTACCTTTCTTGACCTAGCGGGCAGAGTAACTGGGTTTTATAACACTTACTGGGCTTGAGTGTGTTTTCTTGTTCTTGTAGTTGGACCATAAGTACACAAAATTAAATTATAATATCTGACCCAATTATTTGCCCTAGCATGACCTACTTCTGTGTAGTTATTTTTATCAGTGTATTTTTTTAAATATTTTTTAGTTGTAGATGAACACAATACCTTTATTTTACTCATTTATTTATATGTGGTGCTGAGAATCAAACCCAGTGCCTCATGCATACTAGGCAAGTGCTCTACCACTGAGCTACCACCCCAGCCCCTATCAATGTATAATATGTACCAAGACATAAGACACACTTTGATAATAACTGATAACTCAGATAATATCCTACCATCTGAGTTCTCATTTCATATTACTATATTTCTGCATGTGAGATAATAATTCTAAGTTTTTTGTTTCTATGTCCTTCTTTTGCCTTTTTGTATAGTTTAACAACTTCTATGTCAGTACCTTAAAATTTGTTTTATATTTTTATTTTATCAAATGAATGCCAGGTTGAATGAAATTGTAAGTACTTATATTCCCCTTAATGTTAAATTGCTAAGATTCATCCATTTTGGTGGGTCTCCCTATATCATTATTTTGACTACTGTATAAGATTCAATTCTATGAAAATTCCACCATTTGCTCATACAGGCTCCCTAAGACGGACAGCTGGGCCATTTTCAATTTTTTTGCCATTGTTAACAGTAGTGCTATGACTAGTGTTTTACATCTCTTTCTGATCTTTTTCTACATAAATGTTCTGACGATTGTTGACCATTTACTCTTTCACAAAAATTTTACAATTATCTTAATCAAGTTCTGTGGGGAAAATAAACCTTGCTACAATTTCCACTGGTAATCTTTTGAATCTATAGCACAAGTTAGGATAATAAGAATTCCTATCCATAAACATGGTATCTCTCTACTCACTTAGGTCTTCTTTAATAATTCTTTCATAAATTTTGTATTTTCTCTTTAGATATATTACACATTTTTTAGATTTGATTCTAGGCTCTTGATATCTATAATATAATTATACATGGTATCTTCACTTTATTTTGGTAGATTTACTGACAATTTATCTGACAGTTTGATATTTTGTTATTTTTGTATCAAAATTTATGCAAATCATGACAACAACTTTAATACAAAGACTTTTTTGCCTATAATCAGCAGACAGAGGTTTTTAATTTTCAATACTAGGTGGGAGGTTTGGAGAATGAGGCTTTCTCAGGTGGTAGATTTCATTTTTCAAGATTCTGGTTCTAATCCTGGTTCTGCCATTGTTGGCTCAGTGGTTTTAGGTTAATCCCTTGCCTTCTCCAGGCTTAATATCTCTCAAAATAGCTGCCATCATTATTTGTTCTTCTTGTACATAGTTATTTCCCATTGAGAAGTAAAAGCAATCTCTCTATCCCCTGAAATCTGTACTGATCCGTGCGTTAACAAGGAAAAATGATAAATGCTGTATGATTTCTAAGACTAATGCATTGGAAGCCTTGCAGCTTCCACCTAGGTCTCTTGGGATATTTACTCTGGGGGCAGGCAGCCACCATGTAAAAGGAGACTACTCTGCTATGAGGAAACTCAAACCCATCATGTAGAAAGGCAAGGTAAAGAGAAAAATATACAATCAACCCCCAGTACCTCCAGCCATCCTCACTCAGGCAGGAAAAGGGAGGTGAGGAAGTCCCTAGCTAAATATCATCTCATTATAATACCTAAAAAAAAAGAAAAAGAAAAAACTGCTCAGTTGAAGCCAACCAATACATAAAATATGAAAAAAATACAGTTTGAAGCCACTAAAAATTGGATGGTTTATACATCAGTCAGAAATAATAAGTAATAGATAACTGAAACCAATGTTTTTCAAACTATATTTGGAATAATCACAAAATTCTCAGGAAAATCCCTGCTGGGGAATACAACCAGCAAGATTCTATACTTTCCTGATGATCCCATTCAGCCAGGGAGGCTCCTATCTTCTATTTTATAATTGGAGACCTATAAAGACTCTTTAAAATTTAAAAAAAAAAAAAAGGAAGAGTAAGAATACAAGACAATTCAAGCACTATCCATCTGAGAAATCTCAGGCCAGATGATCTATTTACTTCTATTTTTATCTTTCTAAGATATCACTACATATCATCGACATAAAAAGCAATTGAGGGGCTGGGATTGTGGCTCAGTGGTAAAGCGCTTGCCTTGCATGCGTGAGGCACTGGGTTCGATCCTCAGCACCACATAAAAATAAATAAATAAAGATACTGTGTCATCTACAACTAAAAAAAAATTAAAAAAAAAAGCAATTGAGACAATGTCAAGTGAGGAATGGTATTAAGAATTAGGAACATTTTAACTAAAAGGGGTAAAACACAACTCTGATCCTCTAACAAGGACTGGACATGCCTAAGCAAGACAGGATCTTTGTTGTAAGGTTCCATTCATCCACGTGACACATTCCTGCTTATTATGCTCCCACACAGAACATAGTTTTTAGTCTAGGTCAGATTTCTTACACATAATTCAAGATCATTTTTTAATTTCTGCCAGTACTATGATTTGTTTAATATATTCCTTTACATTCACTTACTTTTTCATATAAAGTGGGTTGCTTTACCTCCAATGTACTCCAAAATATATGCACAATTATGAAAATTATATTCAACCATAGATTACAGACTAAAAATCACTCCATTTGTCAAAACGCTGAGCAAGATGACACTTTCAACTAAGTATCTATGACCCAATAGTCTTCAAAATATACTAATTTATTCAAAATTGCCATCACCCTAGAATCCTGAGTCAGCTTTTCCCATCTATTTCAAGGTCTTTCTCTTCTATTTCTTCCTCCTACAGTTTTTCTTGTTCTCTATACAGACAAATCCCCATTGTTTAAATACTCAGATTAAAAACAATAACACATATTGAACACTATTTCCTAGTCTCAATACAAAGTGCTAGAAACAGATTATTATTTTGAAACTCAGATATTATGTTTTAAATAAAAATATATGGAAACCCTTACTTTAGCCTACCTGCCCATGTTTCTTTGTTTCCCATGGCTGTTCCTTTCAGCTTTTGGTCATAATTACAAAGACTGATGTTTCATTACTTAATGCTCTAAATGAGATGCCTGTGAAGATCCCTATTTTGGAAGAATGTCAACTCCATCTTGCCAAAAGCTAACCACATGGCAGCCTTATAATAAGAAAAGGAAAAAGTTTCCAGCTTAGCCTTTCCAGAATGAAATTAATTATGAGAATTCACCTCTTTCTAAGTCTCTAGGCACGCATGCCCTCCCTGCTGGGAGTCAGTTACAAAATGAGTTTGCACTTTCTGTGCTCCATAATGTGGGCAAAAATTCATAGCCTGACGAGGAGCTAGAACACTGAAATAAGATTTAGCCTTCCTATTTCAACTTCCAGGGACCCTATCAGTGCTGCTTCTCTTGCTTCAAGAAGCATTGATAGTCTCTGCCTATCACTTATTAGCTTTGAGCACCCACCTGAGCTGAGCCTTGCTTTTTTTACATGCCTGTTCCAGTAAGAGGCTATTCAAATTGCATATGCAAGCATCCTCGTTATCCAAATGGGCCTGAAATTCTACCTGGAAGGTAGGACCATCCACTTTGGGTCTCTCTCTTAGAAATTGTATTTCCATTCTTAGCTATTAAGATATTTGTTTGGATTCATTAATTCAACAGACATTTATTAGCATCTATACTGTGTCATGCACTGTGTGAGGTTGTGGAAGAATACATCAGTAAACAAAATACTCACTATAACTTCAATAAAGTAAATGTATAGAACCAAATAAAAGACAAGTATGGTGATACACACCTGTAATCCCAGTAGCTTGGGAAGCTGAGGCAGGAGGATCTTGAGTTCAAAGCCAGCCTCAGCAAAGGTGAGGTGCTAAGCAATTCAGTGGTGAGACCCTGTCTGTAAATAAAACACAAAATAAGACTGGGAATGTGGTTCAGTGGTCGAGTAGCCCTGAGTTCAATCTCTGGTACCAAAAATAGATGATTGATTGATAGATAGATAGATAGATAGATAGACAGATAGATAGAGGGCTAAAGATGTAACTCAGTGGTTAAGTACCCTGGGTTTAATCCCTGATACAAAAAGAAAAAAGGTAGATGATAGGTTAATCCCACCCTACTCCGATCACTGGTAGCATCAGGAAGATGGAAATCAGATTTTACACATTATTTTCCTAGCATCCATGGTCTATAATAGGTGGTAATGTTTTATATAAATAGGAAATTTTTGTAAAAATTCAGTGGAAAGGGCTGGGATTGTAGCTCAGCGGTAGAGTGCTTGCCTTGCATGCGTGAGGCCCTGGGTTCGATCCTCAGCACCACATACAAAGCAATAAAATAAAGACATTGTGTCCATCTACAACTAAAAAAATATTTAAAAAATAGATATATAAAAAAAATTCAGTGGAAAAAGAAGGAACTTTGGCTAGGAATATCACATAAGATTTCTTGGAAGAAGGGACATTTGGAATAGACCTTGAAGAAGAGACAGAAAATAAAATTTGTAAAATGACATTTTACTCATAGAACTAATATACAGTTATTCTGAAACAAATTGATGTATAAAAGTATTTTTAAATATTTAAATTATTCATAACAACCAAAAAATCTAGATAGATATAGATAGAGCAGGGGGAAAAAAAGGTCCATGGACTCTCTCCCTAATACCTAATTCCCCAAATTATTCAAAAATAAATGAATAGAAACACAAAGTCACCAGTGGCATCCAGGCCTGAAAGGTGAAAATAAAGAAATTCTAACATGTTAAGTCCCCCCACAAAAAAATAAAGAAATCCTTGCCTCCTAACCCACTCCAGCCCTAGAAGACTTAATAGTGAGTTAACATCCCTCAAAATTTTTGTGAATCTTCCTAAATCTAAAGGAGATTAACCATAGAAAGGTTATTCTTATATTGTCCCCTTCAATTTAAACAACATTGAGGGAATTTATATAAATGAATGATGGAAAGTGAGAATAACTGAAGTTGACTCTTTCAGAAGAAAAGATTCAATGTTCTGTGAGAAGTTATCTCCTGCCATCTCACCCTAGCATAGTAAGACACACCACCACCACCAAGAGCACCAAGATCTCAGAGAAGAACTCAAGGTTGCTTCATTTTCTAGTGATCAGTAGTAATCAATGATCATATTAATTATAGCAAACACTTGTATTATCCAATGTTAGGTCAATTTATTTATTTTTGTACTTCTACCTTTAAGTATCTTATTCTTATTGATTTTTTTTTAATCCAAATTTGTGCAACTCTTAGTTCCAGCTTCCAATATTCTGTCATACCTAAACTGATGCAATTAAGAAATACCTGAATCCACCACTTCTGAAATAAGAGATTGTAAGGAGTCATAGAATATTCACTCATACGACACCAAAGAACCAGAAGACTGACTAAAACTTATCACGCTAAATATAAGTAAATTTTTAAAAATAAAAAGAGCATAGCAAGTGTATAAATACACGATCATAAAATGTTGAAAGAATGGAAGGTGGCATGCAAACAGCATTTGAAGAACCCCATCTAGAAGAAAATATGTTCTATGAAACAGAAATACAGGTACTCTTTATTTACCATGAGGTTATATGCTGATAACCCACAGTAAAATGCAAGTATTGCTAAATTGAAATGCTTTTAACATACCTAATGAACATCATAGCTTGTCCTATCCTACCTTAAACATGCTTGAAAAATTTATATTAGCCTAAACTTGCACAAAACCATCTAACATAAAACCTATTTTATAATAAAGTGTTGAATATTGTAGGTAATTTATTAAAAATAGTACATTGTACAGTATCAGCTGTTTACTCTTCTCATCATGTGGCTGTCTGGGAGCTGCAGGTTGGTGTTACTACCCAGCCTCATAAAAGAGTACTGTGCCTCTTATTACTAGCCCAAGGGAAAAATATCAAAATTTAAAGTACAGTTTCCACTAAATAGATCATTTTCCCACCAGTGTAAAGTCACAAAATTATTAAATTGCACCATCATACGTGTTATTGTTTGGATCTAGAATATTCCCCAAAGGCTTATGCGTTGAAAACTTGGCCCCCATTGCAGTGTGCTCAAAGCTGTGGATGTGGGGAAGTGATTGGGTCATGAGGATTCTGACCTCATTGATGGATTAATCCATTGAGGGAGTCGTAGCTGATGGCATTATTAGGAGGTGATGGAAACTGTAGGAGGTGGAATTTAGTTGGAAGGAGTGAAAACTTGGAGACTTTCCCTTGGGGACTCATGTTGTCCATGGCCCCTGGCTTTCTTTGTGCTTCCTGGGTGCCATGAGGTGACCAGGTTTCCTCTACCATGCCCTTCCACCATGACTTTCCTCCTTACGTCAGACCCAAAGCAATAGAGCCAGCTGACCATGGACTAAAACCTCCAAAATAGTGAGCCAAAATGAATCTTTCCTCCCCTAAGTTGATTTTCTCAGGTTATTTATCACATCAACAGAAAGCTGACTAACAGTAAATTGGGACCATCTGAACTTAAAAATTTAATAAGACATTGGGCATGGTGGCACATGCTTGTAATCCCAGTGGTTCAGGAGGCTGAGGCAGAAGGATCATACGTTTAAAGCCAGCTTCAGCAACTTAGTGAGGCCCGAAACAACTTGGCCAGACCTTGTCTCAAAATAACACACTAAAAGGGCTGTGGATGTGACTTAGTGATTAAGCACCCCTGGGTTCAATCCCTAGTACAAAAAAAAAAGACAATAAAATGAGAACTCAGATGCCAAATAATAAAAGAATAGTCTCATATCATATTGCTGATTGTGTATCTAAGGAAATAAATTAAGAGCCTAGATATCATATTATAAATCTGATAAATTAGAAATGAACCAGATAGAAATAGCTGTAAATGAATTACTAATATAAAATATTTACTATAATCACAATAAAAGAACAAAGAAATCACAATTATAACAAGCTAATCAGTATGGAGGACAAAAATGATCTAACTTACAGATAACTAATATCCTGAGCAGATAGGTATTCAACTAGAAAAGCAAATTATCTCTGACATGAAATAAGAACTATATCTGCCTTCTGAAAAGGGATACCACAATACCATAGTAAAAAGTTACACAAGTATCAAAATCCAAGTATTAATGTCCACGTGTATATGCATATATAACATATATGTAATATTTTATACATTACTTATGTAGTATAAATATATATATTTATACATACATATATGTATATGTGTGTGCATATATATATTTATTTATTTATATTTGAGACAGGGTCTTGCTAAGTTGCTGAAGCTGGCCTCAAACTTATGATCTTCCTGCCTCAGCCTCTTGAGTCACTAGGATTACAGGATTGCCAAACTGTCAAGAATAAAAGCAAAAATGTTTTAACATGAAAGAATGCAAGAAACATTGCTGGTGGGATTGCAAACTGGTACAACCAATCTGGAAAGCAGTATGGAGATTTCTTAAAAAACTTGGAATGGAACCACCATTTGACCCAGCTATCCCACTCCTTGGCCTATACCCTAAAGACTTAAAAACAGCACACTACAGTAAAGCAGCCACTTCAATGTCTATAGCAGCACAATTCACAATTGCAAAACTGTGGAAGCAGCCCAGATGCCCTTCAATAGATGAATGGATAAAGAAACTGTGGTACCTATACACAATGGAATATTATTCAGCAATAAAAGAGAATAAAATTATGGCATTTGCAGGCAAATGGATGGAATTGGAAAACATTATGCTAAGTGAAGTAAGCCAATCCCAAAAAACCAAATGCTGAATGTTCTCCCCGATTAGTGGATGCTGATACATAAGGGGGGTGGGAATGGGGAACGTAGGAGAAATGGAGGAACTCTGGATGCGGCAGGGGGGAGGTGGGGAAAGGGAAAGGGGAATGGATATAGTAAAGATGGTTGATTGAGATGGTCATCACTACCCTTGGTACATGTATGAAAACACAAATGGTGTGACTCTGTCTGGTTTGCAACCAGAGAAATGGAAAAATTGAGTTCAATATATGTACTATGACTTGAAATGCATTTAAAAAAATTAATAAAAAAATTAAAAAAAAAAAAAACCCTGCAAGTTCTTGCAAAACAAAAACTAATGTAAAATAAATCCAGTCAAGGAAGACACCAATGGAAAACATGTGTCCAGCAGTACTAACACACAATCCAAAGTCAGAAGATACCAGAGCAAGATCCAAAACAAGATCCCCACTAAGGGACTTGTATCAAATGCATTCTTTTTGACTAGATGAGTTCATGAAGGTTAATATCAGCTGTAGAACTTAAGAGCTTCATTTGACTTGCCCTTTGTGGCTGTCAAAATGTGACTGACCTGTCTCACTTGAATAAATGCTTGTATCATGATATCAATTTTACACCCCAAAACATACAGTAAGTATATAGAACTGATCTAAGAAAACCCCATTCTTTTCTATTCCTGTGATATTACTTATCTGATTCACCTCTGCTCAATATTTCCAAAGCCTTCCTATATTACCATCTTCAAATCTTTTGACCCAATAAATTCTCTTCCAGGAATTTATATTATAAAATATGAAAGGTATGAGAAATTATGTATGTTTATTACAGTACTCATGATAGCCAGATTTATTAACAATATAAATATCCTCAAATCAAAAAATGATTAAATGATAGTATATAAAGAGAACATTAATATTTGAGAATTGTTATATCAGAACAAGAATACAATAGAACACATAAAAAATAAAGGTACAATGAATAAGGATATACATATACTTGCTGAGATTAAAAATGCATAGCAGGTGTGGTGGCACATGCCTGTAATCCCAGCACTTTGGGAGGCTAAAACAGGAGAATTGCGAGTTCAAAGCCAGCCTCAGCAATGGCAAGGTGCTAAGCAACTCAGTGAGACTCTGTCTCTACATAAAACACAAAATAGGGCTGGGGAGTGGCTCAGTGGTCAAGTACCCCTGAGTTCAATCCCTGGTACCAAAAAAAAAAAAGCATTAAAATATATACAATGATTTCAAATAATGAAAAAATACTGCTTTCCTTTAGGTGGAGGCTTTAAAACTTAATTTTTATCATTTTTTTTAAAAAATCATGATGAAAAATTCAAGGTATGTAGTAAACACAAATTTAGAAACAATAGTCACCTAAAATTCAATATTTTAACACATAATCTGACCCTTATATTGACATAACTCCATATATTTCCATGCATATGACTATGTGTGTTTATATGTGTATTTGTATCTCAAATAAAAATATAATGTAGATTTACCTATAAAATTAAGTAGCTATACTTAAATTTAACAAAAAAGTAAACAAATACAAAACAGGTTTTGTACTCCAAAAAATGTAATCTTTTAAAATGAAAAATAGGAAAGATCATTAAGAAGCCATGGTGATTTTTTTCAATATTGTTTTCAGTTTGAATAGTATCATTTGTGTCATTAAAAAAAATGTCAGAATTCATACTCTTCCACTTTATCTGCCTCCTCCTTATTCAAGTGTTTTGTTTCTTTATTTTCACATTGTCAAGGTAACATTTCTATTCTAATTTGCAATCACAATTTCCATACTTAGTCCTTAGTCTATATTTATGCTCGGCGCCCAGCCTTTAACTAGACCTTCTTTACAGCTGTTTTCCTTCTGTCACTTCGTCACTTCATGAACTAGGAGTTTCCCCCCCCCCCCATGGTGTTCACAAATCTGGATTCCTTTCATTCCTGCATACTTGTGATAATGAGCTTGTTCATATGGATACCCAAGGACAATTGACTGAGTTATAAATCTGTCTTGAGTTGTACTACTGTGACATAAAGCATTAAAGTCTTAGTCTTGTTTTCCTAATTTCCAAAATCATCATCTACATCTAAACCTCCACAGCACTGAGCACACTGTCCAGCACTTCAAAGAGCACCACTGAGTCACTGAGACACTGCCTGAACAGAGGTTTGGACCAGCAGAAAACACTGATGTGTATATTACCCCTTGGTGAGAAAGCATGCCTTCTATCTCTACCTGTTTATCAACCATCGTACCACTCTGTGATTCAGTAACCTTCTGTAATCAGGATATATTATTGATAATAAATGTTTAGAATGCAAATAAGATCTTATATTCTATAAATATTCAAAACATTTTCAAATTTTTCCATATTTTTATTGGAGCATTATAATTATACACAATGGTGAGATTCATTGTTACATACTCACACTTGAATACAATGTGACAATATAATTTGGTCAATACCATCTCGACAACAGTGTAAGTGCTCTTTTTCTCCCACATCCTTCCTAGGATTTTTTTTCTTTTCTTTTCCTTTTTTTTTTGAGACAAGGCCTGGTCAAGTTGCTTAGGGCTTCACTTCAATCCTCTTGCCTCAGTCTCCACAGCTGCTGGGATTACAGGCATGGGCCACCTCACCTGGCAGCATTTTTGTTCTTGGTGACTGCCATACTAACTGAAGACAAAATTTCAGTGTCATTTTGATTGGCATTTTCCCAATTGTTAAAGATAATGAACTTTTTTCATATATTTGTAGGTCATTTAAACATTTAAATTTTCAAAATATATATCTGATCTCTTGTACCAACTCTTTGTACACCTTGAATTTCATTTGCTTTGTAAAGTAAAACAGGATTACAGTGCATATAATCTCTATAGTGCATGATTGCAACTCAAAATGCCCATTAAATATATATGAAGCTTTATTACAATGTCATCTTATACTTTTCAACACATATACTCACCATTTCCCTGAATAATATATAAGAACTCAAAACAACCTACCAAACAACAAATAACCCAATAAATAAATGAGCAAAGGAACTAAACAGGTACTTCTCAAAAGAAGAAATACAAATGGTCAACAAATACGTGAAAAAATTTTCAGTCTTTAGCAATTATGGAAATGCTAATCAAAACTACACTAAGATTTCATTTCACTCCAGTTAAAATGGCAGCCATCAAGAATACAAAAAAAAAAAAAAATTCTGGAGAGGATGTTAGGGAAAAGTAACAATTTGACACTGTTGGTGGGATGGCAAATTAGTACAACCACTATGGAAATCATCATGGAGGTTCCTCAAAAGATTAAGAATGAAACTGCCATATTACTCAACTGTACCACTCCTGGGTATTTATCCTAAAGAATCGAAATCATCATACTATAGCAATACATGCACACCCATGTTTATAGCAGTACCATTCCTGATAGTCAAACAATGGTACCAGCCTAAGTTGTCTATCAATGGATGAAAGGATAAAGAAAATGTGCTATTACATACCATAGTTTTTTTATTGGTTCTTTTTAGTTATACATGACAGTGAAATTCATTTTGATATAATTATAAAAGCATGGAATATATATTGTTCTAATTCAGTCCCCAGTACCTCTCCTTTCCCTTTTTTCTCCCAACACCCTCTTTCCTGTCCTCTATTGATCTTTCTGTCATTTGCCCATGGTTTTATTTTAACTAATTTCTTGTGGATGGACACAATGATGAGATTCACTGTGGTGTATTCATATATGCACATAGGAAAGTTATGTCAGATTCATCCCACTGTCTTTCCTTTTCTCATTCTCCTTCTTCCCTTCATTCCCCAGAGTTTTATTCAGCCTTAAAGAATAAATAAATTATGCCATGTTCTGGGAAATGGATGGAATTGAACATCATGCTAAATGAAATAAGCCAAACTCAGAAAATCAAAGGTCACATGTTTTCTCATATATGTGGGAACCAGAGTGGAAAAAAAAATAAGTGATAAGTGGGGAAAATTCATTATAGTGTGTGCATGTACAAATGTGTAACAACAAATCTCATGCTAATCTATAATTGTGATGCATCTGTAAGAAGAAAAAAAGCAAACAAAAAAATGAGACAGCTGTTCTCTACTTCCCAAAATGTATACCTAACTCAATTTGCTTTTGCAAGAGAAACAGAAAAAGCATTTAGTAAGATTAAACATCCCTTCATGATAAAACCTCTCAAAAAATCAGGTATAAAAGGAACATACCTCAAAACACTATGAATGGAAAATTCATAGTTGATATACTGAATGTGGAAAAGCTGAAAGTTTTTCCTGTAAGATTGAGAAAAAGGCAAGGACATCCTCTTTCACCAGTCTTCTTTTTATACTGGAAATTTCAGCAAGAGCAATTATGCAAGAAAAGATTAAAGGGCATCAGAATTGAGAAAGAAGTAGTTAAATTTTTTGTTTGCAGAGGAAATGAGCATATGTGTGTTACTGGAGATTGAACCCAGGGCCTAACACACTGGGCTATATTATCCCCAGCCTTTATTTTTTTTAACTTATTTTGAGACAGAGTCTTGCTAAAGTGCCCAGGCTGGCCTCCAACTTGTGATCCTCCTTCCTCAGCCTCTCAAGTAGCTAGGATTATAGGTGTGAGCCACCACTCCTAGCAAGGATGTGATTTTATACATAGAAAATTCTAAATGCTCCATAAATGATTGTTTATTGTTACAACTGATAAACAAGTTTAGTAAAATTGCAGAATACAAATAACTACAAAAAATTAAAATATTTTGGAATAAGTTTAATCAAAGGAGTGAAAGATATTTCCAATGACAATTATAAAACACTGATAGAATTATAAAGGACATTAAAAAATATGTAAAGGTATTCCATGTTCATGGATTGGAGGATTTAAAATTGTTAAAATTACCATACTATCCAAAGTTATCTATAGATTCAATGCAATTCCCAACAAATACCAATGACTTTTTTTTCACAGAAATAGAAAAACAATCCACAACAGACCCAGAATAGCCAAAGCAATAGTGAACCAAAAAAAGAATGAAAGAAAGCAAGCCAGCCAGCCAGCCAGCCAGCCCGCCCACCCACAGCTGATGCTATCAAAATACTTCACTTCAAAACATACTGTAAAGCTATAGTCACCAAGACAGGATAGTACTGGAGTAAAAAATAGACTCAAAATGAAACAGAATAAAAACCTGGAAATTAATATACATTTATATATTCAACTGATTTTTTTACAAAGATGTCTAGAATAAATAGTGGGGAAAAAAGACAATCTCTTCAATAGATAAAGCTGAGAAGACTGTATGTAATGTGAAAGATAAAACTAGGTCCCTTCCTCAAATATCTAGAACCTGAAACTATGAAATTACTACAAGAAAACATAAGGGAAACTATTCAAGACATGGATGTTAACAAAGATTTTTTAATAGGAATCTAAAGTCATAGGCAATAAAAGTAAAAATAGAAAAATGGGATTATATCAAACTAAAAAACTTCTGCACTACAAAAAAAATAAGCAAAAGAATTAAGAGATAATCTAAAGAACGGAAGAAAACATTTGCAAACCATCCAACAGGACTTGATATTCAGAATATACAAGGATCTCAAAAAGCCAAACACAAAAAGCACAAATAATTCAAGTAAAAAAAAAAAAAAAAAGCTGAAGAACTAAATAGACACTTCTCAAAAGATAGCATGCAAGTGGCCAACAAATACAGTGACAAATGTTCAATCTCACTAATCATCATCGAGATGCAAATCAAAGCTCCAATGAGATATCAGTTGACCCCAATGAGAATAGTAATCATCAAAAAGAGAAAAAATAACTAATTCTGGGAAGGACACAGAGAAAGGGGAATTTCTACACTGTTGGTGGGAAGGTAAGTACAGCTGTTATGGAGATTCTCAGAAAATTAAAAATAAAATAACCATATAATGCAACAAATCCACTATGAATTATATATCCAAAGGAGATAAAATCATTACATACAAATTTGTACTCCCATGTTTATGATAGCACTGTCCACAGTAGCTAAACATGGAATCAACCCAGAAGTCCATCAATGGATGATTGATTAAAAAAATATGATGTGAGATGTATGTATATGTACATACATACACACACACATACATCTATGATAGAATATTTTTCAGCCATAAAAATTAATAAAATCCTGTCATCTGCAGCAACACAAATGGAACTGGAAGTCATTGAGTTAAGCAAAAACAATTCAGATACAGAAAGACAAGTACCACACATTCTCACTCACTTCAGGAAACTAAAAAGTCAATGCCATAGAAAAATTGAATGGAATTGAAGTCACTAGAGAGTGGGAAGGGGAAGGAGAAGGGGAGACAGAAAGAAATTCAATAAGGTGCACCAAAACTCAGGAGGAATTTGTTTTGGTGTTTCTACAGCACAGCAGAGCAAATACTGAATAAAACAATCTATGATACATTTCAAAATGACTAGTAAAGAATACAAAACTCTCTCCCAGTGGCTCGGGAGGCTGAGACAACAGAATCATGAGTTCAAAGCCAGCCTCAGCAAAACAAGGTGCTAAGCAACTCAGTGAGACCCTGTCTTTAAATAAAATACAAAATAGGGCTGGGGATATGGCTCAGTGGTTGAGTGCCCTTGAGTTCAATGCCCAGTACCCGCTCCCCTCCCCTGCAAAAAAAGACTACAAAAATCTCAATACATGAAAATGATTAATTTTTTAAAAGATAGGAGTTCTTATGATTAAATGATTATTATATATTGCACATGTAACAAATGACCATAATGTACCCCATGAAGATGTACAAATATTGTCTCAAAATATTTTTCAAAAAATAAAATCTGTATTTTTGCAGGGAATCTTTCAATTTCAACTAGTTGAAATACTTTTTAAATACTGTACATACAAAAAACAAAGAATGCCTGTGAATACATGGCTGATGGACTGTAAGTCTGATATTTTGTTTCTAAAATTTCTCACACTCTAACGCATAGTGAATTTCTTCACTCTCATAGAGGTTTAGGGTGAACACAATACCCATTATTCTGGGTATTGGTTCCAAACTTCACACTCTTACATAACACTGGACCACACAGAGAACCCTGTCTTATTTCCCTGAAGAAAAGTGCTGTGTACAAAGTGCCATGCTGACTGCCAAGGAAAAATTCAAAGGTGATTTCTGTGGGTTGTACCCTGTGCAGCAAATTGTGCCTGTGAGTTTTACTGTGCAAACAGAATTTACTTCACTTTCTGATTTTTTAATGATCACCATGCCCTTGTGATTTAGAGCAAACAAATCACTTTCATATCCCTTGTCTCACAGATATCAATTCAGATACACGGAAGCTCATACCATGTCTTATATCAACAAAGAAAGAGAGAAGCTCAAATTAGTATTTCCATTACATAGATAAATAATCCTTCAATGGCTAGAGACTTACCTAAGGTCACAGAGCTAGTAAGTAGGAGAATTGGGACTCAAAATAGTGTCTTCTGACTCGTAATTCTCTGATTTGTTCTTTTCCTAGTACACAATACAGGTCACTCAATTGCATGCCCTATAAGACACTCAGCCATATTTGGCTCATTATCAAGGAGAGACAAAAGTAAACATGCCATGTAGGACTTTAATTCACAACCTTTGATCTCATATCTAAACCACCAAGTATATTGGCTATTCGCATGACAGTTATAAATAAGATGTATGGTCCCTTTTTCAATATCCATGTGTTATCAGTCTTTCAATCCAGAGTTGTTGCAATCTTTTGTCCTAAGAAGTCATCTCTAAATATCATACTGTGTGAAGTAAGCCAATCCCAAAAAACCAAAGGCCAAATGTTCTCTCTGATAAGTGGATGCTGATCCATAATGGGGGAGGAGGCATGGGAAGAATGGAGGAACTTTGGTCAAAGGGAAGGGAGGAGAGGGGAAAAAAGGGGAGGGGAAGGGACATGGGGGCAGGAAAGATGATGGACATCATTGCCCTAGGTACAGTGTGACTGCACATATGGTATGACTCTACATCATGTACAACTAGCACAATGAAAAGTTGTGCTCCACTTGTGTACAATGAATGTCATGTGTATAGAATAAATTTTATAAAAAAATAAGTCATCACTATTATGAGTTTGATGCAGGGACAAGGTCCTACACTCAGTTTCTCAAGGCATGATGGTATAGTTTAGATATGAGGTGTCTGTCCTTCAAGAGATTCTGTATTAATGCAGGAATGTTTGGAGGTGAAATTATTATGAGAGCTATAATCTAATCAGGACAATGGAGTTGGCTGTCTATAGACTGAGACCTCTGAAACCATGAACCCCAAATCAACTTTTTCTTCTCTGAGTTGTTCCTGTCATGTATTTTGGTAACAGAAATGAAAAACTAATTAAAATGCATGATTCAGACAGATTAAAAAGTGAACCAATTTCTGCCTTCCTTTAAGACAAATTAACAGGGTCTGAATTTACTCTCCCACCCGAATTAAAACACAAGAAAAAAACACATGCAAATAATGGTTTCTGAGACACTGGACATCAGTCAATAAAGGATAATAATGCCACAGGAATGAGAAATTTTAAAAAGACCATCCTTATGATTACCCTTTCTGCCTTATAGTATGTCTAAGCCATGTCAGGCAACCCAGGCAGAGGCCTAAGGAGTGCCTGATTGAGAGAATGGGCAGTCTAAGTGCCTAAAGCTCATAGGTAGAGAAACGTAAAGACAGCTGGAGAGAGGGACTGCAGAGCTCTGTTGATGGTCCACCTCAATCATCAGCAGAGTACTGATCAGGATGTGTGTGTTCAAACTACAGAAAGCAGAGAACCATTTGCAAGGAGTGAAAGGATCAGTGCTTAGCACTCAGAGGCCTGGAAATAGAGCCTTTTTCCACCAGACCAGAAAAACTTATCTTATGGGACATTCAGCAGATACCTCAGGGCAGTCTTGCCTCAGAAGATAATAAAAAGTCCTAGATTTAACGATGCCCTGGTCTCACCTAGAAAATCTTAAAAGCAAACCCTGAAAGAATCAAATGATTTCCAAGTTAACTTGTTTGAGGGACCTCTCAGAACAAAGCTTAAAAATACTTAGAAAACCACAGAAATATTCAGCACCTAACAATAGAAAACTCAGTGTCTGTCATCAAAAAAACAAAAAAGAACTACTGGCCATGCAGGTAAATGGGAAAATATGACATATAATGAGGAGAAAAGTCAACCAACTAAAACTGACCCAGAATTGCCACAGATTTCAGAATTAGCAGACTAACACATTATGAACATATCCCATATGTGTGTGAATCTAGAGGAAAAATGTAAAATGTTAATTAGTGACATGAAAGAAATTTTTTTAATATTTATTTTTTAGTTGTAGGCAAACAGAATATCTTTATTTTATTTTTATGTGGTGCTGAGGATTGAACCCAGTGCCTCATGCGTGCTAGGCGAGCACGCTACCACTGCGCCATAACCCCAGCCCCATGAAAGAAATTTTTAAATGACAAAAATAGTAATGTCTAGAAGTGGTAACTACAATGTTGAGATAAAAAATACGTCCAATGGGATTCATGGATGACTAGATATTGCAGAAGAAAATATTAGTAAACCTATATATCAACAAAATATCCCATGTAAGGCACTGGGTTTAATGCCAGCAACACACACACACACACACAGATTAAAAAACAAACTGACCAAAATGAGATAGAGAAAATTGGAAAATAGATTCAAAACAAAACTTGTGGTTACCTGATATCCATACAGTAGGGTTTGGCTAATGGCCAAAATATATCTCTATTTTATGAAAACTATAAGCCCACAATATTAGTATCCAAAGGCTGCTGTAGCAAAGTGCCACAAATCAGATGGCTTGAACAAAGAATATCATTGTCTGGAAGGGTTCTGGAAGTCAGAAATCAAGTTTTGGCTGAGTTGGCTACTTCTCCGGTCTGTGAGAAATAACCTGTTCCACAGCTTTCTCCTACATTCTGACTTTTGTGGCAACCATTAGTGTTCCTTGGCTTATAGATGCAGCACCCCAATATCTGCCTTCATCTCATTGATTCTAAATTATTTTATAAGGACATCAGATGTACTGGGTCCATTCCCATCTTAACTCATTACATTTTCCAAATTTTTATTTCTAAATAAAGTTATCTCTGGGATACTGGAAGTCAGGACTTCAATATAAGAATTTGGAGGTATGCAATTTAACCCATAACCTATAGACCCTAGAAATTCAATAAATTCTAGGCACAGGAAACATTAAGAAAACTACATGGAGCTATATCATGATCAAATTGCACAAAACAGTAGTAAAAAGAAAAATATCTTAAGAGCAGCTGAGGGTGCAGGGCAACATTGCCTACCCAGAAACAAAAATAAGGATATTGGCAAGTTTCTTATCAAAAACAATCCAGACAAGGGAACAGAGGGCCAACAGTTTATAGTAATGGGGAAAAGTCAATAAATAATTTTATATTTAACAAAATCCCTTTTAAAAATGAAGATGAAATAAAGACTTTTCCAGACACACAAAATGTAAGATAATTTCTCATGAACAGACCTACCTTATAAATATTAAAGGAAGGTCTTCAAGAAGAAGGAAGATAATACCAAATGAAAATATGAATCTATACAAAAGAGTAAAGAAATGGTGATTAGCAGATATATATATGAAATGCTTTTCTTATTTAAATCTCCTTAAAAGATGACAGACTCTTCAAATAAAAATAATTGATGCAGCTAACACATGGAAAAATAAAGTCTATGACACGAGCACATAGGATGGGAAAGAATAACCATAAGCAAGTAAAGTAACAATCTCATCTGAACATAGATGGTGATAAGCTGAAGATATGTACTTACATCCCTAAAGCAACATCCCTAAAGCAACTACTAAGCTAACATAATATATAAGATATAATTTTTAAAAGATATAATTATTAAAAGCTAAAAAAAATGGTAGAAAAAAGGAGGAAAAGGAGAATGACATTTCAATCAAGACAAATAGTAAGAAAATATATTTAATTCTGATTATCTCAATCAAGTGTCAATATACTACATACCCAATTAAAAGGCAAAGATGATCAAATTGAGTAACAAAGTAAGACCTGACTATATTCTGACTACAAGAAATTTGTTTAACTTTAAACACACAAATGGTTTAAAAATGAAAGGACGGATATAATTATACCAGGCTAACATCAATCAAGACACCTGGAATGGTTACATAAAAATCAGGCAAATAAATTCCAAAGCAAGAAATATTACCAAAGGTAAAGAAAGCCACTCCAAAATAAGGGGGAAATCCACCAAGAGAATATAACAACACTAAACATTTACACACTTAGTAATACATCTTTAAAATATAGGAAGCCAAAACTGGTGAGA